>CM052897.1:40130713-40145903 GCA_028534135.1 Potos flavus | reverse complement strand
GGGGCAGAGGGAGAGGGAGAAACATGTCCTGCCGAGCAGGGAACCTGGCTCAATCCCAGGACCCTGAGATCATGACCTGAGCCAAAAGCAGACACTTAACCAACTGCACCCCAAAAAGTGAGATTCTTAAGAATAATTTTTTTATAAACTTCACAACTTATAGGAAATGGACACATTACGAGAAAAATACAGTTTACCTAAACTGCCTTAACCAGAAATAGAAAGCATGAACAGTCAATAGTGTAAAACCTTCCCAGAAAAAATTCCATCCAGGCCCAGACACTTCTACCAATAAGACCTACCAGATATTCCAGGAACAATTCTAATTTTAATTTATTCCCGAGAATAAAGAAGAAACTACTCCCCAACTCATTCTGACCATTATCATAACCTTATACTAGACTTGGCAAGGAAAAAGGGGTAAAAATTATAGGCTATAAACCCAGACGAAAAATTCTAAATAAAACATTAGCAAACCTTTATTTATGAAGACTTTATAATTACCCCAAACTGGAAGAATCCAAATATCCCTCAAATGGAAATGGATAAACAAACTGTACCATAATTATACAATGGCGCATTCAGCAATAATGAACTAGTGATATATACAATCACAGGGATGAATCTCAAATACACTATGCTAACTAAATAAAAGCAGCTAGAATCAAAAGGCAATATACTGCATAATTCCATTTATATGACATTTTGGAAAAGGCAAAACTATAGGGAAAGAAAACAATCACTAGTTACCTGGTGGGGTGAGGGGTGAGGGAGGAAGGAACTGATTACAAAGGGGCATGGGAGAATATCTGAGAGTTGACAGAACTGTTCTATATCTTAATTGTGGTACCTGGCAATGGTTACCTAACTGCCTGAATTTGTCAAAACTTAAAGCGCTACACACTAAAAAAGGTAAATTTTACTGCATATAAATTATACCTTCATAAAAAAAGAAAAAAACTGAACAAATCAAATCCATGATGTACAAAAATGACATATCATCAACTACCTGGATTGATCCCAAATATACAAGGGTAGCCTAACACTACAAAATTAACTAATATAATCTATTACACTAATAAATTAAAAGAGGAAAAATAAGATGTTTTTCTCAATGAAGAAAAAAGGTGTGATAAACTTCAACATCCATTCATGCTGAAAATCTCAAACAAGGAATAGGAGGGAAAAAACCTTTTACCCAACAATGAATACCTCTAAAAAATCTAACATCATGTTAAAAGTAAATATCTAAAGCATTCTGGGGCGCCTGGGTGGCTCAGTGGGTTAAAGCCTCTGCCTTCGGCCCAGGTCATGGTCTCAGGGTCCTGGGATCGAGTCCCGCATCGGGCTCTCTGCTCAGCGGGGAGCCTGCTTCCCCCTCTCTCTCTGCCTGCCTCTCTGCCTACTTGTGATCTCTCTCTGTCAAATAAATAAATAAAATCTTTAAAAAAAATAAATAAATAAAGCATTCTGTAAGTTAGGAAACAAAGGTCCACTGATACACTTATGTTAAAAATTGTTATTAAAAGGCCAAAAAAGAAAGATCAGATTGAAACTAAGCCTATCATTACTGAATAATATGACTGTCAATGTAGAAAGTACAAAAAGAATTCACAGATAAAGTATTAAAAATTATTTCAATGAAGCACACTACCAAAATAACTAGTTACCCCATAGAGAAAGAAGAATCTTAGTACTAATTGAAATTTTTAATTCCATTACCTTGACTAGGTTCAGTAGTGTCAGATTTCAGGGAAAGCTGTTTTGTTCCATCTTTAACTTTTTTCAACCGGTTCTTATCCCCTGGTAAAGTCAATTTTTGCCTGAGTGGTTTTAATTCAAATGCCTGAAAAGTTTTGACCTGTGTTTTTTCTTCAGGAGCTACTTCTTTACTTGGGTCCTTAGTAATACTGACATTATCAGTGCTTGTTTGGTCCTCGAAGTTCAATGTTTTAGCATCTTCCTGCACATTCTCTTCTTTGCTACTCAAAGCTAGTTTTTCATCTTTATTGATGCATTCTAGTTCCAACTGTATTTGCTTATACTTCAAAAGTAAGTCTTCAAAAGTTTCTTCCCCACAGTTTTCACTTTTTGATGAATAATTTTGTTTTCTTGATGGAGATCTTCCAAAACTTTTGGCTGAACAGCATATTAAGGAAAACCAGTTTCCAAAATTTTTCCAGTAAATTTAACAAAAACACATTAAGTTATAAATGAATTATCTCCCTTTTTAACGTGTTTTTCAAAAAAGATGAGTATTTTTAATTACTAAATTATATTAATGTATGTGCTAATGCCCAATTTCATAATGTGCCCATATTTCAAATTTAACAAGTATCCATATAGAACAGTCCACTTAGAAAATTACTGGTATCAGTTATTACCCACAGTACCTACAGGTATTCCACCTACTTAGGTTATGGCAGCATTCCTTCTATAGTTATCAGAAAAGCCTATATAAGCTGTATGTTAAAGATTCCTTTCTAAAGGAAGAGTGGAGAAACAGAATGGTTTGTCAGATATGGATAATTTACACTTCAGATAATCAGGAGGAAACATTTCTTCTTTTTAATTAGTTTCTTCTCATATCTCAAATTAAAATAAAAGATAAAAAAAGAACACTGACAACTAATAGTTTAGTTTATAAATAGGAAGCATTTTCTTAAAAACCTAATACATAAGAATCTTAAAGCTCAAGTATACTAATATCCAACATGCGCATAACTAAAACAATGAGGGAATTACATTATTAAAAAAAAACCTTCCAAGGTATTCAAAATGTATCTTATAAACTAATCTGTCTCTGAAAATAAGGATACTGCTACCAAAAAATTTTTTTCTTCTCTAACACAGTGATACATAGAACATAACTTTTTCCTTGGAAATGGCTACAAAATTCCAAACTCTAATTTTTATTCAAAATAATTCACACAGGTAAAAATTGCTACACCTCACTTCTCCAGCCTAGAAATTAACAAGATTTAAAGACAAGTACTTTATGTGGTTTTAATACAATTTGTCATTTATGTCATTTAAAACTGGCTAGGATATAACATTACAGCTCCCTAAAGATGGTTCCTCTGTTTAACACCTTACAGTACCAATCAACCTTCAGGTATTTTAAAATTTCCCTAATGACCAATACAAGAATGGGAATCACGACCAAATATTTTTTTTTCACCACCAGTAACTTCAGAAACTAAATCAGCATTACGACTGAAAATCTTAACAGTTCTGCAACAGAACTGTTTTAGTAAATCTCTGGTTCTGTGACCTAAGCTCTTCAGACCCAAGTTTCTTCAAACAATATTAGTTTCTCATAACCTGTCTTACTCTTCCACCAAACAGAATCTGGCTTCTGCTAGCTGAGTTTGTTTATCCACCATGTTTTCAAACTATTTTACCTGACTTCTTTGCAGCTTTGGACACTGCAAACCCCTTCTCTCTTGGCTTTTCTAACTCCACTCTCCTTTCCCTACCTTCTTTCTTCCTTTAAGTCTTCACGACTCCTTTCGAATTCCTGTAATAATGGTGTTCTCCAATGAACTCTATTTAGCCTCTTTCACTTTTCCTTTTGAGCATTCTAGTGCACTCCTATATGTTTACTTAATACACGAGAGAAGTCTGGCCTCATGATAGATATTCGGAGTCTTATCTCCCACAAGCCATCCCCTATTCTGCTGCTGGACTAACATACCTAGAAGACAAATCTGATCAGATCTGTACGCTTGTTTAAATCTCATTAAGAATAGAGTCCAAAATACTTACAATGGCATACAATGCCTTCACGATTTGACCTGTACTTCCTTTCCAATTTCATATTTCCCCTGTTCATCACAATTTATGCATAGCTTTGTATTTTGGTTTTTCTGTTCTTCAAATTGACCCCAATCCAAAATTCAAATGAACCTCCTATGTGAAGCCAGAGCATTACTTGCTCCCCCCACCATTATATACTTTGTACATAAATTCTGTAATTATCCTCATCTATACCTCACTTTTCAATGGAGCCATCCAAAGGCATAACCACAGTGATTAAAAAAGTAAAACTGAAGACCTTGGAAAGATTTGTAGAGGGAAAAGATTCAATACACTAACAGAAAAGACAGAAAAATGAGGAAAAGCAATTGAGTTACAATTGTAACTAATCTCTGTCAAGGCTAAATAAAATCTCCTACTCCTGTCTACTATAGGACAACTAGGATGAAATCAACACTTAAAAGATTTAATTTTAAACTAGTTAAGATGCGATTTCTAACTGAAATCTGGTTTAAAAAAAGAACTGCTTTTCAACTGCAGGTGAAAATGAAATGACTTTCTACTGATGAGAGACACTGGCCTAATTATGTTAGCTCTCATCAGATTAGAAAGTTTAAAACAGTAGTCAGCCAAATGAAACATATGCTAAGAGAGACTGACAAAGTGTCTATCACTAAGAAAAATTTAAAATGAATGAGAATGAAAATAAGTGCCACATCGGAATCTGGTTCATTTTATTTCTTTAAAGCTGCACCTAGCTTACCTTAATCGTTACAGAAAAATAAGTCAAAAACAAAAAAATAAACAAAAAAACACTGTACTCATGCTACTTCACTTCTAGAATATGGAAATGAGCCACAGTATATCCCTTATTCTTTCTTTCCTTTTTTTTTTTTTGGAAACTCCACCCCCAACATGACGCTCGAACTCACAACCGCAAGATCAAGAGTCACATGCTCTACTGACTGAGCCAGTCAGGTGCCCCACAACCCTTATTCTTTCTTAAAGTAATTATTTATAAAATAAAACTGTCATTATTATAAGTGCACAGTGGATATGCGAATAAGCCTGAATACAGACTTGGTATTAAGGAATCTGAATTAATAAAATTTTGTATTACAAATTTTGTTTGCTCACATTATGTAAGAGTAGCTGAAAACTATGTTTTCCTTCACAAATTCTTACAAAAAATACCACCTCTAGGATGGATTAATGATACTTCATGAGGAAAACTATGAGCAGAGGATCGAAACAAGCATCCTTTTCTCAAGTGCAGCATCTGTGAAAAAAAAACAGCAAGACAGCTCATTTCTGCTAAGTTACTTTGGAAATCAGACTGGATATATTCCTGTACTTTTTTCACATTATATGCCTGTTTATTAATAGAAACATAGAAGCTTAACAATTAATAAACATATATATGGCAAAAGCCAAATTGGTATTGAACGAATGGACAGAAAGAAGGCAAAGGCAGAAGCTAAGCAAATCTCCTCATCACCACCTTCTCTAATACAGATTAAATGAAAAACTCTGTGCTCCCACAGTACTTTTTACACACTTCAATATGAAGTTTTTACATTAAACTGTATTTATTCACATCTGTCTATCCAAACAAATTCTAAGTTTCCTCTTTTATATTCTTAAAAAATATATATGTGCTGAAGCAGCCTCTTTTTAGAATCAGAATCAACAACTAAGAAATCCTTCATTAAAAAAATATCTTGGGGGGCACCTGGGTGGCTCAGTGGGTTAAAGCCTCTGCCTTCAGCTCAGGTCATGATCTCAAGGTCCTGGGATCAAGCCCCGTGTTGGGCTCTCTGTTCAGTGAGGAGTCTGCCTTTTCCTCTCTCTCTGCCTGCCTCTCTGCCTACTTGTGATCTCTCTCTCTCTCTGTCAAATAAATAAATAAAAAATCTTAAAAAAAAAAATATCTTGGGCAGTGTTCTTCTTTTTTTGAAAGAACATCATTTGTCTTTCTAAAAGTTAAATCCCTACATGATTTTCTTTGAAACAATCCTAGGTTCTCCTAACCCAACTTTCGGTTGCAGAATTAAGTTTTTTTCAGGGCACTAGCACCATAAGCTGCTACTTTGTACCTAAACTTACATTTCTTGCCCCTTTATTATTCCAACATCTGGGAAGGACCATTTGATCCTAAGTATTCTATAAAAATAACGTTGACTGTCTTCCAAACAAATGTCATTACATGTAGGTTTCATATATGTTAAAAAATCAATATACCATAGAAATTACAACCAATAATAATTGTACTTACTAAACGATTTTTATGCAGTTATCATGAAATAAAACCTAGGTCTACAAACCCATTATAAACTGGCAAACCTTCAGATGACTGATTCCCCAGTATATATCTTAAGTAAACTTAAGAATTACAGATAATGGGATTAGAGAGAATAAAAATCAGGTATTTTTGCTATTTTCCTTTTCAACCTCCCCTAATCTCACCCTTCCAAACACGCCATGGCTTTCAATGTATTAAAATTAAAATATTGTTTATCTTTCTCTAACCTACATTTGTAAGCACTGAGTTACAAAACGTCCAAAAACTGAACATAAGAAATAGAGAAGAAGATAAAGTTTTACAGTTGGTAAAGATACGGGTCTTTCCCGCCCTCCCCCATTTTAAAAGGCAGCATGTGTAAAAATAAATCAGGAAAGATAAAAGCAGAATCACAAATAAAAACTATAGCATTATGCAGAATGGAACTTCACAATTTTCAATGTCAAAGTTCAATACTGTATAAGCAACAGTATTCCCCAAATCGTTTATGATTCTTTCTCCCTCTAACAATCTAAGTCGACCTCATATAAAAACAAAGTTTTTGTACCAGCGAAAGTGAATACTAATGAAACCTGGATTTCTGATGTACTATTGCAAATCTGATTTCACTAACTTGTCCCCAATCCATAATACCTTAATGTTAAAAAGCAATATACCCAAAAAAGCAACCTTAAGAAACAGGTCTATATAGTGTGACACGTGGAGACTTACCAAAGAACAAGTTAAAGTATACTGACACAGTGACAAGCGGTTCTCATGGTTCAGAAAAGTTACTCATCTCATAGACCTAATAATGACGCTAAAGGGAACTTTAGTTAAGTGACACACCCAGGGCGGACCGCCACGTTAAGGATACAACTCTTCCGAGGTGGAGAGGGTTCTCGCCAGCTCTGACTGCTGCTGAATCCGGATCCTGCTCCTCCTCCCAGAGGAGGTCTGCCCCCCGGCTTGCCTCCTCGCTCACCCCCTCCTCGCCCCCGACTCCAGCGACTTCCACCCCGGTAAGGCCTGCCTCGAAAGCGGAAACGGTCCAAGGCGATGTGGCTCCGTTCCCAAAAGGACGGCCGGGGGCTGCTTTCGGACAGTGAGCTCGAAGGCATCCGTACCGAGGGCGGGTGAGACCGGAACGGCTCTTTGGGTCGGTAGCTGCTGTGTCCCCTGAGGTGGCCCCGCTCCGACGCGTGCCGCGAGCGTGAGAAATTCCTCAACTGCTGCTGAGAAGAGGACGACGACGAGGAGGAGCCACCGCCTCCGCCAGATCCACCGCCCCGGGCCGGGTGAGGAGGCCTTCGCCGCGGATACGGCAACAGCCCGCCGCCACTGCTGCTGCTGCTGCTCCGGCTCCGTATCTGGCTGTTGTTATCGTCGTCGCTGATTTCCCCATCTTCTAGCTCCCCTTCTTCCTTGGGCGAGAGGCCACTGGAGGCCGGGGCCGGAATATCTGCGGTCGCCATCCCGGGAGCAGCGCCTTCCACACAACCTTAGCCCTCCGTCCGGGGATCCGCCCGACAACTGCTTTCCTCCTCGGTTCCCTTCTTTTCTAACGGACCCGGTCGGTGCGGCCTTACCCTACTCGGACACCTAGCGGGCTTTGCTCCCCAACTTCCCCGCACCCCAGCTCTTTCTCGCCGGACCGTCGCAACCCAGTTCCCTTTCCTAGCGCCCCCTTGCTCCTCCGCGATCGGGGCTCTTCCGCCTCGCGAGAAAGGGCCTCTGGAAGTGGCTCTGCCCGTGACGTCACTTCCTGCGGCACGCAGGAAACAAGGCGTCCAGTTCACGCGATAATAATTAGGACAACGGGATTCTTAGTGGGACTTGTAGTCTTTTTTCCTTCTGTCTTCGGGTTTGTCCTTCCAACTTCTATCTCACACCCACACCGGACTCCGGATTGGGATATCTGGATGCGTGGTGGGGTGGGCGGGCCCGTTCTTAATCTTGGCCGCAAGAGTTCGATAGTGACCTGGGGGGAGGGGGAGAGACACCTTCTTCATTGCTCCGAGGACCGCTGCCAAAGAGACGCAGTTGTCCCACTCCCTTTTGGGGGCCGGGAGAGGGCGGCTTGTGTCCGCCATGTTGGTGAAGGTAAACGTAGGCGACTGGAGCTCCAGGACGGTCTGCTTTGCTGGCTGAAGTCCGCCATATTAATAAAGAGACAGGGAAGACTGACAACCCCCCCCCCCCCCCATACACAAACCCGTTTTTCCCACTCCGCTTTCACGACTTCTCTCGGTGGGACCGTCCCCTGCCTCGCTTGCCTAGCCTTTGCCCGAAGCAAGCGTAGCAGCCAGCGCCTCAGAACAGGCTTAAGACAGCGCCGAATGAGGGGGAAAGGGAAATGCCGACCAATTGCGCCGCGGCGGGCTGTGCTACTACCTACAACAAACACATTAACATCAGCTTCCACAGGTAACCTGGGCAGGGAGTGGGGGTGACGGAAACGGGAGTTCCTAGATTGGGTGTCGCTTGTGTGGAAGGAACAAGAGGATTCTACTAATTCTAATGACTTCACTACCTAGCTAGTAGCAGGGAAGCATCAGTTCTGTCCTTTGTGTGTGTTTCTCAAATCTGTCTAATTTTTTTCTTCTTCGGGGAACGTTAACTCACTTTGTGAAAGAAATCCAAGTTCTGTATGGTGGTTAGTCCTTAGAGAAAAAGTAAAAGAATATCTTAATTTTCTGTTCTTTTATGTTAGAGTGGGTCTTGACATGAATGATGCCTAAAAAGGAAGCGAAACCTTCCTATTCAAGTCAGCAATCACCTTAAAAGCCTGCTGTGCTCCCATCAATATTAGGAAATTGTCACTAGCTAAATTGACGCGGGAAGCATTTAGATTTCTAATAGTCACATACAGTCGCTGCGGAGGATTTGAGTCATCATCGATATCCATGGAATTAAGAGATGGTAATGAAAGTGCAAAAGATGAGCTTTCTGTTCTTACCAGAATAGAGTAATAAAAAGAACTTAGGTTTTGTTTTTCCTCCGTTTGTTGGAAGAGCAATTAAGTCTTTAGTTCTGTCAAATCAGAACTCTTGAAAACATTGTGAACACTGCATGAAATATAGTAAGTAGTCGGTAAATGTTTACCTTCTGTGCAAGTGCCTGCCATGTGCCCTAAGAAAAGAAGCATTGACAAAAAAAAGTTATGTGCAAATAGTTCTGATTTTATATATCTCACAACTTAGTACGATCTTAGAATGTGGAATAATTACATCCTTAACCCTTTCCTTACCTAATTATGATTAAATGATCCCTTATTAAAAACTGCTACTTAAAAAAATCCTTGTGATGTTTGTTTTTCAGGTATTTCCTGGAAATGTAGTGCTTTATTCATTCATCCATCAAATGTGTACAGAGTTCTTATTTGCCTGACGTTGTACTAGCGATCCTTGTGCTAGCGATCCAGAAAATTCTTTTTTTTTTTTTTAAGATTTGTTTGAGAGAGCTCGAGCATACGTGAGCGGGGGAGGGGCAGAGGGAGAAGAAGACTGAGCAGACTACCCAACAAGTGGGGAGCACCACTGGGTGTTGGGTCTCACCTCCCTGAGATCATGACCTGAGTCGAAATCAAGAGTCCGGGGCTTAACGGACTGAGCCACACAGGCGCTCTCCCACCCCCAACCCCCAGAAAATTCTTATACTTCTTGAATTTAGTAGGTAGTGAGAAAGAAAGATAATTATGGTTAAGTGCCAGAGAAGAGACACCTCAGATACCTAACCTATAGCCTTGTAAAGTCAAAGAACATTTCTCAAAGGATGACATAGATTTAGTCCTGTATGCTACTTTACTGATTTTCTCTTTTATCCAATGAGTATTTGAGAAGACATGAAGGTTTTTAAAAGAATGGCATGATTAGATTTGCATATTAAAAAGCCCTCTGGCTGCAGTGTGGAGAATTACGGTGTTACTTAAAGTGCTTGTCCGTCATCAAGAGATGAATTTGATGAGAAATGAGCTTATTACACAATATTAATTTACCTACTATTTCTTTTTTTTTTTTAGATTTATTTATTTATTTATTTATTTATTTGACACAGAGAGAGAGCGAGATCACAAGTGGCAGAGAGGCAGGCAGAGAGAGAGGGGGAAGCAGGCTCCCTGCCGAGCAGAGAATCCGATGCGGGGCTCGATCCCAGGACCCTGAGATCATGACCTGAGCCGAAGGCAGAGGCTTTAACCCACTGAGCCACCCAGGCGCCCCTACCTACTATTTTTTTCCCAGGGAAATTCTCCTACAGTGTCAACTAAGCTAAACAATGTACTTCATTGCTGGCACAACCAGCACTTGATTAGAAGAGGTGAGAGTTAGTCTGGAAAAAACAGAAACTTGGAGTAAAACAAGAGAGAGTCTACCAGTAACCTGGACTAGAGTGATACTGACAGAGATAGAAAGAAGTGAACAGATTTAAGAAATGTTTGAGTAGAGGGGCGCCTGGGTGGTTCAGTGGGTTGAGCCTCTGCCTTCAGCTCAGGTCATGATCTCAGGGTCCTGGGATTGAGCCCCACATCAGGCTCTCTGCTCGGTGGGGAGCCTGCTTCCTCCTCTCTCTCTGCCTGCCTCTCTGCCTACTTGTGATCTCTCTCTGTCAAATAAATAAATAAAATCTTTAAAAAAAAAAAATGAGTAGAAACTACTGTATGGTAATTTGATATTGAAGATGAGGTAGAGGGAGGAGTCAGAGGCACCAATAATCTTGAATATTTAAGAGATACACAGTGATACAGTAACATGCATGCTTGACCATTTGCCTCCTATGAAATTAACCTTTTCATGGAAACTTAGAGCTTAACATTATAATAAATTACATTCCTATTTCATACAATGTTTGACCAACTTCTTTCCTAGAATGTTGATAGACTTCTTTATCCCTGTGTACAACTTATGTTCCCTAAACTTACTCTCCATTTTTCTTATCTCTTAGCCCACTCCAGTCTAAGTCCCCCAATAATCTTCTGAAACTGTTGTTGCTACGAGTTATCACTCTTGTATTTCTTTTTCATGGCATGTCTTCATTTTCTCCTTGAAATATTCTCTACTTTTGAATTATTTGACACTAATTTTGTGATTTTCATCTTCTTTGACCTATCTTTAGTTTTCTCTGCCAGCCTCTTCCTTTCTCTGCCCTCTGACTTAGGTTTACTACTCTTACCAAAATGATTTCAACTGTTCCTGTGGTCTCAGTTAACTCGTTGGTGTCTCAGTATTTCCCTTGTCTCTCTTCAGTTGCTCAGGTTCAACATATCAAAATTTATATTAATGAATTTGCTATTACCACCACCCCGCCCCCTGTATTCCCTTTCTCAGTAAATGAAAACACCGTCTACCCCAAAAGTGGGAGGTCATCCTCCCTTGACTTCTCCCCTATTCCCTCTTGATTGGATTATTACAACAGCTTCTGAACTGGTTCACTGTTTCCATTCATGCACTCCTAACCTCTCTTCTGTAATCAGTGGTGTGTTGCTAAAGGTTTAACAACAGGATCTCCAGGGAAAGGGGAAAGCACTGATTTGTAGTGTTTGCCCAATTTCCATGATATACTCTACCAGGGCTGGTTTCAAGTTATCAATATGACATCACTAATCATACAGTTGGGAAGAAATGTGCAGTACCACACACAGAACAATTTTAAGAATATAGATAAAAGTAATTAAGAAATGATGGGTTTCAGTATTTATTATCTTTGTTCTTCATTTCATTGCAATTGCACATAATTTTGAATAATGGCTGTGTTTAACAGCTAGTTAAAACATTTTATCTTAATAATCAACTCTCTTAATTAGGCCTTTTAATGGCCTTCCGATGCCATTTTGGATAAGAGTTCAAAATTATTCTTTAAGTTAGAAGGCCCTCCAGCATCATTTCACATCATAACACTCTTCCCTGTCCCCGAGATACTTAACACTCTTAACTACCCCATCCTACCTTCTCTATCTAATGCCTACTCTCTTAAAACCTCCTGACTGGATTAGCTCTTCCTGTTTTATGGTTCCCTGCCACCCTATACTTACCCTTTGATAACACTCATGGCACCTGTAATTACTTTTATATTAATAAATAGCCTTTATTTAGTATTTACTGTGTAATATGTACTGGGCCAATTATTTACTTACATTATCTCATTTAATCCCTGGACCCATAGTGGGTACCATTATTACTCCACTGTATAGCTGATAAAACTGAAGCCTAAAAAAGCTAAACAATTTGCCTAATGTCACTCAGGTATTACACTGAAGGAACCAGGATTGGCACCTTGATTTGACTCCAGAGACAATGTTCTCAGCCATCCTTTTTTACTGCATCAAGCCATTTGATTCTCTACCCTTCCCACTACAATATATCCTCACGTAAAAAGTAGATACCATAAAGCATAAAGGTAGGTCAGTTTTGTTCACCACTATATCTTCAGTGCCTAGGACAGTCTTAGAATATAAAAGGCATTCAGCTATTAATAAAGACTCAAGCAAAATAGCATTATTTAAAACACTGATTTTCCAAAACATGTTTCTGAAAGCTTGGTTCTATTATTGGTAGACAAATCCATCAGTTACCACCATGTTAATTTTTTTAATATTTACAGGAGGATTTATTATTACTTAAATTCAGCTTAGGGACTACATCTCTCATACCCTTTGAATATGCTGAGAAAAATCCAAACTAATGAAAAATATAATTAAGGTTAATGCTGTATAAAAGCATTGTTTCAAATCAAATATAAAGTGGTTGATTACTTTTATTTTATTTCAACACAGATAACTAAACATCAGTAATGCCAAACTAATCCCATTAGTTTGTTCATTCATTGATTCACTGAGAAAGTTTATTGAGCGCTTACTTCACAGGACAAAGTAGTGAAAAACATAGCTCCTAACCAGGAGAAACTTATGATCTAGGGGTGGAAATAGAAAAGTAAACAGCTAGAATACAATGATATTCTATATGATATAGGAACATCTAGCGCAGTCCATGGAATTTCCTTAGGAATATGGGATTCGTATATTCAATCTTAAAATAAGGAAGGAAAATTGGCTCACATTAAGGTTCAATTAGGCACTGGTTTCATAATTAGGAAGCTAATTTTAAAAAGAGCTAGGGACACCTGGCTGGCTCAATTGGTAGAGCATGCTACTCTCGATCTCGGAGTCTTGAGTTCAGGCCCCATGCTGCGTGTGGAGCCTATTTAAAAAAATAATAATTTTCAATAGACATTGAGGAGGGTATGTGTTGTGGTGAGTGCTGGGTATTGTGTTAGACTGATGAATCACAGACCCTGAAACAAGTAGTACATTATATGTTAATTAAATAAAAAATCAATAATAAATCCGAAAAATAACAAAATAAGTTTCTGCAAAGGAAAAAAATGTTTTCTACAAAGAGCTAAAAAAATTAAAAGGTTGAAAAACAATATCTGACAGTCTTCATATATCTGGAGATTCTTATAGCAATGATAATAACAATGATATTTATTTGTTCTGTATCTTTATTGAGGCCCAAACAAGAAATGTGCTTGTAAAAAGCTTGACTTTTAGCTGAGGCCACAGGAAGCTATTCCAAACCATTAAATATTGGAACAGAGATCTTTGAAATGAGAATACATTATTATTAACAGGTAAGGGCTAGGCAGAGTAGATAAATCCTCCATCAGAAGTTTCTAGTGAAATAGAAAAAACTTACATATATGAAAACATGAACTGTAGCATGACATACAGATGTCACTATTTTCAGATTAGGGTTTGTTTAGGTGGGGTGATACGGACAGGAGATGGGAGGTTACTTACCAGTTAATCTGGTTTTTCATTTGTGCCCCTCACTACTGATAATTTGAGCAAACCTACTATATGTGATCTAGCAAAAGCTGTTGTTACCTAGTAAAGCTTTCTGAGCCACATGATCTTTTAATATGATTTTAATGGTTCTTTTTATTTTTTATTTTTAAACTTTATTTATTTGACAGAGAGAGAGAGATCACAAGTAGGCAGAGACGCAAGCAGAGAGAGAGGGGGAAGCAGGCTCCCTGCTGAGCAGAGAGCCTGATGCGATCCCAGGACCCTGAGATCATGACCTGAGCCGAAGGCAGAGGCTTTAACCCACTGAGCCACCCAGGCGCCCCTTAATGGTTCTTTTTAAATACGAGTTCATAATTAATACTTAAAGGATAAAGTAATCAAACTAAAGAAGAGCTCAACTCTAATACATATGAATGTTGATTTCTTATGTTTTCAAGTCAGCATACTTACCACTAGAATTTTGGGGCAGTCCCTTATATTTTTCTCTTCCTTAACAGGTATACACTGGTACATATCAGTATATTATGTATTTAAATAAATATGAAAGCAATAACATTCCTGCTGGGCTTGTCAGCAGCATTTTACTTTTTGTAATAACTATGCTTTCTACTATACTACATAGCTTGAGTTCATTTTTTAAAAATAAATGCAGTTTGCATGGAATTAATACAGTGAATTGTTAATTTATACAGTTTTATATCAATTAAGCAAATATTTGTTGAGCCCCTACTGTTTGCAAGGCACTGTGCTAAGTGTTAAAGATAAATAGGTGATATAATGATCCCTGTCCTCAAGAAACTTATAATGTACTTTTATTTCACGGGAAATTTATTAAAATGGAAAAATTACAAAAGAATGTGTTAAGTGGCACAGTGAAGGAACACAGAAAGGAATACCAGAATCTGTCTAGGCTTCCCTTGATAAAATTTAATCTGCAGATATTTGATTTGTCTTGACCATGTACATACATCAGCAGATCATAGCACCGTGAATTACTTGTGCTTATAATGGTTCTATGTAACCTTGATCTAGATCAGTATAGTCTTGTTTATTTTTACTGCCCATGTTAAGAACTAGGTTGAGAAGAAAGGTCTCTTTATTTTATTTTTTTTTATTAACATATAATGTATTATTTGCCCCAGGGGTAAATGTCTGTGAATCATCAGGCTTACACATTTCACAGCACTTACCATAGCACGTACCCTCCCCAATGTCCATAACCCAGGCACCCTATCCCTACCCGCCACTACCCCCCAGCCACCCTCAGTTTGTTTCGTGAGTTTAAGAGTCTCTTATGGTTTGTCTCACTCCTGATCCCATCTTGTTTCATTCCCCCTCACCCCCCA
>CM052897.1:40102375-40130213 GCA_028534135.1 Potos flavus | reverse complement strand
AAGTCAGTTTTTCATTAATTTTTTTGCAACTTAAAAAAATAGCATGAATTGGTTTTTGTTCCAATGTCTGAATATTAAAATTTTGTATGTAGATGGAAGGCACTTTAAATCATCATCTTTTAAAATTTAACCATTAAGGTGCAACCAGAAGTGTGATTGGTGGAATATGAGTCGCCTTTTTTTTTCTTTTTTTTTAAAGGTTTCCTTTGGATCCTAAAAGAAGAAAAGAATGGGTTCGCCTGCTTAGGCGCAAAAATTTTGTGCCAGGAAAACACACTTTTCTTTGTTCAAAGCACTTTGAAGCCTCCTGTTTTGACTTAACGGGACAAACTCGACGACTTAAAATGGATGCTGTTCCAACCATTTTTGATTTTTGTACCCATTTAAAGTCTATGGTAGGTAACATTTCTTTTACCTGTTTTTACCATTTTTTGTACCCATTCTTTTTTGTTTACAAATTAGAACAATTCAGAATATATCAAAATTCATATATAATGATATGCCTCAAGAAAGTCACAAAACTTCCTCTTGTGCAGTAAAGGTACAGGCTACAATTAGAGCTCAGGTCTCCTGACTCCAGTATTCTTTCCCCAATCCAAACTGATTTTACCATATTGGAATTTTATATTACTTCCAGTTATTATCAATAATTGAACCAATGGTAAAACTGAGAAATCACGAGTAATGATACCTCTAGCATCATTCTGCTTTGATTTTAAGATAACATTCAAGATATGTGTGAAGAACTTTAAGAACAGCACACCCAGAGAATTAACAGAGTTACACCAAAAAATAGTTCAGAGGAAGGCATCACAGAAAACTTCATAGAGCTAAGGCATTTAGGCTGGAGTTTGAGCTTGGAGTTTGGAACTTAGGAGAGGGTTCTTAACCTTGCACAGGACAATTACAATAACATGAGGAGAACAAAAGTCAGTGGGTTGAGGGGTAAGTGGAAAATAAATGTTAGCAAGTGATATGTAAAAGGAAGGAGAGAATTAAGATAGATAATGAATGTATTAAAACAATATTTTGCCTAGTTGGGAAAAATCTGACTAGAGAGGAAAATTTATTTGTCCAAAAATGAATTCCTGTGTTTTTAATAAATATTTGTTGAATCGATTAAAGAAACAAATTTAGGAAGTTATGACATAATCTGGGAACTAAAAATGATTTAATATTATGGAAGTATACATCAAGATGGTGAATGGCAGAATGGGGTGAGATCCTATATTGTAAGTTTGCTATGTGAAGGTTTTTTGTCTTTAGATAATGAGGCAAAGAGAAAGATAGCCAGTTACAGAAACATCAAATCTGTTAGAAAAATTATTCTGGTGGCAGAATATGAATTAGCGAGGATCAGAATGCAGTGGACATCATTAAAGAATTTTTTACTATATTCAACCCAGATACGATACAGGCCTGATGTGGGCAGTAGCATTAAGAATAATGGAGAGGATGGTGAGCGCTGTGAATTGTGTAAGACTGATGAATCACAGACCTGTACCCCTGAAACAAATAATACATTATATGTTAATTTAAAAAAAAGAAGAAGAAGAAGAAGAATGATGGAGAGGAAAGGATTCATGATATTAGATATTTAGGAGGTAGAATTAATTGGACTTGATGACAATTCAGTAAAAGATAAAGGGGAAAAAAATCCTCAGGGTCCTCAGATTTGGGTGTAAAGTTCCTGGCCAGATTTTAAATCCTAGAATGGAAGATGTAACTGTGAACGTTTAATAAGTAAATCTATTCAGGAGCTTGATACTAGGGAATAATTTTTTATTAAATAGAACCCCACGTTTGAAATATTATCAAATTGAAAGAATAGTGTTTACCTAAAAAAGACATTAAACCAATATCAGAGATAACCAAATGTAAATACAAATATAAATACATTATATTGGCCTTAGTGAGAAAATTGCAAAAGATTTTTAAAGTCTCCCTAAAATCACACTCAGTAACTTGAAAAAGACGTTGGAAGTCCATTGTCTATTTTTAAACAATGTTTGTATCCCTCTGGAGAGAAATGACAAAATGAAAGAAGGTGGCTGGAGCTAATTCAACAAGTTGAGAAACTTGAATCCACGATTACATGAGATTGGCAGCTGATGTTTCCTATCAAACTTTTAAAATCAGTTTTTAAAAGAGCAGTTTAATTACTTTTAGAAAAAACTGGGCAAAATTTACTTATTTATGATATTCCATAATTTATGTTCAACTCTCTAATTTTATTTGGCTTAGAAACTCAAGTCAAGGAATCTTTTGAAGAAAAACAGCAATTGTACCCCAACAGGACCATCTAACTTAAAATCAAACATTAGTAGTCAGCAAGTACTACTTGAACACAGTTATGCTTTTAGGAATCCTATGGAGGCAAAAAAGAGGATAATTAAACTGGAAAAAGAAATAGCAAGCTTAAGAAAGAAAATGAAAACTTGCTTACAAAAAGAACGCAGAGCAACACGAAGATGGATCAAAGCCACATGCTTGGTGAAGAATCTGGAAGCAAATAACATATTATCTAAGGGCACATCAGAACACATTTTACCAACTGCCTTAAGCAGTCTTCCTTTGGAAGATTTCAAGATTCTTGAACCTGATCAACAAGATAAAACATTACCAATTCTATAAAACATTCCTTTAAGATTAGCCCATAAAGAACTCGATGCCCATCCTTCATTCTGTTCAAAGGTAAAAATACTTAAGGAAATTATGCCAAAATTGGGTATTTAATAAAGTTTTACTTGAAGTACCACTATTACTGTATAATTTATGAAGACTCGATTATAAAAAAATGGAAACTTTCTACGAAACTTATATTTAAAAAAGAATGGAAGTGCCTTACATGAGAATTATGTACTTAAAAATTTTGCTAGGAAATTGTATGTTTGCAAGGTGTTTTGTGTTTTTGTCTTTTAAAACTACTTTTAAAGAACTGTCTGTGACAATATGTTTAAGTTCTTTATTATTAGAAATAAAATTTTTTTTCCTGTACCATTGTTGGGATATTACATTCTAAATAGGATGGTAAGTAAGAATTAGCCAACATTAAATATGACTTTAAAACTGCTGGGTTTTGTGTTAATTGAATTATTATTGGCACTGTGATTTGGAAATTTCGTAGGAAAAAACTCTGAGGTACAAGGCAAATTCTGTTATTTAAACTTTCTGTATCTGCTCACCAACAAAAGTGACAAAAATCATGGCCTCCTTCATGAAAATGTTAGCTTTTAAAATAGACTATAAAAAAATAGACTATAAAATATTTTGAAAATAATATTTTGAATGGAAGGTACTCTTGAGTCATCTAAGCAAGGTAAGGCCACAAGTAACTCAGGCTAGAAAAACTGGGAGCCAGTTATATGTTGTGAAATAATGTAGACATTGTGATCTAGCTTCGACCTTAGTTAAACAAAAAGATAAATTTATAGTACTTTTTTCTCATAATAAAAATATTACATCTTCAATTCCAAAGTTGATGCATTAATTAGGTAATGTGATACAAAGTTCCACGTTAGGAATACCTTCTCTACCCCCATGTATATTGATACCAAAACTCATAAGCTTTTTTTTTTTACCCCATAAGCCCACTTTAGAATTTAATCACAGAAAAGTATATACCATATTATATCTTCACAACTTATAACTTAAAATGGCATTAATTTATTGTACTTATCAGCTTGCTTTTATCTCCTTTTTTAGCAAGTCAAATAGACCAACTGTACCTCATAGGGGAAGTGAAATGTATTGTCTATAAAAATACATGTGTCTGGTAAAACTATGAAAATGCTAATTATTTTATAGAATACAATATGAGAACTATGATAGTTGCCACTTGAACTAATTAAAGAGTTCACCTTATTTCACCAGATAAATTTTTAATTTTAGTAAGAATCCTTTCCTTCAAACAGCTTTGGGCAAATCACATTAAATTTATTAATGTGTAACCAAGTTATTCAGTCTTAGTTCAAGCTTCTGACACTACCATATCAAAGCAGCATGTATATACCTAACCATAATTGTTAGAAATTTTTCCTTTAAGGTAATGGCTGTTTTATTTTATAAAGAAATTTTTTTGGAGGGGGAGTTGTGTTTGTTTTGTTTTGGTAACATTTGCTTGGATCCTAGCAGTAGTCTTTTTACAATATTAGCACCCTTTCTTGTAATAAGGAATGCCTCCCAAACAACTAGATTTCACAAAGGCAAAGGTAAGAAAAGTCTGTGTTATCATGAGACACTTAAAACAAATATTTATGAAAATCCTTTTGTGAATATTATAAACCTTGTTAGTCATTTTGTCTCAAATATTGGACATAAGCTCCTTAAAACTGTCATTCCGTGTTTTTTTTCTAATATGGTTTCAAATATCTCTTCACTTACTGACCATAGCTTTATACCTCAGAATAAGCTGGGCAAGTAATTATCTAAACATAAACTGTGTTTTCCAAGTATGAACTCTCATGTTCATCACCCCTTCCCAATATAAAACAAAATACTAATTAATGCAGGCTCATTCCCATCTACAATAGTATCTTGATATCTTAATATAACATTTTAAAAATCACAAAAATAAGACATAAAATACAAGCTTTTAGCAAAGTTAACTAGACTTCATTCATTATTATTTGAGACTACCGAATAAACTACCACTCAGTAATTTTAAAGTACATTTTTTTGGTGTTTTCTCCATGTCGTTTTCATGTTACTGTCCTGATAACATGCTCCAAATTCTCCCTGCATCAAATTATTTCATTAACATACATACATCTGTCTACCTTAAAACTAGTCTCATTCATAGAGAAAAACCTAAATCTTTTTAAATCCTGTTTTCAGTTTTTGATAAACTTACCAGTTTGACCATCTACCATAAAATAGAGCAGCTCTTTTTCTTCTGCTGGACCCAATATAACACATATCCTCTGTTCATTCTATGTGTTATTCGTTCTATCCCAGCATGCCTGCTAGGCACTAACCTCTATGAAGAACCAGCCAATAGCTAATGACTTGATTCAAAGATGACATGATTATCTGCCCTTAAGTTCCTCAAAAGTCTTCTGAGAGAAAAAAAATATATATTTGTAATACAATGGGATAAATGCTATAAAAGAAATCTACATGAAGTGCTTTGGTAAATGCTGTTGAATTGGAATTTAATAAGCATATAAACTTTAGACCTTTTTCCAAAAAACTTTTCCCTTGAAACAAAACAGATTTCTTCTTATGACTTACCGAAGGAGACAGAAGGACATCAGAATTGACCTGAATTATGTACAGTGTTCTTTTAATGAGTTGTAAGACATTTTTCCCCTTGAAAATGAATACTGAACAAATTAGTTGTTAATGGTATCATCTTAACAGGAAAATATAACTAAATAAACTACTGTATCAAAGCCAAGTACTCAAGTTTATTTGACATTTGATATTTTGTAAAATAACAAACTCTACTAAAAGATTTTTACAAATAATTTAGTTCAGAGTCTTAAGGTTAACAAAGCACTGTGGCATCTGTTTGATCTCTTATTCTTTACAAATATTCTGTAAGTGGCATTATCTCCAATTTACAAATAAATCCTTGTTAATGTTATTTATTTATTTATGTATTTAGATGTTTAAAAGGTGCCAACTGGCACAAAGGATAGAAGTGCCAGCAATCTAGGAAGTTCAATCCTAGATTGAACAATGGTCTTCAGCCTTCAAATCCTCTGCTCTGCCCTCCACATTATAACTACCGTCCAACATATGAATCATGTTAGTAAAGTAGGACAAGGCACGTGTCTCAAAAAACTAAAATAAAAAATTTTACATATGTAGTTAAGATCATCTATGAAGTCATAATAGATCTTTTCTAGGTAGACTTTATAATGTTGGTATTTGATCTCATATCTCAATGTTAGAATACGGGTAAATTTTAATGTTGGTATAATAGAGAATATAGTTCATCTCTATGCCAGAATATGGGATTCTTAGGTATTTAGACAGTCGAAAACTTCCTAAAACTAATGATTTTATAATGTATATTAAACAATTACATATTGTATTGAGACTGTTATTAAAAAATTTTTTTACAAGGAAATTACTGTCATGACTTTTTTTTTTTTTACAAAATGTACATGAATATCTCCGCAGAAGTCTTTCCCTTACATGGACTCCCTAAAATATTTCTGTAGAAGTCCTTGACCCTAAATTGAAGCAAACTGTAAACAAAATAAGGATACGTAAAGCCTAGAAGAGGAGTTACTTTTATTTTCATGGCTCAAGTTATATCTAAGCATACATTATAGTTTATTTGCACTGGCTTTTTTGGGGTTTTTGTTATTGTTCTTTTTTAAGATTTTATTTAATTATTTGGGAAAGAGAGAGCACAAGAGCATGAGCTGGGGTGGGGGTGTGAAGAGCAGAGGGAGAAGGCCAAGCAAGGAGCACAGAGCCCGACGTGCTGAGCGCGGAGGACCTGGAGATCATAACCTGAACCGAAATCAAGAGTTGGATGACTAACTAAGCCACCCTGGTGCCACTGCACTGTTTCATACTGATTATGCAATCTAAACCAGATATACAAAGGGCTATAAAAATTCTGTCTCTCCTGACAGTAGAGGATCACACAAAGATTTATTTGTAAATACGATTACCAAAGCATGATTTTAATAACAAAAAAGGAAATAAGATGTAATTTATTTTATTTTTTTTTAAGACTTTATTTATTTATTTGACAGCACAAGCAGGTGGGAGCAGTAGAGGGAGAGGGAGAAGCAGGCTCCCAGCTGAGCAAGGAGCTCAACATGGGGCTCAATCCCAGGACTCTGGGATCACGACCGGAGCCAAACGCAGACACTTAACAACTGAGCTACCCAGATGCCCATAAGATGTGATTTTTTCAATTCATTTTTTAATTTGATACTTTAATCCAAAAAACACTATATTAATATTCACTAAAAGACACTGAACAAACTAGGATGAACCAGACAGACAAGGTTCCTGTCCTCAAGACTACTGGAAAGAAATACTCCATTTGTTTATTCCTGCTCCCTACACTCTTCCTAATGTCCTTTACAATGAGTTGAATCTAATGTAAGAAATCAGTCTTCAGATTGCTGCCTAGGCTTAAAAAGAAAAACTTTTGAGTTTAATATCAAGAAAGATATGTAGGACACTGGGTGGCTCTGTTAGTTAAGCAACTGCCTTCAGGTCTGGTCATGATCTCAGGGTCCTGGGATTGAGCCCCAAGTTGGACTCCCTGCTCAGTGGAGAGTCTGCTTCTCTCTCCTTCTGCCTCTACCCCCAACTCATGCTTGCTCACGCTCGCTCTCTCTCAAATGAATGGATAAAATTCTTAAAAAAAAGAAAAGAAAGCAGGTATGTGCCTATCCCTTAGGTGAACTTTCAGATTGTTTAGATACAATATTTCGAACCTTATCTCTAACTCTTCTCCATTCTCTTGGACTTCCTATTTTCATGCTCTCCTTAACCAACTATAAGTGCCCTTCCCCTAGCTTGGTCACTTAACTTTGTCATCTTTCATGTCTTAGCCCTGACAATCCCTCTTTCTGTGACACTTCCCTTAACATACTAAAGTGACATTAACTCTACCCAATTATCTGGTGTGACTGATATTGGCCAATCAACTTGCTGAGGTAATCCAACTATTTACCTGTACTGAACAGAATGAGACAAAAATAAAGTGAGCTCATAATTTCTGCAGGAAGACCATATATACAGTTAGTCAAATAAGATGGACGCTACTATTTAGTCCTACTTCACAGTTAATTAGATGTCTTACCAAAGAAAAGGATGTTAAGTTGTCTTGGCATGTTACTTAAATTTAGAATTGTGTGTTTTTAAAAAGTACTCAGTAGTTTAAAAAAACAAAACTACTTTTTAAAGAAAAAGTACTCTGGGTTAAAACACATTTGGGTACTATATCTGAAACTCATTTGCCTCCTCTTCTTACGTTGTCAGCAATCAACTGAAAAAGTTCAGATATGCTGTAATTATCACTTAATTTTAACCCAGGCACACAAGTTAATTTCAAATGTGACATAAGCCACCATGTTCAGACTTGATGTTAACAAGACGTTCTGCTTTCTAAATGAATTGACTGAATGCACACACTTAAAATGAGAGGTGTAGGAACAGAGTTCCACAATGTAAGTGGTGTATGACAATAAATTTGAACTCAATAGCAGGAACTATGCCCCACTTTATCTTTACATCTCCAGCAACCAGCACATTATAGGTACTACACAGTGTCGTTTTAAATAATGTTCTCAGTCATAAAATTGCTCCTCCAACACAATATATCCCCATTCCCCTTAAAAAAAAAAATCCATAATATTAGGGACCCTGGGTGGCTCAGTGGGTTGAGCCTCTGACTCTTGATTTTGGCTCAGGTCAAAATCTCAGGATCCTCAGAGCAAGCCCCCCCCACTGGCTCCGGGCTCATTGGGCAGTCTGCTTGAGGTTCTCTCTGTTCCTCCCCACTTGTGTTCTTTCTCTAAAATAAAATAAATAAATCTTTAAAAAAATCTATATTATAATATGGCATGAACTCTTTACAGATGAAAATGCATTCAATTATGGTTGAAATGGACTTACTGGGTTTAAATTCATTTGCACTCCTCCTATTTTCTATTCCTACCCTGGTGGTAGTTTCATCCTTTCGTGTTTGAGTATGTTCTCAAACGCAAGGAGCTAAGGCTCCAGATCACTCTACCAAGAATTTCCAACCCTGGAGCCCCTGGGTGCTTCTGCCAAGCCGCCTGTCCTTGGAGCCGCCCTTTAAATGCTCACGTGAGCGAAGCCACGCCCTTAGATGGCGGCGGCGCATGCGCGCAGAAAGCGGAGACGCGATTCCGCGAGCGGGTGAGCTCCAGGGTCCTCGGCCTGGAGGGCTGGACCTGAACTTTGGGGCGGTTCCCGCGGCCGTTGCGACGTGACCGCGCCCCATCGCACAGGGCTCACCCTCGGAACCCACCGTGGTTCTGGCTGCGCACCGTGTCTCTTTGAGTTCGAGGGCTCCCCCACCCTGGGCCCCGCGTGGGCGTGTGGTGGAGGCGGAGCCCGCTGTCCCAGCACCGGCGATTGGCTGATTCCGCTTTCTTTTCGCCTTCCTGGCTGCGGAGCTCAGGTGTGAAGTGACCGCCGGTGTCGGACCCCGCGCTCGGAAGGAATGAGCTTTGCTTTTCCAGTGAGGTCTTAACCTCGCTCACGGGAGTTTGAGCTCTCCATCAGCCGCAGTTTCCGGAAATAGTTAGGATTTATGTTATTTTTGCGGTCGGTGGAAGATGTTGGCATTTTTGTTCGCCTCTGCGCGAGTTTTTGGCTGGCAATTTAAATGACTTATTTTTCCCTAGAAACACTATTCTCTCCCTCAGGGGCTCATATCATTATTTTCCATGACAGATCTTGACGACAATATTTGCAAAAAATATATAAAGATGATAACCAATATAGTTATATTGAGCCTGATCATTTGCATTTCTTTAGCTTTCTGGATTATGTCTATGACTGCAAGCACCTATTACGGTAAGTATGAATGTTCTGAGCTGTTTTCCTATAATCTAATTGGTGGAATTGAAAATTGTATCATTAATGAAATCCAAACTTGTATCTTCTGAGTGGTTATAAATTATATTTACTTAATTTCCACAGCCTGAATTTAATTTACCAACATTAAAATATAAACACTGCTTTGAAGATTTAAGAGCCTTTAATAAACAGTGCCTCTGATAATACTGGTTAAACATATTTCAAAATACATTTTTACGTTGTATGTATTTATTACATCTACATGAGAAATAAGTGAAATGAAATACAGTTTTGTAAAGCTATTGTAGTGATGCTTTTAGTAAGAATATTTGTAAGTAGTTTATCAGTTTTATGTATCCTGTAAAAATAGCAGTAAAAATAGAAGGTGTTATAAAGTTTACATTTGGAGATTTGGAGGATTTGTCTACCCTTTGGTCACTTCAAAAGAACAGACTTCTTTTAAAATCTGAAGCCCCACTTTATATATATAAGATATTCTTGACTCAAACCTTTACAGTTTTGAAGACTCCTTAGAGTTTAAGTATGCCTTTACAGAAATTTCCTTGGTACTCCTATAAAAATGGAATTCTGTTCAGCTGAAAGGAAAAAGTGAAAAGTAGAGTGAGAAAGGAATTGCCATTTCAGACCTTAGCCTTTTGCAGAGACGTGTGAATACGATTATTCACACGATATTATTATTATTATATTATTTATTATATTATTATTATTATATATTATATATTATTGTATTAATTATATATATTATTATTATATATTATTCATACGATATTATTATGAGTGATGTTCAGGTTCAGAAGCTTTTAGACTTCTTCATTCATAATGATTCACGGTAGAGGGTGAGAGTTTGAGGAGAAGAGGTATGAGAGAAGATTCTTGTTTGTGCTGTGATTAACTCTGACTTGAACTCAATGGAATAAACCAGGATTTGTAAACCAAAGTGTCCCTCTGGAACCAGGCACCTGATTTTTGCATCTTAAACACACAAGAATAGTTTTCATTTTCAGAAAATAGAATTTTTTGTTGAACGTTGGCCCCGCTTTGTCTTCCATTTTCCCATTTTTGATAGAAATGTGGGCCATAGCAATAGTTTACATTTTTCTTCACTATACTCGCTTAGTCTTGGTGTGTAGGAGTCTGTCAGGAATGGTGGGAACTTTAAACGGAGAAAGCTCTGACCTGTCTAAAGGGGGTGGTCTCTCTCCACTGTGGCCAATTCTGCCATGTGGGCCTGAGCATCCAGTTTTTAAAACAGAAACCAAGGTTCTAGATTTTTATATGAAAGCTCCTAATCTTTAAATATTGACTTCCAACTGTTTGAAAACATTATGCTAGCCAAACAAACAAAAAATCTGTGAGGTGGATGCTGTCTTTGGAAAAATCAGTCACTAATTGTTGAATGGAGGTGTGTAGCCTGTAAGAATGTTACTTTAAAAAATAAATCTTAGAGCACCTGGGTGGCTCAGTGGGTTAAAGCCTCTGCCTTCGGCTCAGGTCATGATCTCAGGGTCCTGGAATCAAGCCCCCCATTGGACTCTCTGCTCAGTGGGAAGCCTGCTTCTTCCTCTCTCTCTGCCTGCCTCTCTGCCTACTTGTGAGCTCTCTCTCTCTCTGTCACATAAATAAATAAAATCTTTAAAAATAATGATAATAAAATAAAAAATAAATCTCTCTAAAAGGCAGAAAGAGGAATAATTGGATCCTGCTAAGAAAGTAGTTTGCTCTGTACAATTCTTTTTTTTTTTAAGATTTTATTTATTTATTTGACCGAGACATAGAGAGAGGGGGAACACAAGCAGGGGGAGTGGGAGTGGGAGAAGCAGGCTTCCTGCTGAGCAGAGAGCCACATGCAGGGTTCGATCCCAGGACCCCCGGATCACGGACCCCCAGATCAAGACCCGAGCCGATTAATCCAGAATGCAGTTATTAAAGCTTATAGCCAAGACTAACCAGTGAATTTAATTTTTTAGGTAATTTACAGCCCATTTCTCCTTGGCGTTGGCTGTTTTCTGTTGTCGTTCCTGTTTTGATTGTCTCTAATGGCTTTAAAAAGAAAAGTCTAGACCACAGTGGGGCTTTAGGAGGTATGTCTTTCTTTTAAATGTTTATGTAATAAGTGCTTGCTTATATAATTTAAACTCATGTTTTCTAAATTCTGAACATATGAGACTATAAATCCTACTATGCATTTTAGACAATGATAAAGTTATTTATTACTCAGCATTCCTATTCTGTCAAAATTTCAGATACATACTCAGCGCAATGTACAAATTTAACTTTTAATTGATACCAAGTAGATTAATAGGATAGATTTTTGAGTTCCTTGATTATTCTGCTCTTTTAGTTGTATTAAATTACCTGCTAGCAGAAACATTGGAGCACTCCTGCTACATGTACAGTAGAGGAGCTGTTGGAAAGAATCACTCTAGGACATTGCTATTAGTAGCCTCAAACAAAGCAGTCCAAACTAAGTATCCTAGATTTATTTTTCAGAACTGAGTTAGGGATAGGCCAAATTTTTGTTCTTTTAGGACATATTTATTGAGCACTTAATATATGCCCCTCATCTGGAAACTGGGGATATGGCTGTGAACAAGGACAAGGTTTCAAGTTCTTATGGAACTTTTATTCTTTGGAACAGTTAAGATAACAAAATACATAAAGCTTTTTATATAATGGTAAATTTTATAAGAAAAATTAAGATAATAAAGTATGTGTGTTGGGGGATGTGGGCATTCTTTTGTAGATAGGGTCAAGCATAACCCTTTTCTTTAAGGAGGTAGTTTTCAACCAAGACCTGAAGAAGCCAGCAATGATAAGGTCTGAGAGAAGCATGTTCCAAGCTGACAGAATAACATGTGTAAAGACCCTGACATATACCCTGGCTTATTCAGGTATGAGAATAAGACTCATTTGACTGGAAAATAGTAAAAAAAAAAAAAAAAAAAAAAGGAACATAGAAAATTAAAGAAATAGGCAAGGACCAGGTAATAAGGAGTCTTGTGGGACACAGTAAAGATTTTTAAGATTTATCTATTTTAGCAGAGGAAGCATGTGCATATGAGTAAGAGCTCGTACAAGGGAGGGGCAGAGGGAGAGAGAGAATCCTAAGCAGACTCCCCACTGAGCACAGAGCTTGATGCAGGGCTGACCCCAGGACTCTGAGATCATGACCTGAGCTGAAACTGACGCTCAACCAACGGAGCCACCCAGGAATGATTTTATTTCAAACTAGGTGGAATCTCCCCTGCCTCAAATCAAGGGGGTGACATGATCTGATGTGACATCAGGACTTTCATATACTGCTAGTGTTATACGCCCCAAGACATGAGGATGCCCCCCAAATACTACATGTAGGATGAGGTCGTTACAGAATGACGATTGTTTAGAACTGGCAAGTCTTTTTTGTTTTTTGTGGTTTTTTTAGATTTTATTTATTTAGAGAGAGCATGCGCGTGGGGAGGGAGGGACAGAGGGCGATGTGGAGAGAGAATCTTAAGCAGACTCTATGCTGCGTGTGTGGAGCCCAACACAGGGATCCATCTCATGACCCCGAGATCTTGATCTGAGCTGAAATAAAGAGTTGGTTACGTAACTGACTGAGCCACCTGGGCGCCTCTTTTAGAACTGGCAGTTGTTGAAGCCACCTGCCCAACCTTCAAAATACTGGTCATTGGTCCTAATTTAGCACTGTAAACACACTGTGCTGCCTCTGATCTCTTTGAGATTATTTCTAGAATAAGGAGGACATATGGGGACCTATGGGAACGTGACTGTAAACTGTAAAACACTGTGTAGATGATTTGCTCCAAGGAGGTATTAATAGTCCAGTTGTTCATTGTGTTCCTTTGAACTCAGTCATCAGTATGGACAATCTGTCATGGGATTTTTGGCGTGACAAGTTTTTTTTTTTTTAAGATTGTATTTACTTATTTGTCAGCGAGCAGAAGCAGAGGGAGCAGCAGACAGAGGGAAAAGTAGGCTCCCCGCTGAGCAAGGAGCCCAATATGGGACTCGATCCCAGAACCCTGGGACCACGACCTGAGCTGAAGGCAGATGCTTAACCAACTGAGCCACCCAGGCATCCCTTGACTTGACAAGTTTAAATTTAATTTCACTTACCAAATTATTCAGCTTAGTGGCTTACCATTTTTTTTTCAATTATTCATTCAACAAATCTATAGTTAGGGTCTCCTATATGCCACATACTGTTCTGGGCACTTAGGATTTGGTAGTAAACAAAATGGATAAAAATCCCATTGTCAGAGAGCTTACAGTTTTAGTCAGGGGACACATAAAAGAGATGGGTTTGAGGCATTTAATCCCCAGAGCTATATGCTGTAAGTGTAGTGGAAATGCACGCAATTGGAGAATTGTCTAGAAAGGCTGGTGGTTGTGCTTCATGTGATTTCACAAGAGTGGCCTTGCTTCTTTTGAGTCACCAAGTTAGGTCTGGTGTTCAGTCTTTCTGAAATAGAAGTTTCATTTTGTAAGGTACCCAGAGTTGATCAGACCTGAGAAAACCAGTTATGTTGCTCATTGTCTCATGGGACTGGTATATGAGTCAGAATACCACTTTATTAATCTGATAAAATACAGACTAGTCAGGGTGTTCAGTCAGTAGAGCATGTGACTTTTGATCTCAGGGTCATGAGTTCAAGTCCTCCACATTGGGCACAGGGCCTACTTTAAAAATAATAAAAAAGTGTGTCTTTAAAATAAAATAATAATAAAGTGTGTCTTTAAATATGTATATAGGACTAGTCAATTGCACACTGAAATACACACATCACTGTTCAGGCATGCCCTGTTGTAGTCAGGCCGTTTGAGAAGTCAGAGTTTAACTAGAAAATTTCTTTGTCGAGTACTAAGTCTGAGAAACAGTCGATATGATGCCAGCAGGCCAGGTCTAGGACCCAGAGGGGGTCCCACAGGACTAGCCAACAGGGTCCCTGGCTATGTGCAGGATAGAAATCAAACGTGAGCCAGCAGGAGGTGAAAGCAGTTTACTGAAGATGTAGAAAGAGTGCAGATAGAGATAGTGTCTGGGAGACTCAGAAAGGAAAGGAGAGAGAGTCCCATCTTTGTTTGGGGTCTGGTGTGTGTGCCTTCTTAGGCATCCAAGAATCAGTAAGAACAAAGGTGAGGGGCCAGATGTTACCCTTTGGAGTCAGGGGTCTTGGCATCCAGATGTTTGGTACCAGGGGTCTGGAATATGCATGTGATGGCTTCCTTGGGTCATTCTCACCTGGTACTTCCTTAGAAGTTATCTGGTCTAAAGAACTCATTAACTCCTTGTCCCTTACAAAGAGGACATAAACTATTTGCATTATGAGGCATCTATAAAGTGGGGGTTGATGTCCTAGCAACAAGAGAAGAAGGGAAAGGAGCAAAAAGCAGATTTTCATGGAGTCTTTCCATTTCCCTATCTCAGATATTGCAGATCCTTAGGTCAAAGGGTCCCATCCCTTGTACAGGATTCAACAAGTCTGCCAACTTCTGGTTCTTTGGCCTTCATATTCTGTATTTTGGGTTAATGAGCCTTCTGTTGATTCCCACAGTCTTTCTGTAGGTAGATAACCTGTGATAGAATTGATTCGATTTTAGTTTATTAAATTATAAAATTCTAGTCCTGCATTTCCCTTTTCTGTCTTTTAGGGTTATTATACCCAGGTCACCTTAGTTGAAATTTTAGGTCTAACTCTAGTCCTGCTATCAGAGGCATTTGTAGACAGTGTTGTTTTACGTCCCAATCTGGCTCTATTAAGTGCAGAATTTATCTGTTTAAAACTCAGAAGGCAGTCATAATTCTTAAATCTTGAAGTGCTTTGAGAGCACCCTTATGTTATGCATATCAACTCTTTTATCATTGACAGAGATTCCACAGGTGGTTTGGGGGAGATGGAATAGACAAAAACTGGAGACAGCAGTTACTAATTTAAGAGTTCAAACATACCTAGGTGTTGCAAAAAAATACCAAGATATTTTTAGACTACATGAAAGAAATCATTCTTTCAAAGTACATTGAGTCGGTTAAGCCTCTGCCTTTGGCTCAGGTCATGATCCCAGGATCCTGGGATCGAGCCCCATGTCGGGCTCCCTGCTCTGCAGGGAGCCTGCTTCTCCCTCTCCCATTCCCCTGCTTGTGTTCCCTCTCTCGCTGTGTCTCTGTCAAATAAATAAATAAAATCTTAAAAAAAAAAAATCCTGATATGTGGAACACCAGTCTTTATTGCCCAACCTGGCTCCCACAAGCTGTGTGCAGGCTGCAGCTTCAGTTCCTCCGCTGCCTGCCATGGGGCTAGGAGTGGGAGATGGGTACCCCGCTACAGTGTTAAGAACTGAAATTGACCAAAGTTAAGCGCAGTTTCCCTTCCAAGCCTTCCTTTGAAGGTTACAAGCCTTTAGTAGACTCCAGAGTTCAAAATAGTTTTGTTAGATTCTGCCTTGTTAGATTCTGTTGGTGCAGTTGTTGTCTAGGTGGGAAGACATTTCCTGGTGTTTCCTACTCTTTCATCTTCCCCAAATCCTCTGTTCCATTCATTTTTGTAGTATTAACTAACCATTGTGGTAATAGAAACAAGGATACTCTGCTACCTCAACTACCAACTTTACTCCTAAGAACATTTTCAAAATTTGTAACAAAGGCCTTTAAAGATTATCTGAATCATTAGGGTGGGGGGTCAGGGGCATAGAGGGAGAGGGAAAGAATACCAAGCAGGCTCCATGCCCAGAGCCTGACACCCAGGGCTCGATATAACAACCTGAGATCATGACCTGAGCCCAGATCAAGAGTCTGACACTTAACCAACTGAGCCACTCAGGTGCCCCTATCTGAGTAATTTAAGAAGCTAATTCCAGCAGATGTGCATTTTCTCTGTAGAATTACCTAGAGGGGAGAACAGGGGCGGCTCAGTCGGTTGAGCATCCGACTTGATTTTGGTTCAGGTCATGGTCTGGGGGCCCTGAGATCAAGCCCTGTGTCAGGCTCTGCACTCAGCTGGGAGTTGCTTCTCTCCTTCACCCTCTGCCCCTCCCCCCCGCTTGGACATGCAATCGTGCATGTGCGCAATCTTGTCTGTTCTTCTGGTTAGACTGTAGGTATTATAAGCCTTCCTTGAAATTGGTCACTCATGGAAAAATGAAGGATGTTCCCTTTCTTCTTTGCCCAAATAAAAGAAACAAAAAAAAAAAGTCTAAAAATCTGAAATCACATTTACAGAAAGTGTTCCATTTTTAATTCTACATAAAATCCAGGATTATTTTGATAGATTTACATAGTATAACATAACTAAGAAACATTATCACCATCTTCTCACATAGTTTATGAGGCTCAATAAAAGAGCATGTGAAAGGTTTTTTTTTTTTTTTTTAGGACGTAAGCTTTGCTCTCCACTCGGTGTTTTCAGAATGCGATTTGAACATACAATGCTTTTTCTTTTTTTTTTAAGATTTTATTTATTTATTTATTTGAAAGGGAGAGAATGAGAGAGAGAGAGCATTAGAGAGAGCTTGAGACAGGGGAGGGGCAGAGGGAGAAGCAGACTCCCTGCTGAGCAGGGAGCCCGATGCGGGACTCGATCCTGTGGGACTCCAGGATCATGACCTGAGCCGAAGGCAGTTGCCCAACCAACTCAGCCACCCAGGCGCCCTGAAAGTTTTTTGAAAAGCATAAAAAGCTAGCCTGTAAGTAGGAAAGAAAGATCCAGGCTATGAAGGGAAAATGTAAAAATTAGAAGCTAGAAAGACTGCACAGTCTTAACCTCCCTAGGGAGATCCACAGTTAATTTGGAAAGTTAGCTATCTATCCAAGTGTTTTATATAATACTACTATTTATTGTGTTCTACAATTTGATTATAAAAAGTATGTCTGTAATAATAACATACATTCATATATTCATAGTTTGTTTGAAAGGAGGTCAAAATATGGTTAAAAAAATTATCTCAATTTAATCAAACCAACATTTAGTTTACTATTTGGTAATAACTGAATTGGTAAAAATGAAAATGTTTTAGAAATGTACATTTCAGGTTATAATGTAAAAAATAGCTGAAAAAAATCCCATTCTTTTTTTCACAGCATTAATGTATGGATTGAGTGTAATTCTGTGTATATATGTGTTTCTTTCAGGGCTCGTGGTTGGATTTATCCTAACCATTGCAAATTTCAGCTTTTTTACCTCTTTGTTGATGTTTTTCCTTTCTTCTTCAAAACTCACTAAATGGAAGGGAGAAGCAAAGAAGCGTCTAGATTCAGAATACAAAGAAGGTAAGATGAATTATGTTTGACATCATTTAAAATAGTAACCTTTATTTCATCCTAAGACATTATAAGCTTATAATCAGAACATGTTTAGACTGTTGAAACAGATATATTTTGTATGAGAATAACTTTAAGTAGGGGCCTAATTTAGTTTATAGTTACTTCACCACAATAGTAACAGCTGAATTTTAGAAGCATTAAAACCTATCATTAATTATTCTAAAACAATATAGAGTGTAGGCAAAGGTACCATTTGACTTTTAGTCATTATTAAAATTGTAGTCATTTTTTCTTTCCTTAAACTTTAAAATAAGTTCCTGTAACTGCATGATTTTCCTTTTGAGGAGAAAACATTTCTTGTCTTTTTTATCTACTTGTTTGTTTGTAGGCGGGCAGAGGAATTGGGTTCAGGTGTTCTGTAACGGCGCCGTGCCCACCGAGCTGGCCCTGCTCTACATGATAGAAAATGGCCCCGGGGAAATCCCAATAGATTTTTCCAAGCAGTACACTGCTTCCTGGATGTGTTTGTCTCTCCTGGCTGCACTGGCCTGCTCTGCTGGAGACACATGGGCTTCAGAAGTTGGCCCCGTTCTGAGCAAAAGCCCGCCAAGGCTAATAACAACGTGGGAAAAAGTTCCAGTTGGTGAGTCTTTATTTAAGTTTCTTTAAAAAACGAAATGAACAAAAAAAAATCTGACTTACTGTGTTTCTTACTTAAGAGACTTTTAAGAATTTTAGTCTCCTTAACTGGAAAATTGCTGTCGGCTATTAAATTGATGATAAATAATATTTGCAGGAGATGTTAGCAAGTCCTAGATAAACAATACAGAAACACAGAGACATACCAGGAGGAGAGGAAAAAGAAGAGAATGATAGAGTGTTTGTTTCTTAAGGACCTGTTATGTGGTTAGTGCTTTAACATAGATCTCAGTTCCCTGTTACTATTATCAACAACAACTACTACTACCACATTTTTATCTTTGTCATCACCTGCCCTGCCCTTCTTCTTCCCTTCTCCTCCTCATCTTTCTCCTCCCCTACTTTCTCCTTTTCTTTTTCTTCCTCATGTCCTTTTCATTTTTTCTCTTCATCATTATCATCTTTAATACCCTTAATATCCCTTAATATTCATGTGAATTGGTTCTTTTATTATTTCCATCTTACTAACAAGGAAATTAAGAGAAGTTAAGTAACTTAACTACAGTCACATAACTTAGAAATGGCAGAACTATGATTGAAATCAGGCAGTTTGGCTTCATGGAGCCATTCCCCTGCATTGCTTAGAATGTCAGGAGTTAATGAGGAGAAAAGACTACTTTTTAAGTAGACTATGATCTTTGGATTGTATGAAAGAGAACCTTTTCTTTGATTTGGTCTTGATAAGATGGGTACCAATTTTTTTGTTTCTTTGATTTTATGTGTTTGTTGATTGTTAACCAGATTATTTTATCTGTGTTTTTTCTTCAGGGACCAATGGAGGGGTCACAATGGTGGGCCTTGCTTCCAGTCTACTTGGTGGTACCTTTGTGGGCATCACGTACTTCCTCACACAGTTGGTTTTTGTTAATGATTTAGACATTTCTGCTCCCCAGTGGCCAATTATTGCATTTGGGGGTCTGGCTGGATTACTAGGATCAGTTGTAGACTCCTACTTAGGAGCTACAATGCAATTTACTGGTAAGAACATTACTTTATTATTGCAACTTATAGGTGTAGTAAATGGGAAAGAAATATGGGGGAGAAAAACATGGCAATGAAAACAATCCCAAAGACAGAGGAATCAAGAAGCCAGGAATGACAGGACAGTCTTTTCTACAATTCTGATTTTTAAAAAAATTTTTTGTTAAATTAATTGAAAGAGAACTAGTCCCACAGAGCAAAGAGTAGAAGCTGCTTGGGGAGGATGATAGTGCAGGAAACAGATGCCTTTGCTTTGGGGACTTCACCTAATCCCAGGGAAGGCAAAACTTTTGGGATCAGATCATTTTAATGCACCTTCCATTTGTTTTCCAAGTCCATTTGAGAGAGAATTATTGTACTACTCTGCACACATATGACCTATTTTTCTACTGTGACATAATGCTTTGTCCCCACTGAATTTTTAGCCCCAACTGAAGATATATGGGAGAGTTGGTTTTCCCCAGAATTTTCTATGCTTTGCTTCTGAGCTTTTGCTTTATGCTTTATGCTTTTGCGTCTGAGGCATTGTCAATTCAGTGTACTGACGTATTCTGTTAGGTGTGTATTTCCTCCACATTCTGACCAACCATGTTTTCTCCTTTGATTCATACAGTTAAGAGGGTGGGAGTTTGGGGAGTTTCCTTGTGTATAGTCCTTCCAGTTCTCTTTGTATGCCAAGATACTATTCTTACCCTTCTGCTTTGCTCCCCACCTATCAGAATGTATATTCTTTCAGATTCATTTCTCTTATCTAAATACTAAGGAGGAAGCTGTCTGATTTTAGTTCAAGCTAAAGGTCATGAACTCTGTACACACATACTTTCTCTTTCTCTCTCTCTCTCTCTCTCTCTCTCTCTCTCTCTCTCTCTCTCCCTCCCTCCCTCTCTCTCCCTCCCTATGTTTTTGGGTCTTTTTGTTTGTTTGGTTTTTTAGGAGCCTAGGTTTTATTCTATACTGGGCCCAACTGGGGAAGTTTCTGATCATGTTGAGTGGATCGAAAAAATTAATGTGGGCTGTGGGAAAGGTTAATTCCTTCAGTAAATTCTTTGTGTGCCTCCTTTGTGCCGGCACCATGCTGGGTCCTGGGTTTCCACTGCAGAGACTGAATACATGATCCCTATTCTCAAAGACCTCACAGGTTGGTCTTGGAGACCTAGTCTTCTAGTTTCATGCTATCTGTGCTTTTAATGTTCTTCCTTCTTCCTGTGAAGGAACTCCAGCAGTGCAGAGAGAACAGTATTGAGGTGTACCAAAACTCACATTTCAAAAAAGTCCTTGGTAATCAAGGGTTCCATATCTCTCACCATATAATTATCCACTGAAGTCAATTTATAAGTGGTTGAGACTTTTTCAAAAGATTATATTCTTTGGAGGAGAAAAGCTAATATGTTTTAAATCAAGTCATTTGGATTTTCCACCTCACTTGCTTCTTTTCCACTCCAGGTTTAGATGAAAGCACTGGCATGGTGGTCAACAGCCCAGCGAATGAGGTGAAGTACATAGCAGGGAAACCGATTCTTGATAACAACGCAGTGAATCTGTTTTCTTCTGTCCTCATTGCCCTCTTACTCCCAACTGCTGCTTGGGGGTTTTGGCCCAGGGAGTGAACCTTTTTTCATTTACAAAGGTTGAAACTGCGGTAAATTCAGCCAAACTTGCAATTCCAAGCTTCATCCTAAGAAGAATAATTGTAATTAGCAAGGAGGAAATACTGGCTCTTCCCATATTCATTGTGATGAGATTCCACATTTTTCCTCTCATTAACTCCCTTGAAACAGCTAACCTCTTTGTAGTGAAAGATAAGTGTACATAGAACTTACTCGTATTTTTCTTCTGCTGAATAGAGCTTCTTTTGAGCAATGAAGCTCTGATATCCCTAAATATTGCTGTATGTTGGCCTAAAAGTGTAATGCACTTGTTCCAGTTGCCCAAATTTTAGTTTTGAGTTGTTTAAACTGATGCGTGTGGAAGCCTGAATAAGTGTAGTCCTCACTTCTTCCACTACTTGCCATTTCCAGTTGTGAAAAGTGTAGAGTATGGTTCTTAGTGAGCTACTCCACATGTGTTCTTCCTTCCTCAGGGTTAGTAATGAAAAAAAAGTAAATGTCTTTGTCATATGACCATTAGAATGAATGAAAAAAATTATTTTTAAGTAAAAGCAAAAGAGATTTATCTTATGTCGATAAAATGTGCACCTTAAATATTTTAGTTGATTTTTGAGCGGAAATTATATTGAATTTAATATTTTTAATGTATTTTCTAGCTTTCTTTGAAATTCATATAGGAATCTGTTTTACTTTGACACCCTGAACAGTTAGAGTCACTGGAAAACTACTGTAATTATTTTTTTTATTTGCTACCTAGAATTCATTGGAAGATGCTATGATTTCCTATTCTGTGCTGAAGTTATGCTCTCCTGTACAATATAGACTCAACTAAAATGAATTCTACTTTTCTGTTTTGTCCTTCAGTATGATTTACTGTATGCTAAAGGAGTTTGAAATGGTATGGATTATTTTGCTGAAAGTATTTAAAAATATTTCTCATGTGATTTCCATACATTTCCCCCCCTACACTTCTTTTGCATTGAAATTGAAACTGAGAGATTCCACGAATAAGCACCATTATTAAGAGTGGATAAAGCTTAGACTTCTTTACTGGTGACTCTACTACAGTGATAATTGAGAACTGAGTTGATTCTGGAAGAAAGAAAGAAAAAAAAAAGTTGACACCCTTAATCCTTAATCCAGGCAACAGAGGGGGGTCTCAATCATTGGTTTTCACCTTTGGGTATACATTGGAATCACCTGAGCATCTTGTCCTGGGCTTCACTTCGAGGATTCCAATTTACCTGTTCTAGGGTAGAGCCTGGGTATTAGGACTTTTTAAGAGTTCTTGCTGCACATGAGAATCATCTAGGGCGTTTTTTGGTTTTTTAAGATTTTTTTTTTTTAAAGTAATCTGTACACCCAGCGTGGGGCTTGAACTTACAACCTCAAGATCAAGAGTTGCATGCTCTACTGATTGAGCCAGCCAGGGTAGGGCATTTTTAAAAACACTTGCCAAGCCCCCTCTCTAGACCAAGTAAATCAGAATATCTGAAGATGAGGCTCATTCATAGGTTATTTTTAGAAAGCTCTCTAGGAGATTCTAATTTTAAACAGGTTGAGAACTACTAAATCAATGTCCTAAAGCACTACACCTAAAAGAAGCTTCAAATGCGTGGGACTTTTCATTTTTATGCAGACAATTATTAGTAGCAGTGCTGTATGCTGTCTTTATGCAGTAATAGCTTCTAGTAATTATACCGTGTCTTATAGCTACATCACTTACCAGCTCATTCCTGTGTCAGTTTTCAATGAAGCCTGTTTATTCCTGTAGCTATTGCAACATGCCTTTTCTCTTTTCCTGGTGATTCATCCTCATGACATACCATGGAATAAAAATATTCTTTGCAACCATCTTTGGGTTTGATAGAATCACCATATCATTAACAGGTTAGGGAAATACTGCTTGACAAGCCTTTATTTGAAAACCTAGGGCTAATTGTGTTTTGAAATCAAAATTTTCAGATTTTAGAAAACTAATAGAGTACATATATTTTCCTCAAATTCTCAAAAGAGTCTACGATAGCAGCCATTCTCAAATACACTAATATTTCTGTGGTGAATGTATGAATAGCACCACTAAGTGTGATAACTGAAGACTATAAAGAGCCTCAGGTCAGGTCAGTTTTGTCACCAAATTTAGGAAGAAACTTTCTGTTTTCAGAGCTTTTTTTGGATATAAGAATTATAGATAAAGAATTGTGGCTCTTTTTGCTTTAATCTTAGCTGTATTTTATTGTAACATCCTTTGTAATTGGATATTTAACTAGTTCAGTCTACTCTTCCTCTTTACTGAGTGAACAATTTATTTTAAAAACACTTTCATAGAATTCCATATAACAGTATAATAAAAAAATATGTACTGCCTACCTTGGCAGCCTAAAGGTGTACATACCATTTCTTAAAGCACTGTTATGCAGTAGAGGAGAGGAAGGTAGTATGTGGCTCAAAGCGTTTGAAGCTTTTGAAGGAGATTTGAAGATTTAAAGGAGTGACATTTGAGCACTCATCAAATGGAGGTACCAGGAGAACAATGAACTGATACAATCAGTCATTCCATTCTTAGCTTTTCTCATTACTTGCTTATGTATGCCTCAGCCAAACTACATATATCTCTTTATTTCTAACTCCTATATATGTAGGATGCTGGCTTCAGAAATGCCAACCCCATCCCAATTAGATAAAGACCTAGTATAGAGAAAAATCATGCAAGGTGAGGTATCATAAACTTTGCCTCATGCCTGTAGTATTAACAGATGCTGTCTCTTACGCACAGTGGGTATACTGGAGCCCAGTCATCTGATGTCCCTGGTGTTTCATCTGCTGTTCTGATGTCATCACAATGAGAAAAAAAGTGTTGTAACTATCAAATTTCAGGTGAATTGAACATGCTTTAAAGATGAAAACAAAATTATGCGACTAAATTATTTAATCTCCTAATGAAGTATCTGTTGCTGTAATTCCAAATGGTCCTGAATATTTTAAAAATATATAGATGTCCAATATATGTTTGTTAAATTGTTTGGCTGTATACAGTGATTCCTTTAAGAGTCACCGAAAGTTGATAATCAGGAACATTTTTCTGGAGGAAAATAAAAAATAAAAAAACCAGTTTGGCTACCTGAATTCCTGAGGACTGTGATGATTCCAACATTTCTCAATCACGTGATGCGCTATTAATGGTTTGGGAACTAATGAGTCAGGAAATGATAGTAAGGGCAAGGCTCCTAAAATTGTTTTCTCTGCCAAGACTAGACATGTTAACTCTCATTCATTACCCCTTCAAAATTTTATACACGTGGTAGCCCTTTTATGTTTGGGGTTTTTTTTCCTTCTTTTTGTTTTTTGCATTTTTAATTTTTTTAAGGCATCTCTACTCCCAATGTTAGGTTTGAACTCATGACCCCAAGATCAAGAGTCGCATGCTCCATTGACTGAATCAATTTGTTTGGCTTTATTTATTTCTTTTTATTTTCTTTTTAAATTAATATTTAATTACTTATGTAACACACTGAATCTATTCTTTTAATTTTTTTAAAGATCTTTTAAATTTTTATTTGAGAGAGATTGAGGGAGAGAGTGTGCCACTGCCCAAGTGGGGGGAGGGGCAGAGGGAATGGGAGAAGGAGCAGCAGACTCCCTGCTCAGTGGGGAGCCAGACACGGCTCCATCCCAGGACTCAGAGATCGTGACCTGAGCCAAAATCAGGCACTTAACCAAGTGAGCCACCCAGGTACCCCTACACTGAATCTATTTTTAAAACATTAGACTATTAGAGATAAAGCTAAAATATCCTTTTGCCCCCACAACCTCCTCTAAACCAAACCTTCTATTTTCCCCCAAATAACTACTGTTAGAAATTTGAGATATTTTCTATACAATAATTGTTTTGGATATATGTTTAAATCTTTTTTTTTTAAAGATTTTATTTATTTATTTGACAAAGAGCACACAAGCAGGGGGAGGGGCAGGCAGAGGGAGAGGGAGAAGCCGACTCCCTACTGAGCAGGGAGCCAGATGTAGGACTCAATCCCAGACCCTGGGATCATGACCTGAGCCGAAGGCAGATGCTCAACTGACTAAGCCACCTAGGCATCCCTGTTTTGGGTGTATTTTAACACGTTCTTTTTAATCAATGAAATTTTGTTATAATTAATACCATCATTTTGCTGCTTTAAGTTGGATGCCTATGTTCAAGAAAAATCCATTAAGGAAAAAAGGTTAGAAGGATGTATACCAAAATATTAATGTGTTCTTCCTAAAATTTCTACAATCAACTGTTTCTTCTACTAATCAAAATATTCAAACAAAATAATCTCTAGAAATTACCCTTTTCCCCATCTACCCCTCCCCATCATTGTTTTAAATGGTATTCCTCTTCTTTATAAACTACCTTATTAGCAATCAATTAAAAGAATAAAATAGGGGTGTCTGGGTGGCTCAGTTGGTTAAGTGTCTGCCTTCAGCTCAGGTCATGATCCCAGGGTTCTGGGATTGAGTCCTTATCAGGCTCCCTGTTCGGTGGGGAGCCCGCTTCTCCCTCCTCTTTTGTCCCTCCCTCTGCTTGTGTGTGTGCGCGCGCGTGCGCGCACTCTCTGTCTGTCTGTCTGTCCCTCTCTCAAGTAAATGAATGAAATATTTAAAAAGACAAACTTTTTCTTTGAGATTCCCTATCTTGAAGCCTGAATCAACAGTGTAATCCAATCGTTAAAAGCTTTAACTTTAGGGGCTGGCTCAGTCAGTTAAGCATCTGCTTTCAGCCCAGGTCATGATCCCAGCGTCCTGGGATCAAGCCCCACATCTGGCTCTCTGCTCACTGGGGAGCCTGCTTCTCCTTCCCCCTCTGCCTGCTGCTCCTTCTGCCTTTGCATGCTCTCTCTCTCTCTCAAATAAAATCTTTTTTAAAAAAAGAATAAAATGGGAGTTGAATATAACATAATGAAAAGTAACAGTGGATACTCAAAGCAATACTTTAGTACTTTCAGTTTTGGATTGTTGCAAAAATTAATATTTAAGTATCACAAATCTTTGAACCTGTGTGGTATATTTTGAGTGTGATTTTTTTTTTTTGCAAATTTTTCAAATTCTGATCTTAGCTGTTTGCATTTGAAATTACACATGACAAACACCTTGGCAAAATTCTCAACACACTGTCATAGAATTCTAGAACAAAGAAACTTAAGGAATATTCTCAGCTCATTGCCCAGACTTGAAGCTAAAAAATATGTATACCATCTTATATGAGTGAGTGTATTGTTTTCTAACACAAATGCCTCCCTACCTTTGCATACACTGTCCTTTCTGCCTGGAACTCCTTCCCCCTCTCTTCCCTTATTGATACTTCAAACACAGCTTATGGGTGCTTCCTCCAAGAATCTTCTCAGGCCAGGGATGCCTGGGTGGCTCAGTCATTAGGCTCAGGTCATGATCCCAAGGTCCTGGGATCAAGCCCCTGTGGGGCTCCTTGCTCCGCTGGAAGCCTGCTTCTCCCTTTCCTGCTCCCCCTGCTTGTGTTCTCTTTCTCGCTGTGTCTCTGTCAAATAAATAAATAAAATCTTAAAAAAAAAAAAAAAAATCTTCTCAGGGTGAATTAGGTATCCCCATACACATTCTACACTTTACAGCAGTTACCACACAAGGAACATTTATTGATTCAGCATATTAATACTTAACCTTTTTCTTCAAACTACTGGTCTCCTTATTGCTAAGAACTATGTACATGTTCTTAGAAATGCACATGCAGAAAGGGCTCTAAACATTTCTTTGGGACTAAATATAGTTTTAAGTCCATTTGTGGGGCTAGACTAATAATAGGGATTCTATTATTTTCTTTTAATCTCTTCAGGCTACAATGTTTTAAATAGCGATACGATACCATATAGGATTAGCAGCACCTGGGTGGGTCAGGTGGTTAAGCATCTGACTCTTGATTTCGGCTCAGGTCATGATCTCAGGGTCCTAGGACTGAGCCCTCCGTCAGGGTCCCCACTCAGTGGGGAGTCTGCTTGTCTTCCTCTCCTTCTGACCCCTCTGCTTGCATGCTCTCTCAAATAAATACATCTTTAAAAAAAATAAAAATAAATAAAAATGAAAAAAAAAAAAATGGTGGTACCATATAGGATTACCAGAGAATAAACTCATTGGAACTGGATGTGGTAGATATAGTTCCCCATATTTCTATTGTGATAATCTGTGTATGTAATAACTCAATTATAATTCTAATAAAATTTGATCCTAAAGTTGATCTTTATAATGGACTAATATATTATTGAACAAGATTAATTCAATTTTGGGGCCGCCTGGCTGGCTCAGTGGGTTAAAGCCTCTGCCTTCGGCTCAGGTCATGGTTTCAGGGTCCTGGGATCGAGCCCTGCATCGGGCTCTCCGCTCAGCGGGGAGCCTGCTTCCCCCTCTCTCTCTGCCTGCCTCTCTGCCTATTTGTGATCTCTACATCTCTGTCAAATGAATAAATAAAATCTTTAAAAAAAAAGATTAATTCAATTTTTTCCATAAAGTAGGGCACTAAATTGTGTCCAAACACTAACCATTCTCAAGTGTTTCCTCAGTGATTAACAAGCAGCTTCTCTCAGTTACACAACCTCTACTCTCGTATATATCGAAATATATTTTGAAATAACCGTTTTTTCTTAATTTTAAAGTAATATATTCATTACATAAAATTAAAAAAAAGAAAAAGGTGTAAAAGGGAAAAAAGATTTCATAATTCTGCTCAAAGATTATT
>CM052897.1:40084187-40101875 GCA_028534135.1 Potos flavus | reverse complement strand
AAACCTGGTAGTCCATTCATTCATTCAACAAATATTTGAAAGTGCCCACAACCTGCCAGGCATGATGCTGAACAACATACAATGTCCTGGTCATCAAGAGTTTACACTTTAGGAGCATCTGGCTGGCTCAGTTGGTAGAGAATGCAAATCTTAATCTTGGGGTTGTGGGTTCAAGCCCCACATTTGGTGTAGAGAGTGCTTAAAAATAAAATCTTTAAGAAAAAAAAAGCTTACATTTTAGCAGAGGAAGACAGAAACAGTCAATTACACAATGAATGCTTTTATCTTAATAAAGCAGTTCAGAGTATTTTGCAAAGCTATATCGGGACCCAACTGGTTTTGCATGCCAGAGAAGCTGTCCCAGAGATTGTTGCCTTTGGTTTGGAGTAACCTAGGCCAGAAGGGAGGAGAGCTTTGCAAGTAGAACAGTATGTCCAACAGCGTTGACGTAGGAAGGAGCATGGAAGGTTGAGCAACTGAAAGTGTGATAAGAATGTAGAGAGGAAAAGAGCTCTAAATGAGACTGGCAAGGAAGCCAGGGACCAATACTGAAAGGGCCTTTCAGCAAATGAAGCGTTTTAATTAAGGGGCTGACATAATCAGATTTAACTTTTAAGAAGAATTACTCTGCCCATAATTTGAAAAATGGATTGGAGGAGGATAACACTGTAATCTGATATGCTCTCCTCTGGGAGCTAGAATTGTGTCTGTCAGTCTTTTTTAATCTAGACCTTGGAATGTAGTACCTAACTAACATTTATTAATTACAACGAGTAAACAAATAAAGCTAAACCTATAAAATACTGAAGTTTGAGAAATGATCTTGGGCATGTAGGACTTTGTTAAATAGAATTATCAAAGCATTTTCCATCTAATAAGAGTAATTAACAATAGAAAGAAAAATAGTTATCTGTGAGCTTGCTACAAATTAAACCCATTTGTGGGTGCCTGGGTGACTCATTTGGTTAAGCGTGGAACTCTTGATTTGGGCTCAGATTATAGTCTCAGGGTGGTGAGATTGAGCCTCCTGTTGGGCTCCATGCTCAGCAGGGTGTCTGCTTGAGATTCTCTCCCTCTCCCTCTGACCCCTCCCTCCCTTGCGCTCTCTCAAATAAATAAATGAATTTTAAAACACACACACACACACACACACACACACACACACACACACACACACACTAAACCCATTTGTTCCTTTATTTGCTCAGTCATTCAGCAACCTTTGTGGAGCCAGGCAAGATGTCTCTGCTTAATGGGGCTTGTATTTTAGTGTGGGAGGCAACACAGAAACAATTAAAATAATGTGTAGTGGCCATGTTTGATATCAACCTGGCATCTCCACACATCCTTCTGCTTTCAATCAGAATCTGGTCCTTGCTCAGGTATCCACTACTCGTGTGTAGCCCATGTGCCCCTAGCTTCTAGTGGGCTCTTTCTCTCTGGTTCTTTCCAGCTTTTAGAGGCAACCACGCATCTGAAACAACAGTTTAGATGCTTCTGGCTGGCAAACAATTTCGAGGTGTAATTGTAAGCACTGACCACAAAGGGGCACAAGCAGCTCGATGAAATTTACCAGGTTGGCCAGAGTACACTCAACACTGTAACTCAGAAGTGCCTCCACATGAAAAAAAAGGAAACCATTGGGAGATTTTCTTCCGAGTTACAGAAAACAAGAATATTCTGAAAGATGTGTGGTCTAAGGGAAGGGAGGGAGGGATCGTTTCCAAGCTATTTATCCCTCAGATGACAATATTAATTAAAAGTCTCTCAAAAATATAACGTCTCGAGAAACTTTACATATTTTTGTCAAAGAAGGAATTTAAGCTAAACTTTGAGATTCTCAGAACTTACCAATTTCTACTAAAAATATACAATCTCAACAGTTAAAAAGTGAGGACAGGAAGCCACTTTGTTTACTTGTGATGTGTATTTATATTTACATTTATAAATTGTATTTTAAAATAACAAGAGCATGAATTTTTATCAGATGGAAGTGTATGTTTGACATGATTGGCAATAGAATTGCATACCAGCAATTTTTAAAGTACTGGAAAGGTTTAGTTCAGAATGTTAGCAGTCTCAGTGAGTCAGGCCAGTATGCTTGTTTCTTAAAACTAGATGTCAGAAGTTACATGGAGCTGGAAATTCTAGAGACTTTTCCACTTAAACTAGGCCTGAATGGCTATACTTTTCCATTTTCTTGAGAAATAAATCAGTAGAGTGATGGAAAAGCCTCTTAACAGATAAATTGTTTTGTTCTGGTGAAATAATTTGTTTGAGAACTCTTATGGGACATAAGATTTGTGATTTTAGAGAGCTTTTCGATAGCTATGGATGCTCCAATGGGAAGTTTGTAAAGACATGTATACAGAGGATTTTGGCATTCAGTACCACTTGCTTAAGTGTTTTCTCCTTTTGGTCACTCACTTCTGCTTGGTAAGGTGTCATTTTAAATCTTATCATTCCTCTATACAACTTTCTAAGTACTTCCTACATGTATCATTAAATATTACAATTACATATTTATTTATCAGTATTAAAACAATCAGCCCTAGAGTAGTAAAGGTCTGTCTGCCTTGCTCACCATTCATTATATCCTGTGTCTAGAATAATGCCTAGAATGTGGTAGATATAAAATAAATGACCAACCCTCCAAATACCAGCTCTCTTATGCCTTCATTTTCAATAAATCTTTTTTTTCTTTTGTACAAACCTCCAATTCTTTGAACCTCCATCTGCTGCCGACTCCCCAACCCCATTTACATAAGTGTCCCTCCCTTGAATCATTTAGACTAAATTCCAATCTTGTGTATAAAGGGTGAAACTCCATGAGTCTGGCCAAAGAACAGCTACTGAGGAAAGAATATTTACCCCTGTCCTGAGTCCATCTATCAGCCCTCTCTTGGTCTCTCCATTCCCCCTACTTCTAGCTCCCTCATACGCCTACCTTCTTTCATCACCAGCTTTGGACTCCGTATTGAGATATATATATATGTAATTATTTTTATTATATGTTATTACATATATATAATTTATTTTTTATTTTTTACCCCTTGAGACTTCCTCTTCTTTGACCCAATGGTTATCGTGGGAGGCAGGATAATGTCCCTCTTCTTCCCCTCCTGGCCTCTCTTTACTAGAAACTGTGAATGTTTTAGGTTATATGACAAAAGGGAATTAAGATTGCAGAGGGCATTAAAATTGCTAATCTTCTGACCTTAAAATAGTGAGATTATGCTGGATTATCCAGGTAGGCCCAGTGTAAACATAGTGATCCTTAAGTGGGAGCCAGAAGCAGAAAAGATGTGATAACAAAAACAAGGTGAGAGTGATGTGCTCCAGCATTGCCAGATTTAAAGATATAGGAAGGGAATCAGGAACTAAGGTATGCAGGTGGCCCCTGGAAACTGGAAAAGGCAAGTGGGGCCCCATGTTATATGTCTTACCTATGGAACTGTAAGATAATAAATGTATTTTGTTTTAAGCCATTAAAACTGTGGCGACTTGTTATAGCAGCAATATAAAACTAATAATTATAAATGTGTCATATAATTTCCAGATATTTGAGGATTTGCCGTATGTCTTTCTGGATTTTAATTTGTTATAGCTTGTATGATGTTTATTTAAATTTGTTTTAAATTGTCTTGTGGTCAAGAATCTGGTCTTAGTGAACATTCTATGTGTATTTGAAAGGAATGTACATTCTGTTGTTGGGACAAGTTTTATAAATGTCAGTTAGGTCAAGTGAATTGATAGGGTTATTCAGGTCTTCCCTATATTGATGTTCTATCTAATACTTCTGTGATGAAGTCTCCAACGCCAGTTGTGGATTTGTTTATTTCTCTTTTCAGCTCTATAAGTTTTTGTTTCATCTATTTTGAAGCTCTGTTGTTAGGTGCATATACATTGACTACTATTACATCTTCTTGGAGAATTGATCCCTCTATTATTATGTAATATCTCTCATTATTCCTGATATTCCTTGTTTTGAAGTTTACTATGTCTGATATTAATATAGCTATTGTAGGGGTGCCTGGCTGCCTCAGTTGGTGGAGTGTGCAACTCTTGATCTGGGGTTTTGAGTTCAAGCCCCCCCTTTGGGTGTAGAGAATAATTAAAAATAAAATCTTAAATATATATATACATATGTTTTTACACTTTTTTAACACTCTTAATTATCGTTTGCATGGTATATTTTTTTCTTTCTACTTTTATTTTTTTTAAGATTTTATTTATATATTTGACAGAGAGAGAGAAAAAACACAAGCAGGGGAGTGGCAGGCAGAGGGAGAAGGAGAAGCATGCTCCTCACTGAGCAGAGAGCTCAATCCCAGGACCCTGGATCATGACCTGAGCCAAAGGCAGATGCTTACCAGACTAAGCCACCCAGGCACCCTTATCTTTCTACTTTTAATCTATGTTTATGGGTTTCTTACGAATGGTATAAAGTTGAATTTTGTTTTGTTTTAAATCTAGTCTGACAACCTCTGGCTTTAATTGGTATTCCTGGTCTTAATTAAACCCACAAAAGGTACTCTCAGTAAATGACTCTGCTGAAATCACTAAAAACTAGATCAACAGGTATATTCTTGCTTAACTTCCAACTCTCTTACCTAATAACAAAAGGAATAGCTACAATTATTCAGTCTTTTTCATGTACCACACTTCTATTTACATGTATTTAGTAATTTAATTCTAATAACAATGCTATGAGGTGGGTACTATTAGTTTCATCCCCAGTTTACAGAGAAGAAAAACCAAGGTACAGAGAGGTTAAGTAACTTGACTAAATCACATTAGGAAACATTAGAGCCAGCTTCCAAATGCAAACAATATGGCTCCAGATATTAATCTCACATTGTATGACCCATCTTTATTTTTTTTTAAAGGATTTTATTTATTCATTTGACAGAGAGAGAGAGAGAGAAATCATGAACAGGCGGAGGGGCAGAGGGAGACGGAGAAGGAGAAGCAGGGAGCCCAACACAGGGCTCAATCCCAGGACCCTGAGATCATGACCTGAGCCAAAGGCAGACACTTAACTGACTGAGTCACCCAGGCACCTCATGACCTCTCTATCTTAAAAGGAGTCTTCCATTTCAAATTCGTGTTTTAAGTAAGATGTCTTCATGCATTGTCTCCACTTTTTCAGTAAAAAAAACCACTCCATCTGTTTCCATAGCACTCATCAGGTATGACTAAAAATTATCTTTATCTTGCAAAATCCAGTAGACAGGTCTTAATTATCTGTCTGACTCCTTCTACTGCATTTGACTTTATTAACCACTCCTATCTAAACTGGATTAGGTATCAGGTATCTCTTTTCTGTGCTCCCATAATGCACTATATATATTCTTTTTCTTTTTTTTTAATTACTGAGGACTTTTTCTTGTTGTTGTTAACATATAGTGTAGTATTGGTTTCAGGAATAGAATTTAGTGATTCATCACTTACATATAACACCCAGTGCTCATCATAACAATTGCTCTCCTTAATACCCATCACCCATTTAGCCCATCCCCCACCCACCTCCCTCTATCAACCCTCAGTTTCTTCTCTATCATTAAGAGTCTCTTATGGTTAAAAAAAAGAGAGAGAGAGAGAGATTCTCATATGATTTGCCTCCCCCTCTCTCCTCTCTCTTTTTTTTCCTTTCCCACATGTTCATCTGTTTTGTTCCCTGAATTCCAGATATGGGTGAAATCATATGGTGTTTGTCTTTCTCTGACTGACTTATTTTGCTTAGCATAATACTCTCTAGATCCATCCATGTCGTTGCAAATGGCAAGATTTCATTCTTTTTTTTACAGCTGAGTAATATTCCAGTGTATATATATACCACATCCTCCTTATCTATTCATTAGTTGATGGACAATTGGGTTCTTTCCATAGTTTGTCTATTGTTGATACTTCTACTATAAACATCGGGGGTGCATGTACCCCTTCAAATCTGTATTTTTGTATCCTTCGGGAAAATGCCTCATAGTGCAATCACTGGATCATAGGGTAGTTCTAGTTTTTTCTTTCTGAGGAACCTCCATACTGTTTTCCAGAGTGGCTGCATCAGTTTGCATTGCCACCAACAATGTAAGAGGGTTCCTCTTTCTCTGCATTCTCACCAACATCTATTGTTTCCTGTGTTGTTAATTTTATTCATTCTGACAGGTATAAGGTGGTATCTCATCATAGTTTTGATTTATATTTCCGTGATGATTAGTGATGTTGAGCATCTTTCCATTGTGTCTGTTAACCATCTGGATGTCTTCTTTGGAAAAATGTCTATCATGTTTTCTGCCTATTTCTTAACCAGATAATTTATTTTTTTGGTGTTGAGTTGCATAAGTTCTTTATATATGTGGATACTAACCCTTTATTGGATATGTCATTTGCAAATATCTACTCCCATTCTACAGGCTGCTTTTTAGTTTTATTGATTGTTCCCTTACTGTGCAGAAGCTTCTTACCTAGATGGAAGTCCCAATAGTTCATTTCTGCTTTTGTTTCCCTTGCCTCCAGTGATGTTTCTAGTAAGAAGTTGCTACAACTGAGGTCAAAAAGGTTGCTGACTGTGTTCTCTAGGATTTTGATGGTTTCCTGTCTCACATTTAGGTCTTTCATCCATTTTGAATTTATTTTTGTGTATGGTATAGGAAAGTGGTCCAGTTTCATTCTTCTGCATGTTGCTGCCCAGTTTTCCCAACAGCATTTATTGAAGACACTATCTTTTCTTCCCATTGGATATTCTTTCCTACTTTGTCAAAGATTAGTTGACCATATAGTTGTGGGTCTATTTCTGGGTTCCCTATTCTGTTCCATTGATCTATGTGTCTGTTTTTGTGCCAGTACCATACTGTCTTGATGACTATAGCTTGAATTCTGAAATCGTGGTGCCTCCTGCTTTGCATTTCTTTTTCAGGATTGCTTTGACTATTCAGAATCTTTTGTGGTTCTATACAAATTTTAGGATTATTTATTCTAGCTCTGTGAAAAGTGCTGGTGGTATTTTGATAGGGATTGCATTAAATGTATAGATTGCTTTGGGTAGTACAGGCATTTTAACAATGTTTGTTCTTCTAATCCATGAGCATGGAATTTTTTCACATTTGTTTGTGTCCTTTTCAATTTCTTTCATAAGTGTTCTATAGTTTTCACTTGATCTTAGCCAAAAGGCCGAGAAGCGATCTATAGTTTTCAGAGTACAGATCTTTTATTTCTTTGATTAGGTCTATTCCTGGGTATCATATTGTTTTTGGTGCAATTGTAAATGAGATCAATTCCTTGATTTCTTTTTCTGCAGCTTCATTATTGGTGTATAGAAATACAACAGATTTCTGTACATTGATTTTATATCCTGTGACTTTGCTGAATTCCTGTATTAGTTCTAGCAATTTTTGGTGGAGTCTTTTGGATTTTCTATATAAAGCACCATGTTATCTGCAAATAGTGAAACTTTGACTTCTTCCTTGTTGATTTGGATGCCTTTTATTTCTTTTTGTTGTCTAATTGCTGAGGCTAAGACTTCCAATACTATGTTAAATAGTAACGGTGAGAGCAGACATCCCTATCTTGTTCCTGATTGCAGAAGAAAAGTTCTCAGTTTTTCCCAATGAGAATGGTACTAGTTGTGGGTCTTTCATATATGGGTTTTGTGATGTTGAGATATGTCCCATCTATACCTACTTTGTTGAGGGTCTTTATCAAGAAAGTATGTTGTATTTTGCCAAGTGCTGTTTCCGCATCTATCAAGAGGCTCACATGGTTCTTATCCTTTCTTTTATTAATGTGGTGTATTACATTGATTGATATCACCTCTGCAGCCCAGGAATGAATCCCGCTTGATCATAGTGAATCATTCTTTTAATGTACTGTTGGATTCATTTTGCTAGTCTCTTGTTGAGAAATTTTTGCATCCATGTTCATCAGGGATGTTGCTCTGTAAGTCTCCTTTTTAATGGGGTCTTTGGTTTTGGAATCAAGGTAATGGTGGTCTCATAGAATGAGTTTGAAAGTTTTTCTTCCATTTCTATTTTTTGGAACAGTTTGAGAAGAATAGGTATTAACTCTTCTTTAAACGTCTGGTAGAATTCCCCTGGGACGTCATCTGGCCCTGGACTTTTGTTGGGAGATTTTTGATTACTGATTCAATTTCTTTGCTGGTTGTGGATCTGTTCAAATTTTCAATTTCTTCTTGTTTCAGTTTTGGTAGTTTGTATGTTTCTATGAATTTGTCCATTTCTTCCAGATTACCCAGGTTTTTGGCATATAATTTTTCATAATATTTTCTTATAATTGTTTATATTTCTGTGGTGTTGGTTGTTATCTCCCCTTTCATTCATGATTTTATTTATTTGGGTCCTTTCTCTTTTCTTTTTGATATGTCTGTCTAGGGGTTTATCAATTTTATCAATTCTTTCAAAGAACCAGCTCTTAGTTTTGTTGATCCGCTCTACTAGTTTTTTCTTTATTTGTTTCTGTATCATTTATTTCTGCTCTAATCTTTATTATTTCACTTCCTCTGCTGGCTTTAGGCATTATTTGCATTTCCTTTTCTAGCTCTTCTAGGTGTAAGGTCAGGTTGTGTATTTGAGACTTTGGCTTCTTGCGGTATGCCAGTATTGCTGTTTCCCTCTTATGATCACTTTTGCTGCATCCCAAAGGTTTTGGACTGTTGTGTTTTCATTTTCATTTGCTCCATGTATTTTTTTATTTCTTCCTTAATTTCCTGGTTAACCCATTCATTCTTTAGTAGGATGTTCTTTTTTTTTTTTTTTTAAGATTTTATTTATTTGACAGAGAGAGAGAGATCACAAGTAGGCAGAGAGGCAGGCAGAGGGAGAGGGGGAAGCAGGCTCCCTGCTGAGCAGAGAGCCCCCTGGGATCATGACCTGAGCCAAAGGCAGAGGCTTTAACCCACTGAGCCACCCAGGCATCCCACAATGTGAATATACTTAACACTACTGAACTATATACTTAAAAATAGCTAAGATGGTAAATTTTATGTTATATGCCTTTTAACACACAAAATCCATTCTCTCTCCAGTTAATCTGTATTATCATATATTCTCATATGTATACGTATAAAAGTTTTTTTCTCTATTCTAATCTATCAAATATTTGTCTTTTTATAGTATCATATTGATTTCATAGAATATTTGTAGTAAATACTCAAAATGTAATAAGACAAATCTCACTTCACTGTACTTATTTCTCGCTCATGATTTTCTTGACTCTTCTGTAGAATTTAACCTTCCACATAAATGTTAGGCGTATTTTATCCAATTCTATAATACACGTAATTGGGGTAACAACTAATTAATATATTACTGGGGCTCCTGGCTGGCTTAGTCCATACAGCATGTGATTCTTGATCTTGGGGTCATAAGTTCAAGCCCCACATTGGGCATAGAGCTTAACTTACTTAAAAAAAAATTAATAATTACTTTTGGGAGAAATATTGTTTTTAAGCTAATTTTGCATCCAAGAATTTAGTGTGTCTTCCCATTTCTTCAGGTCTGTTTTTATATTATACCTATCAACAAAATTTTAGAGATTTTTCTTCATATATTTAATCAACTCATTCCTAAGCATTTTATAGTTTTTCCACTATTATGAGTAAAATATGGAATATTTTTCTCATTTTTTATTTCTAGGTGCTTGCTGTCAGAATATTGAAATGGAGAAACCTAATGAATTTAGTATATTGCTTTGATACATAGACACATTACTAATCTCTTATTAATTCTGTTAGTATTTTATTGAATAACTTAGGTATATAATGTCATCAACAGAAAGAGAATATTTAAACTGTTCTTTCAAAATTTTTATCTTAAATAAATAATAAATAGGGTGATTCTATGCCTAGTTTCTGATTTCGATTTAAATTGTTTACCTGGCTTGCCATTTAGAATACTAGCGGTGCTGTTTTTAGAGTTTTTTTTTTTTTTTAAGATTTTATTTTAAGTAATCTTCACCTCCAGTGTGGGGCTTGAACTCACAACCCTGAGATCAAGGGTCACATGCTCTACCAGCTGAGCCAGCAGGTGCCCCTTTTTTAAATAAATGGTCTTTGTTATATTTAGGTAGTTTCCTTCTATTTTCTATTATACTTTAAGTTTTTATTAAGATGGCTGTTAATGTCATCAAATAACTTTTTGGCATCTGTTGATGTCAATGTATGCTCTTAACTCTTTATTGTTATGGTAATAGATGATGTTGATAGATTTCCTGTTATTCAAACACCATTGCATTCCTGAAACAACAAATCTTGCTTGAACCTAATTTTTAATTTTTTAATATATGTACACATATATATGCATTCTATTTGCTGAATTTTGGAAGAGAATTGTGTACCTATACCAGTAATATAGGACTATAACTTTGCTTTTATAAAAAATACGTATTTTGGGGCACATGGGTGGCTCAGTTGGTTAAGCGTCTGCCTTTGGCTTGGGTCATGATCCCAGAGCCCTGGAATTGAGCCCCACATGGGGCTCCCTGCTCAGTGGGGAGTCTTCTTGTCCCTCTCCCTCTGCCCCTCCCACTGCTCATTCTCTTTCTAATAAATAAATAAAATCTATTTTAAAAAAGATTTAAAAAATATATATATTTTAAAATTATTCTGACTTCTTAAAATAAATGAAGAAGCCTTCTAATTTAAACAATAACTTTCTTAAAAAGGAACAGAATTATTTGTTCTTTAAAATTTGTGACTCCCATCTGGTATTGGAGCCTTTTTCAAGTAGTAAATTAAAAAAAAAAAATCATCTTTACTATATGTTTTATAAAGATAGCAATTTTATACAGAGTGCACATATTTGATTATTTATATTTTGCTAGAAAATTATCCATTTCATCAAAGGCTTTCAAAATTTGTTATTATAAAATTGCTAGTTATATTCTCATAATTCTTTTAATATCTGCTGAATATGTTGTATGTCTTCTTTCTCATACCCAGTTGTGTCTATTTTGGCTTTCTTTTCACTTAGTCAGACCCATGACTTTATCTATTTGTTATCTTTTCCTTAATATTTTTCTAGATGAGGCATGTGAATGCTCTATTCTCTGAATTACTGCACATTTTTGAAGACTGTTCTTTCACTTGATAGGCTAATTACATCATAGCTACATAAAGAATCTTGCCTTTTCTCATTCTAAAAATGCTATTCTACTGCATTCAAGCTTCTAGAGTTACCAGTAAGTCCAATACGAATCTGGCTCTTTTTTTCTTTCTCAGCAATTTGTTCTTTCTAAATGGTAGCAAATAGTATTTATTCTTATTCTTAGAGTTCAGGAATTTTTATCAGGTTGTGTATGTGTGTTTTCTCATCAATTCAGTCTACTCTGGATTCTGGGAGCCTTTTTAATTTACAAAATTAGGTCTCTTAGCTCTCTTGAATGTTTCTTTTTGTCTGTCCAGAGTGTTGTTTATATATTAGGTCTCTTGCCTTTCTGCTCTAGTTGCTTGTTTTCTCTCTTGATTTTCTTGTCTGCTTTTATTTCACACTTTGAAAATGTTCTTAACTTTACCTTCTAGGCCACTACAGTGACCAATCTTTTATTCAATTTATCTACCAACATATTTAGTTGGAGATTTCTATTTTTATGTTTCTAGTAATTTTACTGCACTTGAATTTCAGTAAGTAGTTTTAAAAAACCACGTGAGTTGTTCTTTTTGGGTAAGAGATTATTTTCTGTTTATGACTTTTTTCCTGGTCTTACCTATATAGGGTTCTTTTCTTTTCCCTTCCCCTTCCCCTTCTTCTCTTTTCTTTTTTTTTAAAGATTTATTTATTTATTTATTTATTTATTTATTTATTTATTTATTTGACAGAGAGAGAGGAGGAAGCAGACTCATCGCTGAGCGGAGAGCCCGATGCAGGGCTCAATCCCAGGACCCTGAGATCATGACCTGAGCCGAAGGCAGAGGCTTTAACCCACTGAGCCACCCAGGCGCCCCTCTTTTCTTTTCTTTTTTTTTCATAAGCTCTATGCCCAATGTGGGGCTTGAACTCACAGCCCTGAGATCAAGAGTCATATGCTCTACCAGCTGAGATAGCCAGGCACCCCTAGGGTGCTTTTCTTTTTCTTTCTTTTTTTCTTATTAGGGATTAGATCTAGTTTTTTGAAGGACTTGAAGTCTAACACGCAGTTATTAAACTTGTCCTGGCAAGGCCGGAAGCATGCAGGTTATCACCTCTCTTCTGATTCCAAAAATGGAGATCTTAAAACAAAGTAGGTAAGAATGAAGACTTTGGAGCCAGATTGCCTCAGTTCAAATACCAGCTCTGCTGTTTACTAGTGATGCAGCCTTGGGCAAATTATTCAAACTCTATGTCTCAATTTCCTTATTTATCTAGTCTGAGAAATAATTAGAGCATTCTTGTGGGGTTATTGTGAGAATTAGAAGAGTCTACTTTTGTGAAATACTGGGAACAGTTCCTGGCAAGCATATTGGCTATTTTTAAAAATTCCTTCTGAAAACGGATGCATATGTGGTGAACAAAAACTGTTAAAACTTTGAGCTTTCTAGCTTTCCCTCCCAATTGTTCTCAATTTTGGCTGCACATTTCAATCACTGAGAAGCTTTTAGAAATTCTCTTGCCATACCCCAGACTGGTTAGATGAAATTTCTCAGAAGGGGGAACAAAGCAGTGGAGTTTTTAAAACTTCTCAGGGGATTCCACTCTGTAGCCAACACTGAGAACTGTTGCCTTAAGCCCTATACCAAAGAAAATTCACTGTTTGCCTATTGATCTACTCTTGTATTAGTTATGGTAGATATGAGTTTTTTCAGACAGGTTCTTTTGCTCTGCAGAATGCAGATTTTTTTTTTTTTTTTACACATGCTTTAAATATTTTATTCTAATTTACAAACATGAACATATAATAATCTGGCTTTTTAAAAACTTATTATGGAAATTTCTAAATATATACAAAATAAGCAGAAGAATATAATGAACCCTCTTGTGCCCATAATCCAGCTTCCAATATTATTGAATCATGGCCAAGCTCATTTTCTCTCTATCTGTCCAGAATGCAGATTTTAAAGAGAGGTCTACAGAGTGAGGCTAAATCTCAGATTCAAGGAACTTTGGAGTTATTTTTCACCAAACTAAGAGAGAATCCAAAATCTGACAAGGAAGGCTCTTTGAGGATCCAATCCCTGTCTACTTGCTCCTCCAGCCTCCTCACATCATTGCCCCACTGCTCACTAGGCTCCAGCCTCACCAGCTACTTTTGTGTCAAACTCTTTCTGTCTTGGGGCTTTTCTCCTGGCTATTTCTTGTTCCACAAATGTTCTCTGCTCCCTACCCTTTTTTTACCTAGCCATTGCTTAATGTCACTTGCTGAGAAAAATATTTTTTTTTTTTTTAAAGATTTTATTTATTTATTTGACAGAGAGAGAGAGACATCACAAGTAGGCAGAGAGGCAGGCAGAGAGAGAGAGTGGGAAGCAGGCTCCCCGCTGAGCAGAGAGCTTGCCGCGGGGCTCAGTCCCAGGACCCCGAGACCATGACCTAAGCCGAAGGCAGAGGCCCAACCCACTGAGCCACCCAGGCGCCCCCAGAAAAATATTTCTTGAGCTTCCAATAAAAACAGTCCCTCTAGGGTTCACTATTCACCAACACAGTAGTTTCCTTCACAGAACCTACCACAATGTGTAATTATTTACTTGTGTCATTATTGGCATAATGCCTAACTCCTAGCTAGACTATAAGCTTTATGTTTATTTTGTTTTACTTATTTACTGTACAATACACCCGAGAGCTCATGAATAAATATTTAATAAGTCAATAAATGAAAAGTGTTAGTTCTTAATTTTGATCAGTGATTAAAAAATTGAAATTTATGGACACCTGGGTGGCTCAGTTGGAAGAGTGTGTGACTCCTGATCTTGGGGTCATAAGTTTGAGCCTGACGTTGGGTTAGAGATTACTGAGAGAGAGAGATTGAAATTTAGTCCTGAAAGGGGTTTTTGATTGTCTATTTCAAATAGTTTGTGGTTTGAAGAAACTGATACTCAAGTATGTAAATTACTTGCCCAAAATCATTCAGCTAATTAGTGATGGATTGGGACTCAGTCTCATTTTTCCCATTTCTAAGTCCAGTGAACTTTCCAGTACTAAGTGATTTGCTACAGCAGATACAAAACAAGAGGATCAAGAAAATAATTTTTATACATGGATTTATGAAGATTTAATACAGTCATCATTCAGAAAAACAATGTTTACTGAAAAATATAAAGTGAGTGTTAGAAGATACTGAAAATTGAACTGAGTTTCAGTTTTCAAGTGAAAGCAGAAGTGAATAAATAAAGGCTTTGTTTAATCATTGTGAAAGGTTGCTAATCCTTAGTCCAGATTAGATTACTATTTGGAATGTGCCCAGTTCCTCAGAAAGGTGTGCCATCTACCAATAATAAAGCAACCACTCATTAAATTCCTATACCACGCTAAGTGATTTGCATGCATAAAACCCAAATCTCTGCAACTTTGCACAGTAAGTATTATTATTCACAGATGAGAAAACGAGGCTCATTATCACACAGTTCATAAATGGTTAACATTGAAACCACACCAGTGACTTCTGATTCTCATCTGACACATAAAGAGCTTGGAAGTCCTCACTTCCAACCTCACAACAAGAAAAAAGCTGAACAAATTGAAATCAACAATTCTTAGATGTAGCAGAGAACTGAAGTCACAGGGCAAAAACTGCTGCCCTGAAAACTGAGAGACAGAGAATCACAGTTTATAGGAGCAGAAGCCCAGGAGCAAAAGCCAGCAGCTGGAGCCAGTATTAGCAGAAAAACTTTAAACTGTAACTAACAAATTGCTGGAAAACTCACTGCAGACTAGCCTGAGAGTTAAAAATTCCTAAGCGGCCCAGGATTAGGAAGGCCCATACATTTTCCTGAATTTTACCTCTAAGAACTATACCTAGTTTTCACTGTAAGGATCAAAGAAAGATCCCTCTGGGGAAGGGGTAAAGTAATCATTTTTATTATTTTATTTTATTTTTAAAAAATATTTATTTATTTGACAGAGAGATAGAGAGCACAAGCAGGCAAGAGCGGCAAGCAGAGGGAGAGAAGCAGCTTTCTGCTGAGCAGGGCTCAATCCCAGCATCCTGGGTTCATGACCTGAGCCAAAGGCAGCCGCTCAACCAACTGAGCCACCCAGGAGCCCCCAAATTACTCATTTTTAAAGTACTAAAGAGTTCTCAGTTATCCTTAACTTAACAAAGTTCTCCCTCAAGGAAAACTGTTTTACCAGAGCCTAACTGACTGGGGTTTTACCAAAGCCTAGCCTACCTGGGGGAAGGGAAATACCCAACTCAGCCTCCTCTAGCCTTTGACATGGGGAAAAGGAAATACTTAACTCAGGCTCACCAAAAGACTGGGAGTTAATTTTAGGATTATAGAACACTTCTCCTCCCACACTAGGTCACCTCACCAATAGGGCTCCTGCATAATAATAGGAGATTAAAGCTAAAAGAACTGCAAGCTTCAGACTCTCTTCTTAACATTCCTCTTCTAGGAATACCCAAAGACAATATGGGGGAGACAAAAACAAGGACCCTAGAGGAAATTTTAGCCTCTGACACCACAGCAAAGCAAACATTAAATATAGCCCAACTCCTAGCAGGTAAACATAAAGCCTCACACTAAGGCCTATACCTGGAATATATCATGTCCACAAGGCATGCTAACAGGCAAAAACCAGTTTTAAGAGACAAAGCAAGCATCAGAACCAGATTCAGATATGGTAAAGATTTTGGAATTACGAGACAAGGAAGTTAAATAACTAATTAATATACTAAGGGCTCTAAAGAAAAAAGTGGACAATATGGAAAAGCAGATGAGTAATGTAAGCAGAGAGATGGATATCCTAAGGATATTGATGCCTTTGATGGAATTAAAAGACAATGCTAGATATAAAAAACAAAGTAACAGAAATGAAGAACGCTTTTGATGTGTCATCAGTAGACTGGACCTGGCTGAAGGAAGAATTAGTGAGCTTGAAGGTATGTGAGGCAAAGATTGATAGAACTGCAAGGAGAAACAGATATATCCACTGTTAGAGTTTGAGACTTCAATACCTATGAGTAATTGACAGATCCGACAAGCAAAAAATCAGTAAGGATAGGGAAGAACTGAAGAGCACCATCAGTCGACTGAATATGATTAACATTTATAGAATACTTCATCTAACGAAAGCTAAATACACATTCTTCTCAAGGTCACATGAAACATTCACCAAGATAGACCACATTCTGGGCCATAAAACACACCTTAACAAATTTAAAAGAATAAACATCATACAAAGTTTGCCCTTAGACCACAAGGTAATGAAACTAGAAGTCAATAACAAAGATAGCTAGAAAATCCCAACATATTTGGAGGTTAAACAATACACTTCTAAATTGTACATGGGTCAAAAAGTAAGTCTCAACAGGAATTAGAAAATATTTTAAGGGGCACCTGGCTGGCTCACTAGGTAGAGCATGCAACTCTGGATCTCAGGGTCATGATTTCAAGCCTCACATTGGGTGTAGAACTTACTTCATAATAAAAAATAATATTTTAAAAGGTGTTTTATAATAAGTAAAAATTAAAATACAACTTATCCAAAGTTGTGGCTTGCACTGAAAGTAGTGGTTAGATGGAAATTTATAGCACTGAAATGCATTTTATCTTATTTATTTTTAAAGATTTTATTTATTTGACAGAGAGAGAGAGCACAATCAGGGGGAGTGGGAGAGGGAGAAGCAGGCTCCCCACTGAACAGGGAGCCCGATGCAGGTTCCATTCATGCAGGCGCCCTTTTCATGACCTAATCACCTCCCCAAATCCCCATCTCCTAATGCCATCACATTGAGGGTTAGGATTTTAAAGATGTGAATTTTGGGGACATACAAACATTTAGTCCATAACAACCAGTATCAGCAAAACTTCAGTTTAACAACAGTCTCAATTCAGCATCTAGAATAGCCAAACCTGAGTTAAAAAACAAAAGCAAAAAAAAAAAAAAAAAAAAAAAATTCAAATTTGACCTACTTCTCCACACCCTCAGCTTGAACCTGCTTTAAGCTGGAAGCCTGCAGTGGGAAAGGGAAACACGATTCTGTGTTCTCTCAGTTCAGACACCTACTCTCCCTCTAGTTTCTTTTTTTTTTTTTTTAAGATTTTATTTATTTATTTGACAGAGAGAGATCACAAGTAGGCAGAGAGGCAGGCAGGGAGAGAGAGAGAGGGGGAAGCAGGCTCCCTGCTGAGCAGAGAGCCCGATGCGATGCGGAGCTCGATCCCAGGACTCTGAGATCATGACCTGAGCCGAAGGCAGAGGCTTAACCCACTGAGCCACCCAGGCGCCCTCTCCCTCTAGTTTCTAAGAACAAGAGAAATGTCAAGGGCTTGTTGGAGTTCTTATATAAGGTTATGGGAAGTTGATTCAAGGGGCAACAGAAGGCAAAAATAAAGTTACTTAAAAAAATCACAGTAGGGGCGCCTGGGTGGCTCAGTGGATTAAGTGTCTGCCTTTGGCTTAGGTCATGATACCAGGGTCCTGGGATCCAGCCCTGCATCATGCTCCGTGTTCAACAGAGAGCCTGCTTCTCCCTCTCCCTCTGTCTGCCGCTCCCCCTCTCCCTCTGTTTGTGCGCTCTCCTCTCTGTCAGATAAATAAA
>CM052897.1:40048563-40083687 GCA_028534135.1 Potos flavus | reverse complement strand
TTTTCATCATAAGATTTTCTTTAGAAAAAAAGAGTTCAGGAACTCTTTAAAAATAAAATTAAAACTAATGACTTAGGCTCGTATTCTTGTTTTATACACTTTACACATTTTTGAGTTAAGGACAAATTTGACTCTCAATATGAGCAAATCATGATACGAGGGTGGAGGAACTCTAGAACTCACTCTTGGACTTCTGGAATTTCTCTCTGGTTCCCTTTTTCTTTAGATTATTATTTCTATGATACAAGAACTAATTATTGAGCAATAAAGTATACTGGACACTATGCTGTGTTCTTAGTAGACATTATTTCATGTAATCTTCATAATTTTATGAGGGCTTTATAGAGGAAGCTAAGCCCTGGAGATACATGATAACTTGCACAATATTCAAGCAGCAATCAGAGATGGAGTATGAATTGAAGTCATTCTGATTCCTATGCTTAGTTATTAATCCTTATGATGAATAAGGATGAATCCTTTCTTTCTCTGTGACTGGTAGAATAACCATGGCCTAGAAGAAATCAGGGTAATTTTAGCGGAGGACCTAGAATGGAATGGTCAATGTGGGCACATTTGACTTTTAAGAATTTTTTTTTTAAACTAGAGTTTACATTTCTTATATTGTCTCACCATTAGATTGGCAGACTCTACAGTTCTAGATCAGGGTGCGTGTCTGGGGAAGAGGCCAAGGAGATTATCTGGCCTACTTTTTAAGTCTAGATGCTAGATGTTATGTTAGATGTCAGGAGTATTTCAGAATGGAAAACTGGAGTAGTAGGCCACATGGGAGTTTGGGCCAAAGCTGTAGCTAGTCATTACTGAGTTTGGCTTGGCTTTGTCTGGTATCTGAGACTTAATGGGAATGGAAGTAGCTACAGTAGGTGAATGACTATTTGATTATTTGGGATTCTGGGTATCTCTCAGAAGAGGGAAAGAAATGACTAAATACATTTAAAGTCAGAGAAGCCTCAAGAGTTTGTTACTTGACCCAGGTTACAAAATAACATTTAAAAAAATAGCTGGACAAATAAAGCTTATGAATAATTAATTTGAACTGTATATTTTTCATATTCATATTATAAGAATGTTTAGGAATATTGCTGGTAGCTTACTGCCCCAAGTAGGGTCAGATAATCCTCATTTAGTGTTATATAATGTTTAATTAATGATTGGTATAAGGACTAAAAAGTTCTCATTTCTATTGGCAAGTGTGACATGGAATTTTAGTTGTAATTCATTGTTGAAAGAATTTTGAGAGTCCATTTATCACAAAAGGAGAATTTCACAAAGTTAACATATCTGTGTAACCAGTAACTTACAGGTCTCACCTGTGTTTCTTTTTCATCCAGCTGCCTTCCCCTCACCATTGCCCACCTCCAGACACTGTCTTGACTTTTTATTGCATGAACTAGTTTTGTTTTGTGTTTTATATAAATGAAATTGTATAGTATGAACTCTTGTATCTGTTTTTTTGGCTTTACATTATGTTTGCAGGATTCCTCTATGTTTTTGTATATACTTGTAGTTCATTTTATTCTCTTCGCTCTCTAATACTTTATCCTATAAATATTCCACAATTTATCCTTTTGTTATTGATAGGCATTTACATTATTTTTTCTACATACTGATTTTCATTCTGTTTTTTTATAGTAGTTCAGTGTTTATTCGTTCTTCTGTTTTATTACTAAATTCAAAATAATAACTACTTCCTAGGATTCTATGTAATTTAGTGAAAATTAAATAATAATTTGGAAAACACTTGGCATAGACAAGGCATTTGACAAATATTTGTTCCTTTTCCTCTAAATAAGACAACCTTTCAAACATTTGGATGGTTCACCTGAAATCTTATATTCTCTAGTCTTCAATTGTTTTTCATTTGGTCTTACTTGTAGACATTCTTACCATCCTGATTATTTTTTCCTAGGTTTATTTCAGTGTATAAATGTGTCTTCTACACTTGGACACTAGAATCCAAACATCGTTGAGCCAATGTCTCCTCAAATGGCTCTCTTTTTAAAATTCTCCCATTATCTTTCTACCAACACTGCCCAAGATTGCATACATTTTTTAGCATCCATGTCACACTGTCTCTTTTACATAGATTATAGTTAACAAAAATCTGAATCACTTTTTTATAAGTATTGCTTTCTGTCTTTTCCCATTTTTTTTTTTTTTAAGATTTTATTATTTATTTGACAGAGAGAGGGGGAACACAAGCAGGGGGAGTGGGAGAGGGAGAAGTAGGCTTCCCGCAGAGCAGGGAGCCCCATCATGCGGCTCAATTCCAGGACCCTGGGATCATGACCTGAGCTGAAGGCAGACGCTTAATGACCGAGCCACCCAGGCGCTTCCCCCATCTTTTTCATATATAATTAAGTTATTTAAACTTAAGTGTAGGAATTTCAACTCATCATGTTTCTGAATCTTTATGTCTGATGGTACCATCTACTGGCTTCTTCATGTAAATTAAATACTTAACCTTCTAGGTCCTTATCTAAACCACTTATAATGTGTTAACCGGTAATAGAGAACCCCATATTTTGCTAGCAGAGATTTTTCCTCTCAGTTTTAGTCCATAAATTAGCACTCTTAGCTGTGGTTGCTTTATTTGATAATATTTTGCTTCTAGTCTGTCCTTAACATTTGTATGTTTGTTAAATAGTTATTTTTAATAATAGTTACCATTTATTGAGTCCTAGGTACTGTTCTAAGAACTATATGTTTATGCTTTCATTAAGTCTTCTGACAGTACTGCAAGAAGGTATTGTTGCCATTTCCATTTCACACATGAGAAGTGGGCTGAGAGCTTGATACTTCCCAAAGTACATAGCTAGTAAGAGGTAGACCTGGGATTTCAACTTAGGTCTGTCTGCTATATCAAGACGATATTCTCAACCAGCACCAAAGATTGCTTACTATATACCAGCTTCAGGAATAGTGTAGTATAAGAATAAGTGAACAAAATAGATATAGTCTTTGTCTTCCCAGAGCTTATTGTGTAGAGAGAGGGAGAAGAACAGGCTATTATTATACATTACAATAAATGCTATGGAAGGGGAAGTACAGAGTGCTGTGATAGCACTAAAGCAAACCTAACTAAATTTGGGGGGAAGGGAAGTTAAAGGAGGACTTCCTAGAGTGTTGGATTAACCAAATTAGCTAGATGAAGCTAGCCGGGTGGTAGTAAAATGTGTGTTGCCTATCATGGGCTTTAATTTTCTCATAAATAATATTGATTTTCCATTTGATCATTCACTATGATGAATATAGCTGATATTAATAACTGCTCTTTACTGAGCATGTACTATATGCTAAGTCTTTTACATTATAATATTTTCATATCAACCGTGCTAAGTTTGTTAGCTACATTTGTGTAGGGCGATACTCAGAGAAGTTAGTAATTTTCCCCCAATTATATAGTTATGAAGTGATTCTGGACATAAAAACAAGCTTTATCAGGTTTAAAGCCTTTGAAAACTTCTTTTGACTGGCCCATACACCACCATACAGTCTAAGCAAAATAGGGTTCTAGCCCTTTATTGCCATTAGGCCATCTGCCCTTAACAATGGGTTCTTAATTCATGTTCTTAATTCAAATGTGTATTTATAAAGAAGATAAAGTTTTTACTATTTGCAGCATGGTGGCTTTTCCCTTTCCTCTCCAATAGCTTCAGCCCATTTTTTCCCCCTAATCTTTATAGTACTATACTTTACTTGGTGGTAATCCTTGTTTTCATGTGTTTCAATCCTATTAGAAAGTTCCCTATATAGCTGCATAGTAGCATTGAAATAGATGAGCCTCAAAGCCTTAATCCTTTATATGTCTTGCTTTTAAAAGAACTATAGGCACTAAAAAGGTTTTGAGTTTCGAAAGATGTCAGTCACCAAAATGCATTTTTTTATGACTTAATCTGTGTTATTAATCCTTTTATGGACACTGATTGTTGAGAGAAATAGTGGTAAACAAAATTTTTTTGTTTAAAATAATAATTAGCTTACTAAAAAGGTTAGCTGTTTTAATGATAACTAGATTTATTAGGTAAATTTAGAATGCTATTAGATAAGAAAGCAGTGTCTGAATAATCTTCCCCAAATATTCATTTGAGACATTACTCAAATTCTCTTTCTCTGTCCTCATTTTTAAAAAAGCAGATATTCATAATTCTGGTAGAATTTGAAAGCAGAGGCATTAGAGATTGAGAAAAACAACTCATAGGATTTTAGTTAATTGGAACAAGTCTCCCATTTTGCCTTGAGTGGCAGAATCTTGTGCCTCTCGGAACCACTGGCCACTAGGTGGTGCTTTTTGCATTCTTCATAGCATAAACAACTTGTTTTTCTTCAGGTGACTGTCGATATATTGGCTGTAATATTTAGCAAATTTAAAATTTTATTGACAGATATGATGTAGGAAATCAGAACTAACATGTTCTTCTTGCTGAGTTAAACAGATAACTGTTCAAAGAAGGAACAATTCATTACTGAATTTGTTGGTAATCTCCAAGCTTTAGTATATAGTCTGTTTCCTTCTCATGCTTTGGCTGTGGTGTCAAATAGGTACTGTAGCTGCCCACAATTGGGTGCTCAGATTATTTAAGATCCTCCATATACACAATCTCTGGGCTTGTACTTCTCAGTTATAAGCATTGGATCTTTCATTGGGTGCTTACTTCAGTCCTTATCTGAAATTGTCTTCTAGATTCTCTAAGGTCCCAAGAAAAGATAACCTTATTTACAAAGGTTTCGTCCCCCCTTTTAAGTCATAATAGAAATGAAAATATTTGTTTGAAATATCCTTCTTTAGGATATTCTCTTCTCTTTCTATCTGTTATTTCCATTACCTTTAGTATTCTGTGTGTCTGGCCAACTCACCTTAACCTCTACCTTGTATTTAATAAGGAATCTGCATTTTGCAGTTCTTCACTTTTATTCTGGTGGATTTTTAGCATAATCTCAGTTTTGTCCCACTGTTTAAGAAAACTAAACTTATTTTCAGTAATTTTAAATTTGCATGATGTGCATGTACTAAGTTCTCTCATGTTGTTAAACAGTACAGTTTCCTCTGTACTAAAGTGCTTAAAAGTACTTAAGTGCTTAAAAGTGCTTAAAAGACCATATGTTTAAATGCTTTCTTTAACCAGTTCATATCAGTTACAAAACCAAAATACCCTTAGAGTCCAAGAGTCTAGCCTAATATATATCATGAATAGTGAGGTAGCCTTGCTTAATTATTGACTGGCTGTATGTTGATTGGGGACCATTTACATTTGGCTAAGAATCATAGTTTATTCCTAGGTTCCCAAGTGACTGTTAGTCTCCATTATATCCTAAAATCAAAGAATAGTGCCCATCTCTTTGGAAAAGTTATTTTCTCTGACAAAGGCTGCAGCTTCAGGAGGGATATGATTGAGCCATTTGAGGGAGGTTGAGGCATTTATCGTCACAGTCATGATCAACCCTCCTATCATAGGGTTTAACTTTGTAGTTTTAGGACATGTAGAAGTCTGATGGGGATTTGTATTATTTTTTCCAGGTAATTAAAATGGCAATTGTGTATTTAGAATTGGCTTTGTTTTGTTATAAAAACGAATCAATATTAAAAATTGGCATTTTTACTTTTTCAAACTAGGTAATAAAATAGATCTGGAAAAGGAGAGACACGTTTCCATTCAAGAGGCAGAATCGTAAGTGTTCTCCCTTTCCCCCTCCATGTAGTCATTCCCTAGTAGAAGTCTTTCTCTTTGCACAATGTGCTTTACCATTTAGGTATTACTCAAACCTCTTAATATAAAATGATCTATTGGATTCAGTGAAGCACTGGTAATTTCTGGACTTTTGACAACATCTAAAAATATTCCGTTCTCACTTCTCTTTTTGATTTCAATAGAAAATGTGAAGAGTGATACCAAAAAAAAACCTATATAGTCAAATAGTCAGTGAGTCACAAAAACTTATTAAAGTATTTGGGTTCCAAATTAACTTAAAAATTTCAAGTCTTGTTATCCTTATATTCTCATTTAAAATTTGGTTCAGTGTATCTTAATTTCACTAAATGTAGGTTAATTAGTAATAAGTCACTAAAATTGCTACTTGAAAAAATTCAAATAGCAGTTATGACAAAAATATGAAAATTTTTTTGTATCAATCACTGATGTTACTTTTTTTTTAAGGTATGCAGAATCTGTAGGAGCAAAACATTATCATACTTCAGCCAAACAGAACAAAGGAATTGAGGAACTCTTTCTCGACCTTTGTAAAAGTAGGTATACTCAGATTTCGTATATTTAGAAGTTGTTCTTTTAAAAATATTGATGATATTTTTTAAGTGATATTTTATAGTCTCAATTAATGACCACATTAATGATTTCTCACATCTACCAGTACTATTATTGACTTAATAATTTTCTTAAAATCATTTTTTAAAGCTTAAATACCTACTTTAGCCCTATTTCAAGCAGTAGTTAATAGATATGAAACCATGAAATCATTGGATATGATATGCGCATTAAAACAAGTGCATAACCATCAAAAATAAAAATAGAAGGAGAATACACAGATTTAAGAGATGTAACAACCTGCTGCAATGGATGGATCTTATTTGGATCCTGATTTGACAACCTAGTGAAAAAGAACAGTGGGGCTATATGACCACTCACTGGATATTTGATGATATTAAGAAATTATTGAGGGGTGCCCGGCTAGCTCAGTCAGTAGAGCATGTAACTCTTGATCTCAGGGTCTTGAGTTCAAACCCCGCATTGAGGGTAGAGCTTACTTAAAGAAAACATAAATAAAAACAGTAAAGTGAGTCCTTAAAAAAAATTATTGAGGTTCTGGTTCAAGATGGTCACATCAGAAGATCTTCAACTTATCTTCTCTAGACAGACTGAGTCTAAAGCTATATATGGAACAACTTCCTCTTAAAAAAAATAACCTAAAGGTTGGTTAAATGACAGCTGTACATTGGACTAACAAGAAGAAAACCACATCTAAGAGGCAGAAGAGGCAGTAACACAATCTTGCCGTAAGCCCCATCCCTGGTGTGATGACCCACAAGCAGAAGGGAACTCAAAACCCATAGCTTCTCCTTAAGGAGTGAAGAGTTTGAACCCCACAGTTGGGCATCTCGACTCTTAAGACATAAATGAGAGATGATTCCCCCACCTAACTTTGAAAACCAGCATGGCTCACATCCCAAGACCTACAAGACGGATACAGTTTGAAAAACTGCTCTTGAAGGGCTTGCACTTGGACTCACTTGCCCCAGGTCCCAGCTCAGAGGCAGCTGATCACACCAGCTTAAACTGAGGGAGGCTCTTCTGCTTATCTTAAAGGCATATAGTTTAACACACACATCTAGGAGCCTGATGATGGAATACTCTCCTGGGATGGAGACTGGCAGGCACCATCTTCATGCTCTCTCTGCTGTATTCACCCTTTGCTGTGCTCCAGAGCACCATTATCTTCCAGAGGGAAGCTTTCACACACATCCGGTGCCCCAATTTTTGCAGCTGCCACCTAGGAAATACATCTTGATCACCTGGCCCAGAGGCCAGGGGCGCTTGTATTCTTGGTCCTGTTGGACTATAATTGATGTTACTCAGAAAGGAACTCATACCCCTGTCTGGTACCCCAGTTTTTGTGACCGCTGCCAGGTGACACCTGCACATTACCTGGCTCTGATGGCCAATGAGGCTTATGGTCATGGGTCCCCTGGGACTGTAACCAACAGAGAAAGAGTTCTTAAACAACTACCACCCACAGGGCACAGCAAGAAGCAACAGAGCCACAAGCTCAATTTTTCTGTGAAGGAGGCCTGTTAACTAGTCATCATGACTGTGGCCTGACGGGCAAGTTTCAAATTTGGGACACATTTAGTGGCCTGTGGAGCTGCTTTCAAGGACAGTAGGCTGTGAGCACAGTCTTGGTGCTCTTCTTCTACCTTGTTCTAGCTTGCTCGTATCACCTAGGAAGAGCTTATCCATTTGTCTAGAGCCCTAATTTTTGTGACTGCTGTCCAGGGGGTCCCTCCAAATCACCTGGCCCTGGTGGCCAGTGGGGCTTATGATTATAGTCCTATAGGACTATATATTTGCATACTTTTGGTTGGTTGGTTTGTTTGTTTGCTTTTAAAGATTTGAGAGGAGAGGACAAGCAGAGGGAGGGGCAGAGGGAAAGGAGAGAGAATCCCAAGCACACGTTGCCCCTGAGCACGGAGTCCCACACAGGGCTCGATCCCATGATCACGACCTGAGCTGAAACCAGGAGTTGGAGGCTCAACCAACTGAGCCACCCAGGCATCCCTATATTTGCATACTTTTGAAAGCTGATGCCTGAAGATTGGGCTTCCAGTCACCTTACATCTAGGTGCTGAGGTCCTCCTCTTTGGGACACTGATAGGTCTTAGGACATCCTCAACTACTGGGAGCTATTAAAAATATAATAGGCTGCTTGTTCCATATACCGTATAGAAAGCAATATGGAGAGTCACACAAAATGAAGAAACAGAGGAATATGTTTCAGATGAAAGAACAAGATAAAACCGGGAAAAAAACCTTAATTTTTTCCCTTAATTTACCTGATAAGGAGTTCAGGGTAATGGTTATAAAGATGATCACTGGATTAGGGAGAACACTGAATTAGGGAGAAGAATAGATGAACACAGAACTTCCAACAGGAGGTGGAAAATATAAGAAAGTACCAGGTAGAAGTCACAGAGCTGAAGAATATAATAAATGAACTGAAAAATACACTGGTGATATTCAACATCAGACTAGATGAATCAGAAGAAATGATCATTCAACTCGAAGACAAGACAGTGGCACTCACCCAATTAGAACAGCAAAAAGAAAAAAGTGAAAGGGATAATGCAAAAAGAAAAGGAAAAAATTGAAGATAGTTTAAGGGACTTACAGGACGACATCAGACAGCCTAACATTTGCATTAGAGGGATCCCAGAAGGAGAAGACAGAGGGAAAGAGGCAGAAATCTTATGTGAAGAAATAATGGCTAAAAACTTACCAACCTAGGTAAGGAAACAGACATCCAAGCCCAAGAAGCCAGAGAGTTCCAAATAAGAGGAACCTAAAGAGAGCCACACCAAAGATACATTATAAGTAAAATGTTAAAAGCAAAAGATAAGGAGAGATTATTAAAAGCAGCAAGCTAAAAACAACTTGTTACATTCAAGGGGACCCCCCCCCCCATTAGATTATCAGCAGATCTTTAAGCAGCAGTTTTGCAGGCTAGAGGCAATGGCATGATATATATGATATAGTCAAAGTGCTGAAAGAAAAAACTTTCAATCAAGAATTCTCAACTTGACAAAATTATCATTCAGAAGGGAAGGAAAAATAAAGAAGTTTCCAGACAAGCAAAAGTTAAAGTTCATCATCACCAAACTTGCCCTAAAGATATGTTAAACGAACTTCTTTTACCCAAAAAGAAAGGGCACTAATTAGTAACAAGAACATGCTTGAGAGAAGAAATCTCACTGGAAAGCAGATTATTTAGTAAAATCAATATTATTGATTATAAAGCTAATATGAAAGAAGACAAAAGTAGTAAAAAGAACCATAATTACAGTAATTAGTTGAGGGATACATAAGATGAAAAGATGTAAAATGTGACATCAAAAACATAAAACATCGGTGGGGGAGTAATAATGTTGAGCTTTACAGTGGGATCAAGCTTAAGATGTTATTAACTTAAGGGGCGCCTGGGTGCCTCAGTTGTTAAGTGTCTGCCTTTGGCTCAGGTCCTGATCCCAGGGTCCTGGGATCGAGCCCCTCATCAGGCTCCCTGCTCCGCGGGAATCCTGCTTCTCCCTCTCCTACTCCCCCTGCTTGTGTTCCCTCTCACTGTGACTCTGTCAAATAAATAAATAAAATCTTCAAAAAAAAAAAGATGTTATCAACTTAAAATAGATTGATATATTAAGCCTCATTGTAACTACAAAGCAAAAACCTGTAGTAAATATGCAAAAGATAAAGAGAAAGGAATATAAGCATACCGGTGAAGTAAGTCATCAAACTTCCAAGGAAGAGAGCAAGAGAAGAACAGAAAGGAATTACAAAAACGGCTAGAAAACAAAATGGCAGTAAACACATACCTATAATTACTTTAAATATAAGTGGACCTAATTCTCCAAAAGACAAAATGACTGAATGGATAAAAAAAACAAGACCTGGGGCGCCTGGGTGGCTCAGTGGGTAAAGCCTCTGCCTTCGGCTCAGGTCATGATCTCAGGGTCCTGGGATCAAGCCCCACATCAGGCTCTCTGCTCAGAAGGGAGCCTGCTTCCCCCTCTCTCTCTGCCTGCCTGTCTGCCTACTTGAGATCTCTCTCTCTCTGTGTCAAATAAATAAATAAAATCTTTAAAAAAAAAAAAAAAACAAGACCTATCTATATGCTGCCTATAAGAGACTCAGGTTAGATGTAAAGACATACAGAGAATGAAAATGAAGGGATGGAAGAAGATATTCCATGCGAATGGAAACCAAAAGAAAGTTGGAGTAGCTATTCTTTTTTTTTTTTTTAAAACAGTTTATTTATTTGACAGAGATCACAAGCAGGCAGAGAGGCAGGCAGAGAGAGAGGAGGAAGCAGGCTCCCCGCTGAGCAGAGAGCCCGATGCGGGGCTCGATCCCAGGACCCTGAGATCATGACCCGAGCCGAAGGTAGAGGCTTTAACCCACTGAGCCACCCAGGCGTCCCGGAGTAGCTATTCTTATATCAGACAACATAGACTTAAAAACATAGACTGTAATAACAAAGAAGTGCATTACATAATGATAAAGGTGTCAAGCCAACAAGAAGATAGGACATTTGTAGTATTTGTGTACCCAACACAGGAGCACCTAAATACATGAAGCAAATATTAACAGACCTAAGGGAAGAAATAGATAGCAATACAAATAATGGTGGGGACTTTAATACCCTACTTACATTAATGGATAGATTATGCAGACAGAAAATCAGTAAAGAAACATTGGCTTTAAATGATGTGTTAAATCAGATGGACTTAACAGATATTTACAGAACATTTCTATCCAAAAACAACAGAATACACATTTTTCCCAAGTGCACATGGAACATTTTCCAAGATTGTATGTTAAGCCACAAAACAAGTCTTAATAAATTCAAGAGGATTGAAATCATATCAAGCATCCTTTCCAACCACAATGGCATAAAACGAGAAATTAATTACACAGAACTGAAAATTTCACAAATATGTGGAGATTAAACAACATGCTACTGAACAACAAACAAGTCAAAGAAGAAATCAAGAGAAATCAAAATATACCTTGAGACAAACAAAAATGTAAACGCAACATACCAACATTTGTGGGATGCAGGAAAAGCAGTATTAAGAGGGAAGTTCAGGGGCGCCTTGCTGGCTCAGTTGGTGGAGCATGAGACTTGATCTTAGGGTTGTGAGTTTGATCCCCATGTTCGGTGTAGAGGTTACTTAATAAGATCTTTAAAAAAAAAAAAAAGGGAAGTTCATAGTGATGCCTAACTCAAGAATCAAAAAGAGTCTTTAAATAGGGTCACCTGGCTGACTCATTGGAAGAGTATGCAACTCTTGATCTCTGGGTCGTGAATTGAAGCCCCACGTTGGGTGTAGAGTTTACTAAAAAAAATAATTAAAACTTTTTAAAAAAAGTCTCAACATAACTTTATACCTCAAGGAACTAGAAAAAGAATAAAGTTAGGAGAAGGAAGAGAACATCAAAGAATAGAGCAGAAATAAATGAAATAGATACTAGCACACAGTAGAAAAGATTGATGAAACTAGCTGGTTCTTTAAAAAGATAAAATTGAAAAAATTTTAGTCAGACTCACCAAGAAAAAGAGAGGGCTCAAATAAAATCAGAAATGAAAGCAGAGACTTTACAACTAATACCACAGAAATACAAAGGATCATAAGACACTACTGCAGTTACACACCAACAAATTAGACAACCTAGAAGAAATGGATAAATTCCTAGAAATGTGTAACCTACTAATACTGAATCACAATGAAATACAAACTCTGAACAGACTGATTACTAGTAAGGTGATTGAATCAGTAATCACAAACTTCCCAGCAAACAGAAATGCAGGACCAGATGGCTTCACAGGTGAATTCTGCTAAACATTTAATACCAGTCCTTCTCAAACTCTTCCAAAAAGTTGAAGAGGGAACTCTTCCAAACTCATTTTACAAGGCTAGCATTAGCCTGATACCAATGCCAGACAAGGACACCACAAGAAAACTAAATTACAGGCTGGTATCCTTGATGAACATAGATGCAAAAACCCTCAACAAAATATTAGCAAACTGAACTCAAGAATACATCAAAAGACCATACACCATGATCAAGTGGGATTTATTCCAGGGATACAAGGATGGTTCAACATCTACAACTTCATCATTGTGATATATCATGTTAACAAAATGAAGGATAAAATCATATGATTGTCTCAATAGATGCTGAAAAAGCATTTGACAGAATTCAACATCCATTTATGATTAAAAACTCTCAACAAAGTGGATATAGAGGGAATATACTTCAATATAATAAAGGTTATATACAAAAAGCCCACAGCTAGCATCATACTCAGCGGAGAGAAGCTGAAAGCTTTTCCTTTAAGATCAGGAATAAGACAGGGAGGCTCACTCTTGCCACTTTTATTCAACATCATTTTGGAAGTCCTAGTCAGAGCAATTGGGCAAGAAAAAGAAACAAAAGGCATACAAATTGGAAAGGAAGAAGTAAAACTGTTAGTACTTGCAGATGGCATTATATGTCAAAACCCCAAAGAAAACCCTGAAAACTCCCATCAAAAAACTTGTGAGAAATAATAAATAAAATTGGTTTGTTGAAGGATACAGGAAATCAACATGTAACAATCATGCACTAATAATGAAAGATAAATTAGGAAAACAGTCCCATTTACAGTTACATCAAAAATGATACAATACCTATGAATGAATTTCATGAAAAAGAGGCGAAAGACCTGTATATTAAAAACTATAAGACATTAAAGAAAGAAACTGTTTTGTGTTTTCTTCACAAATAATGGAAAGATTCTCCATGCTATATATTGGATGAATTAGTATTGTTAAAGTGTCCATACTTAGGGGCACGTGGGTGGCTTGGTCATTAAGCATCTGCTTTTGGCTCAGGTCATGATCCCAGAGTCCTGGAATCAAGTCCCACATCGGGCTCCTTGCTCAGCAGGAAGCCTGCTTCGCCCTCTCCCATTCCCCTTGTTTGTGTTCCCTCCTTTGCTCTCTCTCTGTCAAAAAAAAAAAAAAAAAAAAAAGCAGATTTAGCATAGTCCTTATCAAAATTCCAGTGGCATTTTTCACAGAAAGAACACAATCCTAAAATTTGTATAGAACCGTAAAAGACCCTGAATAGTCAAAGCAATCTTGAGATGAAGAACAAAGCTAGAAGCATCACACTCCCTGATTTCAAACTGTATTACAAAGCTATAGTAAAACTGTGGTATTGGTACAAAAACAGACACACAGATCAATGGAACAATACAGAGTCCAGAAATAAACCCATGCATATATAGTCAGTTAACTTATGACAAAAAAGTCAAGAATATACAACAGGGAAAGGACAGTCTCTTCAATAAATGGTGTTGGGGAAATAGGACAGCCACGTTCAAAAGAATGAACCTGGACCACTATCTTGTACCATACACAAAAATTAACTTAAATGGATTGAAAACTTGAACTTAAGACCTGAAACCATAGAACTCCTAAAAGAAAATATAGGCAGTAAGCTCCTTGACATATAGGTCTTAGCAATGATTTTAATCTGACAGTGAAAGCAGAAGCAACAAAAGCAAAAATAAACAAGTATACTACATCAAACTAACTATGCAGCCAAAATAACAGGTGAGATTTTGCCATTTGTAACAACATGGATGGACCTCGAGAGCATTATCCTAAGTGAAATAAGTCAGAGAAGGATGAATAACATACAATCCCCCTTATATGTGAAATCTAAAAATGAATAAATAAAACCAATCTCATAGATACAGAGAATAGATTGGTAGTTGCCAGAGACAGGTTTTGGGGGTGAGAGAAATGGGTGAAATGTTTTGTTTTTAGTTTAAATAAATTGAATTATTCTTTATTTTAAAAATTATCATAAACTTTGTAAGGTATGATTATGGTGTTGTGGTTATACTTTTTTAAGAAGTTATTTTTTTAAAAAAGAGTCCTTGTATTTTAGAGATCATATTAGAATTATGAATAAAATTATGTGTCTGCAGTTTGATTCTCAATAATGCTAGGGATGCTTGCTTAGTATAGATGAAATTGTGTGATGGACATAATGGATTTTCATTATGTTTTATATATATTTGAAGTTTTTCATAGTAGAAAGTTTTTTAAAAGAGAGGAAAATGTTTATCACCTATAGAATATATACCATACTTAGGAAAACCCTAGCCTATGGAATAATAGATTGAAATGATTTTATAAAATTATATTCCTTGAATTTATGGACCTTACACTTTCCTGAGAATTTGATGAAACTGTGGTTTTTATCTCTAGGAAAATGTACGTATATACAAACTTTGAAGTAAATTTCAGTTTTATGAGAACCTGAAGATCATTTATAATTCTTGTAGAGTTTTAATTCTCTAAGTGAGGTCCCCTGATCAGCAGCATCAGCATCACTTGAGAATGTATTAGAAATGCAGATTCTTGTGCCCTACCCAAACCAACTGAATCAAAACTTCTGGAGGTGGTGCCTAGAATTTATGTTTTAACAATCCTTCCTTATGATTGTGATTCACACTGAAATTTGAAAATTTATTTCTATTTTCACTGCTTGTACATACCTATCAGTCACTTGGAGATCTTGTAAAAATGTATATTTGATAGAGTAGGTCTGATGTGGGCCTCAGCTTTTCATTTCTAAGAGGCACACATGTGGTGATGATGCTGGTCCTCAGACCATACTTTGAGTACCAAGGTTCTAGATCTGTAGCTGAGAAATGTTATAAATCTCACATCTTTTTTTTTTTAAGATTTTATTTATTATTTGAGAGAGAGTGTGGGGGTGGGAGGGAGAGGGAGAGAGAGAATCCCAAGCAGACTCTGTGCTGAGCGTGGAGCCCAATACAGGGCTCAGTCTTACAACCTGAGATGAAGACCTGAGCCAAAATCAAGAAAGGGACACTTAACTGAGCCACCCAGATGCCCCTAAATCTCACATTTTTATAGAAAAAAATTAGAGTATTTCCCATGTTTAAAAAGTATGGAACATGTACAATTACTAATATATTTTGTACATTTTTATAAAACATAAAAAAGAAATTTTGAAAGATTAAGGAACAATAAGTAGGAATTAGAATTTGTAGTGTTTTCTTATTTCATCTTTTTTTTTTTAATTTTTTTTTTTAAAGATTTAATTTATTTGACAGAGAGGAGAGAGATCACAAGTAGGCAGAGAGGCAGGCAGAGAGAGGGGGAAGCAGGCTTCCTGATGAGCAGAGAGCCTGACATGGGGCTCGATCCCAGGACCGAGATTATGATCTGAGCCAAAGGCAGAGGCTTTAACCCACTGAGCCACCCAGTCGCCCCTGTTTTCTTATTTCATCTTACTGGATTTTCCTGTACACTTAAATTTGGAAACCATTGTTCAAGAGCAGTCTCTGGACCCAAGTTTAAGAATTATTGTTCTAAGGACTCCCTCTTTTCTTTCATCATCTTTTCAGATATGTATTTTGTGACTATTTACTCCTAATCTTTGTCTCCTATTTTCATTTTTTAACTGTGTCTTTCAGAGCAGAAGTTACAAATTTATTTAATAAGGTCTTATTTCTCAGTTTTTCTTTATGATTCATTTTTTGTGTGTTTTATATGAGAAATCTTTGCCTAATTCAGAGTCACAAAGATTTTTTTCCTACAGAGATTTCCTTCTATGTTTTCTTCTAATTTCTGGTTGGGTCTATAATTCATTTTTTAATTTTTATATATAGTGAGAGATATAGATAGATCAAGGTTTATTTTTTACATGTAAATATCCAGTTCTAATACTGTTTCTTGAGAAGATTATTCTTTCTTCATTGAATAATCTTGGCATATACATCAAAAATCAAGTGACCGTATAAATGGGGGTCTATTTCTGGACTCTATTCCATTGATCTGTATTTATTTATTTTTTATTTAAATTCAATTACTTAACATGTAGTGTATTACTAGTTTCATTGATCTTTAGAGCTCTCCTTTCACCAATATCTCACTCTTTATCAGAGTAACTTCTGCTATATCTTTTAGTCAAATAGCATGAGTTGAGTCCTGCGGCCTTTTTCTTCCTCATCTTAAACTCTTTCATTCTTTCAAATATTATTTGCTTAAAAGTATTACATTACTAGTTGAAGAATATATCTTATTCCCTAAATATTAGTTGTACGTGGAATAATTTGAACATCTTTGACATGTTGCTAAGTATATTTGGAAAATCTTAAGGATTATACTTGTATATAGTCATTTGTTCAAAGCAAAATTTTTCTCTCTATTGATGTCACTGTGGCCATTATGCAACTGGACAAATACAGTTGCTATTAACTATTTATAACTTTCAGGAAAAGCTATTTAGTGAGCTGACAAAATTATTATATTTAGTTTCCTTACTGGTTGAAAGTCAGAAATGGCTATCATGGTGATATACTGAAATTATAGAAAGAGAAAACTCATAGGTTGTGGTCCTAAGTAATTTCTGTTTCCTCCCTCTCTTAGGGATGATAGAAACAGCACAAGTGGATGAGAGAGCAAAAGGCAATGGCTCCAGTCAACCAGGATCTGCCAGGCGAGGTGTACAGATTATTGATGATGAACCTCAAGCCCAGAGTGGTGGTGGAGGGTGCTGTTCTTCTGGATAACTGTTCACACTTAAGAAATTAAACAAACTGTGGATCATTGCCCTCAACATGAAGACTGCCATATTCCAAGTCACATTATTTTACCAATGGAATTATAGAATTAACAGTATTTTAAATTACGTTTATAACACTGCAGAGACCTTAAGTGCTAAACTTAGTGGAGTTTGTGACCAGAGAATTGGCATTTTTCTACAAAGGTTAACAAAGCAATTACCAATGGCCTTTTTACATATTTTTTTCTTTAATAAGGAATAATATGCATGTAGAAAAGACCTACTTAAAGGCTTCATTTATATTCTTTTAAATCAAATCTTTATTTAATAACTTATACATGTTGTTGGAATGGTATACATTTTTGCAGCCCTTTGTATTTTGTGGTAGTTTGAATTGTGTCACTTCTAAACAGCAAACTGTTTTTGTTTTTTTTTTTTAATTAGCAGATACCTGAAGTACTATTTTTGCAGGGTTTGCACAGGCCCCTTAACTGTCTACTACTTTGATATAATCTATATACAACCTGTATGCTGAGCTGGTAAAATACATTGTAAAATTACATATTAAATATTTTATCTGCTTTTACAAGCGCAAGGTGCAAAAATATATACAATAGTCTCATTGATGATTGTAAAGTGAATTAACATTTGGTGATAATGCCTAAGCTTTTTGACTCTGTTATAAAGATCATAGCTCCCCTTCACTTTTGTCTTAACTCGAAAGTGGCGTGTTTAAATTTTCACATATACTTTACTTGAATTATTGCTGTTGTCATATTTTTTGCCTCTGTAAGTCTTTCTGATGATTGAACAACAGCATTTGCCTTTTGGTTTGTTGGGGTTTTTTGTTTTTGTTGTTGTTTTGGGGGGGACTTTTTTTGGATAAAAGAGATGAATTCTGCTGATTTTGCTTTAGAGTGGTTACCTTAGAAGTATTTGAGTGGAGCATGCTGAGTTTCACTTCTGCAATGGCTTTAGTTTTCTCTTAGACTTTATGTGAGATGGGTTCACTGGTGTGAGAAGAAAAGAAGAGGTCCCAGAGAGTTGCTACTGGCCAAGACTCATTCATACAGCATGTTAGTGGGTAGTTTATTCTCCTGGGGCAGCACTTTTAAATCCTTTGTGAGCAAATCGTATTTGTTCATTGCTTGCCAGAGATGAACACAGAAAAGTTTGTTCCATTTTATAAGAGTTGGCCTTCTGAGTTTCTGAAGGGAAACATTTCATGTAATGTGGTTATAGCGAACACTGGAAAGATTTATTATAAAATTATATTCTTGTATACTTTGTAAATTAGTCTCATTAGGTTTTTTTTTTTCTTAAGTATAGGACTGAACTTAAATTTGTTAATTTTAATAGGATCAGACACTGCTCACAGAAGGATCACAAATTGTGGAGATTAACATAAATTGTTCTTGTTCTAATATATATATTTTTCCATTTCTGTCATGCTTGGAAAACTAGTAAATGTTATGTCTAAGATTAAATGGAATGGTCCCTGGATTTACTTCTTATAAGAAGTGGTAGTATGCAATAAAGTTGTTAGCGTGAGCTATTAAGAGGATATAAAGAGGTTACAGTTACAAAAGTAGTACTACCATATTTTTAAAGTTAATAGCTTAAATTTTCCCAAATGGGTTTAAGGTTGAATTGACACCTTGATGTTATGATGTTAGAATTTTAACTTAATATTAAGTGTTCTGTGAGCCCTCACTTTACCTTCTTTAGTACTCTCCTTGCTAAACTCAACACACTGATCTCTGTTGTGTGTGTTTGGGGAGGGTGGAGTGGGAAGAGTCAGGGAGATAAGCTATGAAATTGTTTTGTGTTTTTTTTTTATCAGATGATTGTACTCTGTATAATCTCTCAGTGTCCTGGGAAGTCCTGGGAAGTCACTTCCCAGTGTCCTGGGAAGGTTGTGTTTATGCAGGACAGCAGGGGAGACAAGGGGAATCATGAATACAAATACAGGAGAAATTGTTTTTGTCCCCCTGGTTCTTCCACAGATAGTAAAGAAAGCCTTGCCATTTCTACTAGTATACGTGCAGATGGGAAATAAGCTCTTCTTTGGAGTGAAATGTTTTTTTTTACAGTAATTAGAGATGAAATTGAGCTTTATTCCAAAAAGTAAAGTCATAAAACCTGATAACTGGAGAGTTGTACTCTTGATTTTTGACCCTATATTAATGATACTAAGTCCAGATAGGAACCTCTGTGCTAGAGTTGCCAGATAATGATTGATGGGGTAAAACCACTCTCCATATTCTTTTTCCTTTACTCTCCCTTGGTTTCTGTGTATCTTTCTTAACCTCAAGCGTTTCTTCTTTTTTTGACCTGTAATTAAAGCTAATTCATTAGCAACAATAAATAATATAGAATACTTGTCCTTGCCCTGAGGCCTGAGAGGTCTTTAGGTAGGAATAGGATGAAAGAGGAATGAAAGAGGACCAGCCAATTGCAGTATGTGCGTAAAGGAGAGGTAAAGAGATGGTAAACTAAGGCTGAGGAAATTTCTCTGATAACTTTCTTCACCTCTCTAACATATCTTTTGTGTTCCTGTCCTTATAAATTGTGCTATTAGGAAGAAGACACAAGTTACTGTATTGTGTATTAAAAGTAGTAGGTAGGTAGAACCAATATATTTTTCAGTTAGTAAGTGTATACATTTAGTAAATATAATTAAAAGTTGGTATAAGGTAGTCATTAAAAATACCTGAATATTATGTTAAAAGTATACAATCACTGTTTCTGTAATGATGATGGGTGTTCAGCATCTTGTTTTGCTTTGTGATTATAGAGGAAAATACTGTTTTTAAAAATGTATATTGCAACAGTTTTGGGGTAAACAGCAATCTGAAAAAAAAAAGCATCATGTTATTGTATGAAATATCAGTGTTCGAATTTGTTTTGTTCTGGGGATATCTCCTGAAAATACCCTAAAGCTATGGCTGTTACAGCTAAATTGATGTTTTTGGGTTTTTTTGTTTTTGTTTTTGTATTAGCCATATATTATTAGTGATTACTTTTTACTTGGCATTAAAGTAAGAAAGAAGAATGATACAGGTTTTCAGTAAGAAAAGATAAAATTTGGGAAATATGAAAGGAGGGTAGTGAGGAGGAGAATGGAAGGCAGGTGGATATGAAACTCTACAACCTGACATTTTTATAATCATTTTGAAAGTACATTATCAAGTCACTTCTAAAGGCAGGTTATGCATTGTGCCAAATATTTAGAACATACAAAAAAATGAATTGTGATACTATGTCTTTTAATATCATTTGCAATTTTCTATATTATAAATGCTACAAGGAGTCTAGATCATTGATGTTATCTCCAAATAATAGAATTTACCCTTATAAATTACCACTTATATTATCTCCAGAAGTGGTTTGATCTGTGCCTTTAACTTTTGAAATTCATCTTTTGACTTCTGTTTGCCATTGTAGTCTTCTTCATAGATGCAGTTTGGCAGAGAGGGAATACATACTCTGATGATTGAAGATGTTGAGCTCTTCTAGAAAAGGGTATAGATGGTTGCAACCAGCAGGAGCCTTACAATAATGTCTGGAGATACAGAGACTAAGTAGATCTTTTTTCTAAATTACAAAATGTATTACCTAGATTTTAATAACTAAAAGCTGGGATTCATTGAATATATACATTTACTTGATTTCATAATAGGTATTGATTCTAGTATGTTGCTGTTCTGTAATTTTCAGTTAACAAAAACAGTAATATATTTGGTGTTGTGGACCAAAATTCATGTTACACATATGTTTGGCTTTGATGGCTTTTCCCTTTTCCAAGGAAACAAATTAGAATTCTGAGCAAATTTCCTAAATGCAAGTATTTTACCATTAATCACAGGTAATGAAAAAAATTTAGAAATACTTTTAAGAGTTTCCAATTTCAAGCAACAATGCTTTTGCTTTTAAACAAATACCACTTTGATAGACTTGTAGCACTGCTTGTGCTCTCTGGGACTTATATATCATCTCTCTTCTAAGAAGCCAAGTGTGCTTTTATATGTTAACCTTGCTACCACAACTTTTTCTCTGGAGTAGATAAATGAACACAGCAAGTTGATCTTACACGGCACACTCAGTAGAATACTTACGCTTAAAGCATCTTGTCCTCTTCAAAGGCCTGCTTATACTTCCAAATGTATCACATTAAAGCCAAAAGATGAAACTGCCTACATTTATTCCCACTGTATCAGTTCTCAAATACTCAAGAAAAAGCTAAAATTTAATTCCTTAAATTTGAGCTTGTGTAGAGCAATGAGAGGAAAGGTGAGGGACAGCAGGGATAAAGTATGGTAATGTTGAAATAAAGACAACAGTGGTATTTGCTAAACTGTATCTTCGGTAGCAAACTATTTTAAGGAAATCATCATATGTAGTACTTCCTAGAAATGTAAAAGTTCTTCACTTTGTATTTAATCATCTGAGAATATATTCTAGGAAAAGAATAAAAAGTACTCCCCTTCCAGATGGAAAATATTGCTCTGTAGTATATACTCTTCAGTTACCTTTTTGCTGTGCATTTATATAAGTATATATTTACCTATAAAAATACATAGTTTTATGGGTTTTAAATTTTTACATAAATTCTGTCTTACTATGCACATGTTTTGTAACTTGCTTTTTTCTCTTACCATCATTTCTAGGAACTGTTATGTCAGTATATGCAGACTTTCTTTTTATCTTCTCCCACATCTGTTTGGGATGTTTGCCTTTCAAAATAACTTCTGACTCTCTATGAAACCTTCCCAAAAGGAATCTTGTCAATTAGATGGATTTCACTAGAATCATAGAATTTAAGTGCAAGCCAGTGCTTAAGACAGAATCAGGGTCTCCCTTAAGCATGTGAATCAGGATATTAGAAAGACATCTGCTTATTATTCATTTGAAGTACATTACTTCTGGCCTACTGTTGACTGATTAATATATAAAATTTAAGAATTTAGCAGATTCTTTATTTAGAATAGGTTTTTATTTGAGGGAAGTAGAAAAAAGGGGAGGAATAGCTGATGGGGAAAGAGTACAGGGTAAATTAAAGTCTCTCTGCAACTCCCAAGTAGTTACATAACATAGGACTTCATGCTGCGAAAAATGAAAACTTCTGGTTGTCTGCTGCCTTTAATGAAAAAAATGAAAAGTCCCTTTTCAGATTTCCCTTCCCCCAACATCCCATATCCCTATTCCTCTTAAGAGATAACCATTGTTAACGGTGTGTGTCTTTATCTCTCATATATAAATGTTTTTATTTATATTTGGCCTTTATGAATTTTCAGTGTTCCTTGAAATCAACTTTTACCCTATGTCAAATTCCATCTTCAGTCAACTGACAAATTTACCAAGAACAAACCAGAATCAGACTTCTTTAAAGAAAGTTAAATCAGTGGTGACAGTTCTTGAACTGGAAATTAACTACTTGATTCTTAAAATGTTTTATGTTTATCATAAATTAAGCTTAAGGAGTAACCATCATTCTGGGAAAGTCAAATCATTGATTTCTATACCCTGTGGAAATAGGGTAGGGAAAGAGGAGTGTGCTAGTACCTGTGTAATTCTGAGTTGGGCTCATTCTCGGCATACTCTCTTACTTGAGCATTGCAATTGTCCCCGCCCCCCCCCCGCCCGCCCCCCCCCCTTACTTTACCGGTATTTCTCACTGTTAAGGCTAGCTTAGCATGTGAGTGCCTTGACACAAAGTTAGCTGTGCGTGCACCAGAACAACAAATTTGTTCATATTTGACTTCTAATGAAAATAATTCAGAGGGGAAATTAAGCACAAGTTTACATGTTGTTGTTGTTTCTGGATGGTCTTTTAAAAAATTTAAAACACATTCTGCTCATGATGACTATTTATCAGTTTCACTCACTTATTGAGTATCTGCTCTGTGCCCAGTGAACATACAGCAGGGGAACCAGCTTCCTTTGTAGTTAGAGCTTAGAGATGGGAAACAGATGACCATTACCTATAGTTGAGGATGTAAGTAGTTTATCTGTGTATATGAGGTTGACTTGAACACACATGTTCACATTCTGTATTTGATCAGATACATCCATGTCAGTTTTTGAGGTGAGGTAATTAGAATGATAGTAGTTGGAGCTGATCGTGACTTTGAGGTAAAGCTGGACAGTTATGATTTTTGAGTCTTGCAAATAATACATTTTCAAACCAAATTAAAATAGAATGACTTGTTTTCTAGCTTCAAGGGGACAATTAAATGATCCTTAAGCCCAAATTGCTTCTCTAGGTTTTGTAGTAGCAGTGAAGAAACACGCTTTTTGCTTAGACAGCTGCTTTTTTTTAACCTAAAAAAATGCATTTAAAAAAGCAGTGGTATTATTTTCTTTGTTTTTGACAGATGTTGTCTTGTCACCAGATAATAACCCAGGACACAAGCCATTCCTAAGTCATAGTAGGCCCATTTAGAGAGTGTATCATTGTATAATTTGTCTTTCTTTCTTTCTTTCTTTCTTTCTCTTTCTTTCTTTCTTTCTTTCTTCTTTCTTTCTTTCTTTCTTTCTTTCTTTCTTTCTTTCTTTCTTTCTTTCTTTCTTTCTCTCTCTCTCTCTCTCTCTCTCTCTCTCTTTCTTTTTTGTAGGCTCTACATGGGGCTTGAACTCAACCCCAAGAAAGAGGCACATGCTCTACTGATTAGGCCAGCCAGGGCCCCTAATTTGTGTATTTCTAAAAACACTTTTCAAATGGGAAGTAAGTCCCTGTTTTCCTACCTGAAATTGAAGACATAGACCAGACAGATTAAGCCAGAAAGCTTAATGAATATCTGAATTTTCTGATAATCTTTCCAGTGCCCTTTGAGGATATTTTTGATATTATAGTATATTGTCAAATTTAACTCAAATTATCAGGTCCCTTCTTGGCCCTTTTTGGGAGAAAATAGTGAATCAGTTTTTAAATAACTATTTCATTAGCCAGTTATCAAGAAGTAACATTCAGGGAGCACTTGGGTGGCTCAGTTGGTTAAGCAACTGCCTTTGGCTCAGGTCATGATCCCAGAATCCTGGGATCGAGTCCCGAATCAGGCTCCCTGCTCTGAGGAGCATGTTTCTCCCTCTGACCTTTTCCTCTCACATGCTCTCTCACACACACACTCTCTCTCAAATAAATAAAAAGTCACATTCATCTGTATTAATTCATCTGCACTGATTCACAAAAGATGAATTATTTCATTTTTTCAAGATTTTATTTATTCATTTGTCAGCACAAGCAGCCAGGAGCGGCAGGCAGAGGGAGAAACAGGCTCCCTGCTGAGCAAGGATTCTGATGCAGGAGTCACTTCCAGGACTCTGGGATCATGACCTGAACCGAAAGCAGATGTTTAACCGACGTTTAACCGACTGAGCCACCAAGGCATCCCAAAAGGTGAACAATTTTAATGATCTAGTGACAGTTCTTCAAAATGTAAAGCCCCATGAAAGAAAAACTATATAGCAAGGACAAGATACTTTGAGGACTTTTTGCTGTTTCCTGGGTAACAAAATTATTCATCTTGTCCAAAGCTATCCAATAGTAGCTCCCCCCCCCACAACTGAATCCCATATTATTATTATAAAACCTGAAAATGTTTAACTGAGTAAGTGGCATGGGTAGTTTTTCCCCTTCAAAGATTTTAAAGCCAACATCAGTGGCACAGGGAATTTATTTATGAAGGATGTAATTTTGGAGGAACCTTATTGAAGATGGTCAGATAGGGTACTATTAACTCACTGATTATTTATCTTTTGTGTGTCACTTTGAGGCTGGTATTTGGCAGTCCTAATTCCCCAATAATTAGTCCACTGCTTTGCTAGAACTAAGGCTGTGCTGCTGCCTCTAACAATCAAACATTTAAAAGATTATTAACTGGTTATAGAATGATTTGCAAAATAATCACCATGTATAAGAAACTCTCATCTGTGGAATGTTTGACAAAGACATGATTCTAAAAAATTAGGAATTTCCTTAAATGCAGAATGAAGAGCTAAAGCTTAAGCGTGGTGTTCATTGAGAGCTTCATTCAATCTGGTAAGTGACTTATTTGTCCCTTTTTATTGATTGAATCATAGGGATATGGGTGGCTTTAATTAGAGAAAGAAAAATTGGCAAGATTTGTGATTCAGAATATTAAAAGCCAAGAATCCAAAAACAGCCTTTTAAAAATACATTTTTGGGGGGCGCCTGGGTGGCTCAGTCGGTTAAGCATCTGCCTTTGGCTCAGGTCATGATCCCAGGGTCCTGGGATTGAGTCCTGCATTGGCTCCTTGCTCAGTGGGGAGCCTGCTTCTCCCTCTGCCTGCTGCTCCTCCTGCTTGTGCGCTCACTCGCTCTCTCTTGCAAGTGAATGGATAAATTCTTAAATATATATATAGAGAGAGGAGGGGGGGTGTTTGTGTGTGTATGTGTCAGGGCACCTGGGTGGCTCAGTCAGTTGAGCATCTGACTCGATTTTGGCTCCAGTCATGATCTCAGGGTATGGGATCAAGGACACGTCAGGCTCTGCACTCAGCATGGAGTCTGCTTGAGATTCTCTCTCTCTCTCTCCCTCTGCCCCCATCTCTCAAATAAATAAATAAATCTCTTCAAAAGACATTCTAGAAAATATATATTGCCAAAGGATCACAGTATTTGTAGTGGTGCTTAAAAAGAAGAAGGAAGAAGGAAAGGAAGTGAGGAAGGAAGGAGGGTAGGAAGGAAAAAGAAAAAGAAGCTTTAAGCTAAGCACTGCTTTAAAAAAATGTTATATTTAATGATTATAGAGAAATTTGGGTATATCTCTAGCCTAATAATGACTTATGCTGACATTTTAAGTCAGTATTTTAAAAATTAATTTATTTTTAATTGAATGTACTCGACATATGATATTAGTATTTAAAGTCAATTTTAACATCACTAGGGAAGATTGAGATAGGTTCTACAACCTTTATTCACTAAGGTTAACTAATATCTTTTTCAGTCAGTAGCCCTCACCCTAAGTTCTGCCTTTCTTTGTGATTAGTAAATTACACAGAATCTTCCAGATACTTGGCATTTGTATGATGAATTCTAAATTTTTCATATGCCACAATTTTTGCTAAAGCTGTTCTTGAATTCCCTTACCATCTTTGCTCTGTTTTTTTTAATACAACTGGGGCACTGCCTGTTATCTTTTGGAAAAACTTGAACTAGAAAACTTGAGCTGTTCACCACCATTTTTGCCTTAGAGTTGAAAACAATATAAGTCACTGTCCCCAAATTTCTTAATGTCTAATAGAAATTTTAAAAAATATATTAAGATTTTAGCTTTAGTTTTCAAGATGATTTTGGCTGTTTTTGTTTTCTGGCTACTTTGCAATGAAAAATTGCATGTGCCAGTTACTTATTAATTCAATATATTTGATGGGATAGCCTAAGTAAATCATTACACTTATCATATTAACTCACCTGAATTTTTATGCCATCTTTAGTTACAAACTCACCAAGAAATGCTAATCTGCATGTGCTTAATGGGGCACCCCAGGTGAGAACTAAGCAGTGAATGGACAGGAAAAGAGACAAAATGTAAAATAACCTTGAGTCATGATCTCAGGTTGTCACACTGATTAGCCTTGTAGGTAGACATTTATTTATCCGAATTATAAATAATTGAAACTAATTGGACTTATTTAAGTATTGTGGTCAGGATTCACGTGCTGGTATTACAAAGTCATTGGTTAGATCTTTAATCTCTGTATCTGCCTTTGATGGTCTTTGATGGTAATCTTAAAAACTAGCACATTTGAAAATTTATGCCTCAGTTTTTGAAAATTGGGGTGTGGCAAATACAGTCAAAATAAGATCCAGGGGATATGAGGTCCAATATAAGGTACAAGGAAGATTTAATTATTAGAGAAAGAACCTCATCATGATGTTTGAGAAAAGCTTTAGAGTTAGGCTGGGGGGGAGTGTCTCATGGCCCTGTAAGGAAAATCTACAAATATTTATCCATTTTCCTGGGCAGTTTTAAGAGCTGCTATTTATCTGTATTTTCCTGAATTTTCATCTTACTTCGCTGTATCACACAGTTGTTTTCTGCACCTTATAAAAGTTTAATTTAGAACTTAGAATTTTTACCACACTTGAAAATGGCCTGGGCAAGAAACATTTGCTTTATCAAGTGGAATTTCTGTTCTTTTTTTTTTTTTTTTAAGATTTTATTTATTTATTTGAGATAGAGAGCCAGGTGAGGAGCGAAGAGAGTGGGACAAGCAGACTCCACGCTGAGGTTGGAGCCCAATGCAGGGCTCAGTCTCACAACCCTGAGATCACAACCTGAGCCAAAATCAAGAGTTGGATGCTTACCCAACTGAGCCACTCAGGAGCCTCAGGAACTTCTGTTCTGATGTAGTATTTTTAAGATGCACACATGACTGATTTATTCTTTCTATGTAGGTAACTAGTATAGTTTGGAAATATTTTAACATAAGATTCCTACCTATGAAGTAAGAACCCTTTCTTTCTTTCTTTCTTTCTTTCTTCCTTCCTTCCTTCCTTCCTTCCTTCCTTCCTTCCTTCCTTCCTTCCTTCCTTCCTTTTCTTTCTTTCTTTCCTTTTTTCTTTTCTTTTCTTTTCTTTTTTCTTTTCTTTTCTTTTCTTTTCTTTTCTTTTCTTTTCTTTTCTTTCTTTCTTTCTTTCTTTCTTTTCTTTCTTTCTTTCTTTCTTTCTTTCTTTCTTTCTTTCTTTCTTTCTTTTCTTTTCTTTCTTTCTTTCTTTCATTCATTATTTATTCAAGAGAGAGAGAGAGACCATGGGGAGGAGCAGAGGGAGATGGATAAGCAGGCTCTGTGCTGAGTGCAGAGCCCAATGCAGAGCTTGATTCCAGGACCCTGAGATGATGACCTGATCCTAAGCCAAGAGTCAGGTGCTTTACTGACCCAGGCACTGAAGACTGATTTTCGTGTATAGTGTATAGAATTCCGTCTTCTGTTTCATGCATTTGATTTTAAGTCTTAATGGCCATTCTACCCCTCCTCACATTTCACCTAATATATGTAGTTTTTTTTTTTTTAAAGATTTTATTTATTTATTAATTTGAGACAGAGTAGGAGTAGGGGAAAGGGCCAGGGAGGAGGGAGAGGAAGAGGGAGAGAATCTCAAGCAAACTCCCACTAAGCATGGAGTCCATGCAGGGCCCAATCCCACCACCCTGAGACGATCTGAGTCGAAACCAAGAGTGGGATGCTTAACCAACTGAGCTGCCCAAATGCCCCTAATATATGTAGTTTTTAAGTGAAATTATACATGGCTTTAGGAAAACTGCTATGGACAATGTATGAATTTCACCAATAATGTTTAAGCAAAACTGAGACTAAAAATTTTAGATTTTGCCTGCAATTTCATATGTAAATCCAAGAAAAAAACTTGTAGCTAAAAGGCCTACTTTGTTGCAAAATATGTATGTGACACTTCAAAAGGTTTTCAGTTTTGGGTTCATTTGGGAGTGGGGACGTGACAAAAGGATATGAATAAATAAGCAGAGTCAGAATTTAGCAGGCTCTTTGTGTTTCTGTTTTCCTAACATTCTATGTAGAGCATTTTACTGGTCTCTGAAAGATAAACAAAATGTACTACTATAATTCATGTTCTCAAGGAACTTAAAAACCTAGGGGAGAATTAACTAACAAATGCAAGAGAACTTAGAGACATTAAAGATGGAGGAAGTAAAATTAGTACTTGTAGAAGATAGTGCAAATCTTAAGAGTCAACTGCAAGTATCTTAAAATTAATCAAGTCACTGGGTATAAAATTAGTTATACAAACTAAAAGCTTTTACTTATATAAACAACAGCCAATTAGAAGATACAATGGAAGACAAAGCTCCTTTTAAAGCAAGAACAAAGGGGATGCCTGGGTGGCTCAGTTGGGTAAGAGTCTGCTTTTGGCTCAGGTCATGATCCTAGAATTCTGGGATAGAGTCCCATATCGAGCTCCTTGCTCAGCAGGGAGCCTGCTTCTCCCTCTGCTGCTCCCCCTGCTTGTGCTCTTTCTTTCTCTCTCTCTGACAAATAAATAAATAAAATCTTAAAAAAAAAAAAGTACAGTAAGAACAAAGGAGGGGCACCTGGGTGGCTCAGGTGGTTAAATGGTTTCGGCTCAGGTTGGTGATCTCAGGGTCATGGGATCAAGCCCATTGTGGGGCTCCATGCTCAGTGCAGAGTCTTTTGAGATTCTCTCTCCCTCTGCCCCTCCCCCTGCTTGCTCTCTCTCCTTTCTCTCTCTCGAATAAAATAAATAAGATCTTTTAAAAAAATAAAGAACAAAGGAGAAAAGAATACCTAGGAATAAACAGTATGCAAGACTACAAAAAAAGCTTTGTTTCTCCTGAAAAGAAAGCACAAACCCATGGAGAAACACATCATATTCTTGGATAGGAAGACTTACCAACATCTGCATGCCAGTTCTTTGTAAGTTAATCTATAAATTTAATGAAACCTCAAAAATATCAGGATTTCCTAAAACTAGAAAGCTGATTCCAAAGTTCCTATGAAAAAGAAATAAGACTAGCTAGAAAAGCTCTGAAAAAAGCAGTGAGGACAGACTAGTGTTACAAAATATTAAAAATAGAAAACTGCAGTAATTAAAACAGTTTGGTACTGGCATATGACTAGAGAGATCATTAGGATAAAATAGGTCTTAAACAGACTCAGATATAGGAATTTAGCACAAGATAAAGATGACATTTAATTCAGTGAGGAAAATATGGCTCGTTCATTAAAAGGTGTTAGGACACCTGGGTAGCTATTTGCAGGAAAAAATAAAAGTTGGATTCGTACCTCATGCCAAAATAAAATCCAGTTTTATATGTGAGAACTGAAATGTTTAAAGTACTCGAAGAAATCATGGGAGAATCTTAAAAGATTTTAGTGTGGTGAAGACTTTTCTAAATTTGTTATAAAATCCAGAAACAATAAAAAAGTTATTCAGTATAAATTTATAATAATGTATGATATATATAATAATGATAATGTAATTATATATGTGTGTATATATGTGTATATAAAATAAATTCTTCATCTCAAAAACCACCATAAGCAAAGAAATTACAGATTTGGAAAAAAAAACTTGCAAATCGTATCATGCATTGCTTAATATATAAAGAAGTCCTAGAATTTAATAAGAAAAAAAATTCAACAATCCAAAAGGAAAAAGATCCAAAACTATAAACAGTTTTCACAGAAAGGATATAAATGACACAAATTGAAAATAAAATTCAACTTCACTGTTAAGAGAAGTACAAAATAAACTATCCTGAGATACAAGTTTTTAACCTATTTGATCAGAAAGAATTTTTTTTAATTTTATAAAACATTGCGTTACATCTTAGATATTACTGATAAGAATTGGGGAACAAGTATTTTTTGCTTGTAGAGGTGTAAATTAGAACCACCACTAAAAATGGTGTGCTATCTATTCTAGATTTACTCTTTCAACCACCAATTTTCCTTCCTAGTCAGAGAGGTTGGAAAATACATACATTTCCCAGATTTGTTTGTACAGCTACTGTTCTGGAAGCTAATTAGATTTTCCCAATTATTTGTTCCCCGCATGATTTGAAAACAGAAATGAGGCAGAGGCCATCTTTTTGAGGTTCTCGAATGTTGCAAGATTGTGGGAAACATGTTTCCATGCAGCAGTGATCAAAGGCCTATCCTCCAACTTCCTGTATATGGAGAAGTAGTGATGGTGGCAGCAGCTTCTTAAAATGAATTTTAATCCCTGGATTGTGGTATCAGATCTTCTTTCTCCAGTTTCCCAGGAGTGAGAGAGGCGGTGGTGGTCTCTGGCTTCCAGCGTGGCTTCACAACTCCAGAGGTAGTAGACCCCAGTAAGTCAGTTCTGTATCACGTTGGGATTCATTCTGGGAGGTTCAGCCTATATTCATAATCCCTGCTCTTTCAGCCTTTTCAATGACCATTTAAGTAGCCAAGTCCCTATAACAAGTGTCTTCCTGTTTAAAATCTCTAGAATGGGGGCGCTGGGTGGCTCAGTCGTTAAGTGTCTGCCTTCAGCTCGGGTCATGATCCCAAGGTCCTGGGATTGAGCCCGCATCGGGCTCCCTGCTCGGTGGGAAGCCTGCTTCTCCCTCTCCCACTCCCCCTGCTTGTGTTCCCTCTCTCGCGGTCTTTCTCTTTGTCAAAGAAATAAATAAAATCTTTTAAAAAATAAAAATAAATAAATAAAATCTCTAGAATGGCTTCTGTTTCCTGCATTGAAAACTGATTGATCCATTTGGCAATGGCAATCAGAACTGTAAATGTATTTCCTTTTGACCTCACAGTTTTACTTCTAAGAATATATTCTATAGATACGCTTGTATCTGAAAGTAGTACAGTGCATTTTTCAATGCATTGTAAACTGACATCAGTAGGGGAATCATAAAAGCAATTATAGTGCATGTGTATAATAGAATCCTAAGTAGGTAAAAAAGAATGAGAAAGCTTTGTATATTTAAAAGAAACAATAAGCAAGGCATATGAAGTTTAAAAAAAAAAAAAAAAAAAAGAGGCCAGGGAGCAGAACTGTGAATACTGCTTTAAAAGAAATTAATTAGCTTTGTTGAAGTATAATAGACATAAAATAAAGCACACATATTTAAAGTGTGCAGTTTGACAACTTTGACCCATGAAACATCATCACAGTCAAAATATATTCTTCACTCCAAAAGGTCTTTTTATGCTTCTTTGTAATCCCTTCCTCCCATCCCCTGTTTCCTTTACAGTAGTTTGAATTATCTAGAATTTATATAAATGGACTCAGACAGTGTATATACTTTTGAGTCTGGCTGCTTTCATTCTACATAATTATGTTAAGATTCATCCATGTTGTTGTGTTTATTAATAGCTCATTCCTTTTTATTGCTATCCCTTTGTATGGATATACTTCTTTTTGTTTATTCATTCACTTGTTAGTGGACATTTGCGTTGTTTTCCATTTGTGGCTATTACAAATAAAGCCTCTGGAGAGGTGGCTGGCTGACTCAGTAGGTGGAGAGTGTGTGTCTTGATCTTGGGGTTGTAAGTTTGAGCCTCACGTTGGGTGTGGAGATTACTTAAAATCTTTAAAAACAGAAAACAAATAAAGCTTTTGTGAACATTTGTATATAACTTTTTGTAAAGACAGATGCTTTTATTTCTCTTCTATTGGGTAACTACCTAGGAGTAAAATGGTTGAATTATTTGGTAGGTGTATGTTTAACTTTTCAAGAAACTGCCAAGGTGTCTTCCAAACTAGTTGTTCCATTTTATATTCCCACCAGTATCAGTTCTTCCACATTCTGGCCAGCACTTGATATGGGCATTTTTTAAAGTTATAACCATTCTAATAGATGTATATATCATTGTGGGTTTTTTTTTTTTTATCATAGTGGTTTTAGTTTGTATTTCCCTAATGACAAATGATGTTGAGCATTTTTTCATGTGCTTATTTGACTTCTGTATATCTTCGTGGTGACATGTCTGTTCAAATCATTTGTCCATATTTGTTGATTTTTTTGTTATTTAGTTTTGAGACTTCTTTATATATTTTGGATACAGGTTCTTTATCAGATATACGATTTAGAAATATTTCCTCCTGGTCTGACTTATCTTTCCATTCTCTAATGTCTTTAAATGAGAAATTTTAAATTCTGATGAAATCTGAGAGCTTTTCCTTTATGGATTGTGTTTTGGTGTTGTTTCTAAGAATTCTTTGCTTAGCTCATGGTCACAACAATTTTCTCCTATGTATTCTACCAGAAGTTTTATAGTTTTAGGTCGATGACTCATTTGGAGTTATTTTTTTATATGATACAAGGTAAATATTGAAGTTAATTTTTTTTCTGTAGCACCATTTGTTAAAAAGACTATTTTTTCTTTATTGCTTTGTGTTTGCTTCTTTGTTGAAAGTCAGTTGTCTACAGATGAGTGGTTCTACTTTTTTTTTTAAGATTGTATTTATTTGAGATAGAGAACGAGTGAAAGAGCAGGAGCAGGGGAGCAGAGGAAGAGGGAGAAGCAGGCTCCCACTGAGCAGGGAGCCCATCTTGGGGCTTAATCCTAGGACTCCAGGATCAAGACCTGAGCCTAAGGCAGACACTTAACCGATTGAGGCACCAGGTGCCCCAGGTGAGTGGTTTTATTTCTGAACACCATTTTAGTCCATTGATTTGTCTATCTTGATATAATATCACACTGTACTGATTAGTGCAGTTGTATAGTTGGTCTTGATGTTGTGTTGGTCCTTCACCTCTGTTTTTTTCCAAAATTGTTTTTGGCTATTTTAGACTTACTTGTATATAAATTTTAGAATCATCTTGTTATGTCTATAAAAATAATTTTTAAAAACCTTGTTAGAATGCCGATTGCAATTGCACTGAATCTATAGACCAATTTGGGAAGAGTTGACTAATCTATTGAATCTTTCAACCAATAAAGATAATATAGCTGTCCATTTACTTAGGTCTTCTTTATTTCTTTCAGCAATGTTTTACAGTGTTCAGTGTACAGGTCTTTTGCCAGATGTTTTTCTAATATTTCATGTTTTTGATGTTATTGTAAATGATGTTTTTAATTTCAATTTCTAATTATTTATTGCTAGCATATAGAAACAAATTATTTCTCTCTTGATCTTGCATCCCATAACTTTGCTGAACTCACTTATAAGTTCTAATAACTTCTTTGTAGATTACATATATATATATTTTTTAAGATTTTATTTATTTATTTGAGAAAGACAGCGAGAGAGGGAATACAAGCAGGGCAAGTGGGAGAAGGAGAAGCAGGCTCCCCGCTGATCAGGGAGCCCGATGCAGGACTTGGGATCATGACCTGAGCCGAAGGCAGACGCTTAATGACTGAGCCACCCAGGCACCCACATACATATTTTTTTACATTATTACATCATCAGTCAGTAAAGGCAGAGAGATTTCTTTCTTTCTAATTTGGATGTGTTTTTCTTTTTCTTGCCTTCTTGTACTGGCTATAACTCCCAGTACAATGTTGAATAGAAGTGGTTAGAATTGACATCCTTGTTCCTGATCTTTTTTGTTGTTGAAAAAGAAAAAAAAGAGGGTACCTGGGTAGCTTATTTGGTTAATTATCTGCCTTTGGCTCAGATCATGATTCCGTGGGTCCTGGGATGGAGCCCCGCATCGGGCTCCCTGTTCAGCAGGCAGTCTGCTTCTGCTGCTCCCCCTGCTTCTGCTCTCTCTCTCTGTCTCTCTCTGTCTGTCAAATAAATGAATAAAATCTTTAAAGAAAAAGATAAAGAAAAAAAGAGTAACCATACACATATTTGGCTCCATAGACCTTGAATATCTCCCAAAAGATATATAAGAAACTGATAATATTGGTTGCCTCTGAAGAGACAAATTGGGTTAGATTGGAAAAGGGATGAGAAACATATTTTTTGTTGTTGTTAAGAGCAGGAAGCAGGGACCCTGATGCGGGGCTCCCTCCCAGGACCTTGAGATCATGACCTGAGTTGAAGGCAGGTGCTTAACTGACTGAGCCACCCAGGCACCCCTGAGAAGCATACTTCTCACTAGATACCTTTTTGTGTATTTTTTTTTTTAAGGAGAAGTCATGCAAACATATTGCCTATTTCAGAAAATCAATAAAGCTTAAGAAAGAAAAAGTAAGTGTATAAACAGAGATTTTGCTAAATAAAAAACTGAATTTTTTACAAAGAAACATCTTAAGAATGTGACACAGGGATTATAAAGTTAAAAATTAACAAATGTAGATGTAATCATTTACGAATACTTGAGAGTAGATAATATTTACAGTAGACTTTGAAAGAGAGACATGAATAGAGGGTGAAGTAGACATTTTAAGAGGAAGATATATGCAATGGCATGAAAATGGGAAGTGGCAAATTTTAGCAAACAAATTGACTTGACTGGAGGGGGTGGGGCTTGGGGCCTAGTAGAAGAAATAGGAAGGAAAAGGTAAGTGCTTTGCAGAAGAATTAAGATTAATATAAATAGTAATTTTGTAACATTCAACCCAATACCAACCTAACTAAGGCACATATTTAACTTCAATTATCTTAATTCAGCTAACAGAAATTTTAATAAGTGCCTGCTATTTACCAGGTCCAGTGCTAGGTGTTGCATGGACATGATCCTTGTTCTGATAGAGCTTAGTCTAGTGGGCACCTCTGGCCTCAACAGAGTAAGCAACCTCCATGGTCCCGTTTGTTTCAAAATTCTGGCTATGT
>CM052897.1:40003912-40048063 GCA_028534135.1 Potos flavus | reverse complement strand
TGTTGGCCATTTGAATGTCCTCTTTGCAGAAATGTCTGTTCATATCTTCTGCCCATTTCTTGATCGGATTATTTGTTCTTTGGGTGTTGAGTTTGAGAAGTTCTTTATAGATTTTGGATACTAGCCCTTTATCTGATATGTCATTTGCGAATATCTTCTCCCATTCTGTTGGTTGTCTTTTGGTTTTGTTGACTGTTTCTTTGCTGTGCAAAAGCTTTTGATCTTGATGAAGTCCCAATAGTTCATTTTTGCTCTTGCTTCCCTTGCTTTTGGTGATGTTTCTAGGAAGAAGTTGCTGCGGCTGAGGTCGAAGAGGTTGCTGCCTGTGTTCTCCTCAAGGATTTTGATGGATTCCTGTCTCACATTGAGGTCTTTGGATTGGAAATTTTATGTTGCACTTCCTGGTGAGACTTGGGCAATATACTTAACTTTCTTTGCCCAGCTTCTTCATTTATAAAGTAGAGATAATAATAGTATGTACCTCATATGGTTGCTGAGAATGTTAAATGAGTCATTACATATAAAGTGCTTAGAACACCCCCATGATGGTAAATTATTAATAAATGTTAGCAGTTATTACTATTAGAAGATTTTGCTTGTGTCATTTCACCCAAGGCTAATACTTCCCACCAACTCTATCCTACCTCCTCCCACCTGGTGATCTTTTAATAGATGATCTCATTTTTCCCACAGCATATTGAACAACATTCTATCTACTCGCCCTTCTTCTAGAATTATAAACATGATCAAGAACCTCTCACTTAAAATCTATCCTTAATTGTGAGCATCTCTTTTTATTTATTTTATAATCAAATTTATTAAGAATGCACACTGGAACCTCCGTGTTCTTCTATTTTCCCTTTATTCCTCAAACTACTGCAATCTTCTACTTGACCCCAACATGTCACAAAATTGCTTCTACCAAGTTCAAGTACAGCTGTTTTCAAAATGCCTCTTCTTTGTTTTTCCATTGTATCCCAAGGCCTCCTGACTACCTTAAAATAACTTTTTCAACACTTCGTATCCCCTCTAACACAATATAATTTTTACTTATTTATTTTGTTTATATCTGTTTTCCCTGGTTAGAATGTAAAATCAGGGAGAACAGGAATTTTGTCTCCTTTGTTTATTGCTATATCCCCATCACCTAAAATAATGCTGGAACATCATAAGCACTCACTAAATACACATTGAATAAATAAACACTGAATTGTGATTATTTATTTTTCTGTCTTCTACTTTAGACCAGGAGCTACTTTGAAGACTGGAACTGTTTCTCCTATCTCTTTACCAGCCCTGTTAGCTCAGAGCCTGGCCCAAATGGGAGTGTGAATCTGATGGGTTCATGGAAAGTCACTATGGTTCCAGTATTTTTGGTAAATGCTTCTGGAGGATACTTCCAAGTCCTGAGAAAGTGGTTTTTAAATTCTGTTCTGCAATCCTAGAGCTCCAATGAGCTAGTATGAAGATTTTGCAAGCAAGGGATATTTAAGTTGCCTAAAGAAACTGTATTAGTCAGTGCTCTCCAGAAAGACAGGACCAATAGGAGATTATCTATCTATCTATCTATCTATCTATCTATCTGGAGATTTATTAAGAGGAATTGGCTCTTTGATTATAGAAGCTGAGAAGGCTCACAATCTGGATGAGACAAACCAAAAACCAGACGCTATAGAGAACAAATAGATGGTAACCAGAGGAGAGGTGGGTGGGAGGAATGGGTGAAATAGGTAAAGGCATTAAGAGTGCACTTACTATCATGAGCACCAAGTATTATATGGAACTGTTGAATCACTATAGTATATACCTGAAACTAATAAAACATTGTATATTAACTACACTGGAATTAAAATAAAAAGCTTAATAAAAAAATAGTTCTCCTGCTAAAATAAGCTTGAAAATGGTCAGTTTAAATCAAAGACAGAGGAAGGAGGGGCATCTGGGTGGCTCAGTTGGTTGGGCTTCCAACTCTTGATTTCTGCTTTGGTAATGATCTCAGGGTCATAAGATGGAGCCCTACATTGGGCTTTATACTAAGCATGGAACCTGCTTAAGATTCTCTCTCTCTCTCTCTCTCTCTCTCTCTCTCTCTGCCCCTACTCCTGCACTTTCTCTCTAAAGAAAAAACAAAACCAAAAATCAAAAAACAGAAGAAGAAAAGTACAAAAAAAAAAAACAAAACAGAGGACATAGAACACTGAGTGCACATTTGGATCACTTGGGGGAATTTCCATACTGATCCCTGGGCCCCATTCCCAGAAATGTCAGTCAGGGCTAAGGGTTGAGCATAGACAGTTTTAAAATTCTTCAGCTGATTCTAATTACCAGCCAGGGTTGAGAACCATGGAATAGGTCATCCTTGAGAAATGGGACAAGGCTACAAGGGAAGATGAAGGTTAATGTTGAGAGGCAAAATGTCCCCAGTGGTTGCTTAAAGTCCTCTTTAGTAATACTGGGCCATAGTCCTGTTACTGGTATTTTATAGGCATCACTAGTAATTGGATCCAGACACTCAGAGGGACATAAGAGCAAAACTAAGTAAGTACTTAATTGTACTAATGGTACTAATAAGAATAAGAACTAAAAAATCAAAAAAGCCATCCTTCTTCCTTGAAGCTTTCTAAAAGGTTAATTATTAACCAGTTCTTTCAACCCTTAAATTACTTTCTGAAAGTGAATTAGAGAGAGGAGCATGAATTCTATTAGGAGACTGTGGTACTACCATAGATTAATTCTTCTTATTAAATGGTACTCTTGTTCATTTGTCACCATGAAGGGGCTAACTTAATCCTTGTTTTGAGCTTGCATATTGAACAATCCTGGATAATTGCATGTAGAATGATAACCTTTATAACAGGCACAATCCAATACAGAGAAAAATTCATTCTTAGAATGCAATTTCAAATTCATAAAATGAAATTTAACATCTTAGAAAGAGGGTATATGAGTCTAATGGTGTAGTATTATTATTCCCAAGGGAAATTTCCAATATTCTGTGATTCAGTATAGACTCAGGATAAACATATGCTACTAACACTACCTGAGGCATTCTAACAACCACATTTGATTTATTAGCAGATAAGTATTATCAATCAAAGTTTATATAATGTTGATCACAGGTGCCTTGTTTTTGTTATTATCCTCTTTATGAAAATACATTTCAATAACAGAAGAATTCTCCACATAAAGGACATGTTATAATCCAATTCTTTGTAAAGAGTATTTTCATAAAATATATTGGACTTTTTTCCCTTTCAAACTAACAGGTTCTTATGAGCAAATCTGATGAAATGGTTTACCACTGAATTGCCTTTTAAATTCCAAAACAAAAGCATTAAACAAAAGTTGACTTTAACAGAAATGGATATTGCATTATTTCTTCGGCAAGTGCCAGTACTTTTTATTCTGCAATGATTTGTGTTCTCCGATATGCTTTATCTCATGCTTGACTGATTACAAGTGTGAAGGGGGGTTAAATGTATTTGCTATTGGCAATTTAGCATTAATTGTAATATGCTGTAATCCAAATTACAATCTGTCATTTCCAGTCAAATTGTGAAGCACTGTAATTGTATTTTAGAGTTCCACTGCCATTGATTATAGCTACCTCATTTGTGTTTTAATATACCATGACGAATTTGCAAATGGAAATACAATCTTGTAACAAGCCAGGAAACAAGTATTGTTCTTCCTATTATAACAGCTAGAAAATTATTTCTTAACAAATGAAAAGAGAAGGAGATGGTAAGACAGTAAAGAGAATTCATTTAAGGATGAAAAAGGCACAAAAGGACTTCAGTTTTCTAGCAGTGCAAAAAAATAAGTGAGCCATAGATTTTTTTGAAAAACATTTTTAAGCAAAACATTATGAAGATATTTTAAAATTTTTTTGAAATCTACCCATACTGATACAGATTGCTCTAGTTTATTGATTTGAAATGGTGTATAGTATCCCACAGCTTATATAACATTCTTTCCTTGGTGATCATTCACATTGTTTTTACTATTACAAATAATGCTGCATTGAACATTCTTATATATGACTCCTCATAACATGAGGAAGATTCACTAGGGAATATACTTAGTGGTGGGATCTCTGAGTTGCAGAGTATGCCTATATTCCATTTCACTTAAAAAAAAAAATTCTGGTAAGGGGCCCTGGTGAGTCGTTCAGTCGGTTAAGCGTCCAACTCTTGATTTCAGCAAAGGTCATAATTGCAGGGTTGTGAGATCAAGCCCCTTGTCAGACTCCAAGCTCAGCGGGGAGTCTGCTTGAGATTCTCCCTCTCTCTTTCCCTCTGCCCCTTCCCCCAGTCACACTCTCTCTTTAACATAAATAAGTAAATAAATAAAATCTATAAAAAATTCTAGTAAGAACACTTGAGATCTACCCTCTTGACAATTTTTTTTTAAAGATTTTATTTATTTATTCGACAGAGACACAGCGAGAGAGGGAACATAAGCAGGGTGAGTGGGAAAGGGAGAAGCAGGCTCCCTGACAAGCAGGGAGCCTGATGTGGGGCTCGATCCCAGGACTCTGGGATCATGACCTGAGCCAAAGGCAGATGCTTAACTGACTGAGCCACCTAGGTGCCCCTGGATTTTTGCCTTTTGCCTCTACTGCTACTAACACTGATTTCTTAAATGCTTATAAAGTAGTTTCCAAGAGGAATGTGTTATATGTGCTTTGCTGCATTTGATTTAAATAGATTTGAGGTTGGTGTTAAAACTGCCATATAACCATATACAGAGCTAACTTAGGATATATTATTGTGTTTCAAACATGTAAATCTAATATTGGAAAAAGCAATATCTTAACAGGCTATGCATCTCTGTGGTGCTTCCTCTTTTTTTGAAAACTTAAATTAAAAATATTTTTTAAAAGATTTTATTTGAGAGAGGTTGAGAGGGTAGGTAGGGCCAGGGAGGAGCAGAGAGGAAGGAGAGAGAAGGACAAGCAGACTTTGTACAGAGCTCGGAGCTTGACGTAGGGCTAGATCCTGAGACCATGACTGGAGCCTAAACCAAGAGGCAGACGTTTATGGGACTGAGCCACCCAGGTGCCCCTACCCTCTTGACAATTTTTTTAAAAAGATTTATTTGAGAGAGAGTATTTTGGGGAGAGGCCGAGGAAGAGGGAGAATCTTTTTTTCCCTCTCTCTTTAAAATATTTTTTTATTTAAATTCAATTTACTTAACATGTAGTGTATTATCAATTTCAGGGGTAGAATTTAGTGATTCATCAGTTGCATATAACACCCAGTAGAGGGAGAGAGAATCTTAAGCACACTTTGCACTGAGCATAGAGCCTGACTTGGGACTTGATGTCACAACCTTGAGATCACTGCCTGAGCCAAAGCCAAGAGTCAGACTCCTAACCGACTGTGCCAACCAGGTACTCCAAATTTTTCAGTACACATTATTGTTGACTAGAAGTACAATATTGTACAACCAGATCTCTAGAGCTCATTCATCTTGTTTAGATGAACTTTATGTAAGTTGATTAGCAACTCCCCATTTACCCTTCCTCCCATTCCCTGGTAACCACTGTTTCACTCTTTGATTCTGTGAGTTTGACTATTTTAGATACCTCATGTAAGTAGAATCATGTAGTATTTGTTTTTCCGTGACTGGCTTATTTCACTTAGCTTCACTTCACTTATTTTTCTGTTCTTAAAGGTTCACTCATGTTGTCACATGTTTCAGATTCCCTTCTTTTTTAAGGCTGAATAGTATTCGTATAGGTATACGCCACATTCTTTTTTTTTTTTTTTAATTTTTATTTATTTATTTGACAGAAAGAAACAGCAAGAGAGGGAACACAAGCAGGAGGAGTGGGAGAGGGAGAAACAGGCCTCCCGCCGAGCAGAGAGCCCGATGCAGGACTCGATCCCAGGACTCTGGGATCATGACCTGAGCCGAAGGCAGATGCTTAACAACTGAGCCACCCAGGCACCCATATACCACATTCTTTATCCATTTATCTATCAGTGTACATTTAGCTTGTCTCCACATCTTGGTTATTGTGACTAATGCTGCAATGAACATAAGAGTGCTAATATCTACTTAAGATTCTGACTGAATTTCTTTGGATAAATACCCAGAGTGTGATTGTTGGATCATATGATAGTTCTATTTTTTAATATTTTGCAGGATCTCCTTACAGTTTCCCATGCATTGCTTTGCATTTCCACCAACACTGTGTAAGAGTTCCAGTTTCTCCACATCCTTGCCAACATTTATTGTATTTTGTCTTTTTGATAATAGCCATCCTGACAGGTATGAGGTGATAACTCATTGTAGTTTTGATTTGCATTTCCCTGATGATTAGTAACAACGAGCATTTTTTCATATGCCTGTTGGCATTTTGTATGTTTTCTTTGGATAAATGTCTATTCAAGTTCTTATCCCATTGTTTTTTTGGCCTTTTAAGTTTTTAATTTTGTTCCAATTAATTAACATACAGTGTTATATTAGTTTCAGGTGTACAATATAGTGATTCAACAATTCTATACATCACTCATCAGGACAGATGCACTCCTTAATCCCTATCATTTATTTAACCCATTCTCCCACCTACCTCCCCTCTGATAACTATCAGTTTGTTCTCTATGATAGGGTCTGTTTCTGGATTTCTCACTTTCTCTCTTTTCCCTCTGCTCTTTTGTTTCTTAAATTCCATATATGAGTGAAATCATATAGTATTTGTCTTTCTCTGACTTATTTCACTTAGCATTATCCCCTCTAGCTCCATCCATGTTGTTGCAAATGGCAAGATTTCATTCTTTTTTATGGCTGAATAATATTCCATTGCATATATATACCACATCTTCTTTATCTATTCATCAATCAATGGATACTTGGGCTGCTTATATCTTGGCTATTGTAAATAATGCTGCTATAAACATAGGGATGCATGTATCCCTTTGAGTTAGTGTTTTTGTGTTCTTTGGGCAAATACCCAGTAATGTGATTGTTGGATCATAGGGTAGATCTTTCTAACTTTTTAAGGAAACTCCACAGTGTTTTCTACATTTGCATTCCCACCAACAGTACATAAGGATTCCTTTGTCTCCACATCTACCCCAAACACTTGTTTTTTCTTGAGTCGTTGATTTTAGCCATTCTGACAGGTGTGAGGTGATATCTCATTGTAGTTTTGATTTGCATTTCTCTGATGGTCTAAGTGATGATGAGCATTTTTTATGTGTCTGTTGGCCATCTGTATGTCTGCTTTGGAGAAATGTCTGTTCATGTCTTCTGTCCATTTTTAAATTGGTTTACTTAGTTTTTTTTGGTGTTAAGTTGCAGAAGTTCTTTATATATTTTGAATACTAACCCTTTATCAGATATGTCATTTGCGAATATCTTCTCCCATTCCATAAGTTGCCTTTTAGTTTTGTTGATTATTTCCTTTGCTGTGCAGAAGCTTTTTATTTTGATGTAGTCTCAATAGTTCGTTTTTGTTTTTGTTTTCCTTGCCTCAAGGGACATATCTAGAAAAAAGCTGCTATCACTGATGTCAAAGAGGTTACTGCCTCTGTGTTCTCCGGTGTTGCCTGTGTTCTCCTCTAATATTTTTATGGTGTTAGGTCTCATATTTAGGTCTTTAATCCATTTTGAATTTATTTTTGTGTATCATGTAAGAAAGTGGTCTAGTTTCATTCTTTTGCTGTCCAGTTTTCCCAACACCACAGGTTGAAGAGATTATCTTTTTCCCATTGGATATTCTTTCCTGCTTTGTCTAAGACTAATTGGCCATATAGTTGTGGTCAAGTTCTTAGCCTATTTTTAATTAATAATTAATAGTTTTTCTACTACTGAGTTCTAGTACTTCCTTGGAGATGAGCCCCATTTCAGATATGTTATTTTCAAATATTTTCTTCCATTTTATAGGTTGCCTTTTCACTCTGTTGTTGCTATTGCTATTTAGAAGCTTTTTAGTTTGATGAAGTCCCACTTATTTATTTTTGTTTATATTGCCTATGCTTTTGATGTCATATCCATAAAAGCCAGTGCCAAGACAAATGCCATGAAGATCTTCCCCTATGTGTTCTAGAAATTTTAGTTTGGGGTCTTACATCCAAAGTCTTTAATTCATTTTGAGTTGATTTTTGTGTATGGTGTAAGCTATCCACATTCTTTTGCATGTGGATATCCAGTTTTCCATCGCCATTTGTTTAAGAAACTACACTTTCTCAATTGTGTATTCTTGGGGCCCTTGTTGAAGATGAGTTGACCTTATATGTAGTGATTTGTTTCCAAACTCTTTATTCTGTTCCGTTGGTCTATATGACTGTCTTTATGTTAGTATCATGCTGTTTTGATTACTACAGCGTTGTAATACATTTTGAAATCAGAGACTGTAAAGCCTCCAGTTTTGTTTTTTTTTAAATTTTATTTATTTGAGAGACTGACAGAGAGAGAGAAAGTATGAATGGGGGTAAAGGGCAGAGAGAGCCTGTGGGGCTTGATCCTAGGACCCTGGGATCATGACCTGAGCCAAAGGCAGATGTTTAACTGGCTGAGCCACCCAGGTGCCCCAAGCCTTCAGTTTTGTTGTTCTTTCTCAAGACCGATTTGATTATATGTGATGTGGTCTTTTGTGCTTCCGTATGAATTTTAGAATTTTCTTCTATTCCCGTAAAAAAAATGCCAAGGAGGCTTTGATAGCTATCTTTGGGCTGCATGGACATTTAAAAAATATTACATGTTTTAATCCATGAACACAAGATATTTTTCCATTTATTTGTGTCTTGTTTAATTTCTTTCATTTGTAGTTGTCAGTATACAAGTTTTTCAACTCCTTAAATTTATTGTTAGGTATTTTATTCATTTTGATGCTATTATAAATGAGATTTTCCCCAAATTTCCTTTCCAGAAAGTTTGTTGTGTATTGAAATGCAATTGATTTTTTAAAGAATTATTTATTTAAGTAATCTCTGCACCCAATGTGGGGCTCAAACTCATGACCCCAAGATCAAGAGTCACATGCTCTTCTGACTGAGCCAGCCAGGCACCCCAAAATGCAACTGATTTTTGTGTGTTCAATTTGTATCCCATAATCTTAATGAATTTATTTAATCGTTATAAGTTTTTTATGGAGTGTTTAGGGTTTTCTATATATAAAATCATCTTGTCTGCCAACAGGGACAATTTTCTTTTTTTCTTTCCAATGTGAATGCTTTTTATTTCTTTTCTTGCCTAATTGGTCTGGCTAGGACTTCTAGTACAATATTGAATAAAAGTGGGCAGCCTTGCCTTGTTCCTAACCTAAGAGGAAAAGCTTTCAGTTTTTTACCACTGAACGTGATGTTTAGTTGTGGCTTTTCATATATGGTCTTCAGTGTGTTAAGGTAATTTCCTTCTATTCCTAGTTTGTTGAGAGTTTTTGTTATGAAAGGGTATTGAATTTTGTTAAATGTTTTTCCTGCATCTACTGGGACAATCATGTACTTTTTATTCTTTATTCTGTTTATTGTGGTGTATCACATTAACTGATTTTCATATGTTGAACCATCCTTACACGCAAGGGATAAATCCCACTTGATCATGGTATATGATCCTTTTAATGTGCTGTTAGTTTCTGTTGGATAGTATTTCATTGAGGATTTTTGCATGTATATTCATCAGGGATATTGGCCTGTAGTTTTATTTTCTTGTGGTACCTTTGTCTGGCTTTGGTATCAAGGTAATTGTGCCTTATAAAATGAGTTTGGAAATGCTTCTTCATCTTCTACTTTTTGGAATTTTTTGAGATAGATTGGCATTAATTCTTCTTTCAATATTATTAGAATATACCAGTGAAGCCATGTGGTCCTAGGCTTTTCTTTCTTGAAAGGTTCTTAATTACCGATTCAATCTTCTTACTAATAATAGGTCTGTTCAGACTTTCTATTTCTTCATGATTTAATATGGTATGTTGTATGTTTCTAGGAATTTTTGATTACTTATTCAATCTTCTTACTAGTTATGGGTCTGTTTAGACTTTCTATTTCTTCATGATGTAAATGGTATGTTGTGTTTCTAGGAATTTATCCATTTCTTCCAGCTTATCCAATTTGTTGGCATGTAATTGTTCATAATTATCTCTGATGATCATTTTTATTTCTGAGCCATCAGTTGTAATGTCTCTTACTTTTTATTTTATTTATTTGAGTCTTCTTTCTTTTTTTCTTAGTCTAGCTAAGAGTTTGCGGGTCTTTTCAAAAATTAACTCCCAGTTTTGTTGATTTTTCTCTATTTTCTATTTCCGATATTTCTGTTCTGATTTATTTCCTTCCTTCTGCTAACTTTGGGCTTAGTTTGCTCTTCTATAAGACTTCAGTGAAAGAAATTGAAGAAAAAAAAAAGAAAGAAATTGAAGAAGACACAAATAAATAGAAAGATATACCATATTTATAGATTATATGAATTAATATTGTTAGACTGTCCATACTATTCAAAGCTACCTATAGACTCAATGCAATCCTACCAAAATTTCAATGGCATTTTTTACAGAAATAGAAAAAAGAAAGCTTAAAATTTATATGGAACCAAAGAAGACCTTGATTAGCTAAAGTAATCCTGAGAAAGAACAAAGCTAGAAGCACACTTCCTGATTTCAAACTATACTACAAAGATGTAGTAATCAAAATATTATGATACTGGCATAAAAACTGATACATAAGTTAATGGAACAGAACTGAGAGCCCAGAAATAAACACATGCATAATACAGTCAACTACCATTTGACAAGGGAGCCAAGAATACTCAATAGGAGAAAAGATAGTCTATTTATTTATTAAGATTTTACTTATTTATTTGACAGAGCGATAGAGAGCACAAGTAGGCAGAGCAGCAGGCAGAGGTAGAGGGAGAAGCAGGCTCTCCGTCGAGCAGGGAGCCCGACGTGGGGCTCGATCCCAGGATCATGACCTGAGCCCAAGGCAGATGCTTAACCGACTGAGCCACCCAGATGCCCCAAGATAATCTATTTAATAAACGATGTTGAGAAAACTGGATAATCATATGCAGAAGAATGACATTGAACCCCTATTTTATATCACTCACAAAAATTAACTTGAAATGGATTAAAGACTTACATGTAAGACCTGAAACTGTAAAACTCCTAGAAAAAAACATAGAGAGACCATTGTGTAGGTCTCAGCAAGGATTTTTGGATATGGTACCAAAAGAAACTAAATAAAGGACAATATCAAACTAAAAAATCTTCTGCATAGCAAAAGAAATGATCAACAAAATGCCCAACCTATGGAATGGGAGAAAAAAATTGCAAATCAGATATCTGATAAAGGGTTAATACACAAAAGAGAAAGAAACTTATATAATTCTGGGGGGGGAGGGTTGCTCAATCTGATTAAAAGATGGGCTGAGGAACCGAATAAACATTTTTCCAAAGAAGACATACAGATTGCAACAGGTACATGAAAAGATATACAACATCACTGATCAAAGATGCTTAACATCACTAATTGTTAGGGAAATGCAAATCAAAAGCACAATGTGACATTACGTCACACCTGTTAGAATGGCTATCATCAAAATGATAAGACATAGCAAGTGTTGGTCAGGATATGGAGAAAAGGCAACTCTTGTGCACTGCTGGTAGAATATAAATTCGTCCGGTTACTATGGAAAATAGTATGGAGGTTCCTTAAAAATTAAACATAGGTCTACCATATGATCCAGCAATCTCACTTCTGCATATATATCCAAAGGAAAGGAAATCAATACCTTGAAGAGATACATGCTCTCCCATTGGAGCATTATACACAATAGCTAAGATATGGAATCAACCTAAGTGTCCATCTACAGATTAATAGACAAATAAAATGTAGCATATGTGTGTATATATATATATATATATATATATATATATATATATATAAAACACACATAATATAAAATTGTTCAGCCTTCATGATGAAGAAGGGAATGTTGCCATTTGTGATAACATGGATGGAACTTGAGGACATTATGCTAAGTGAAAAAAGCCAGACAGAGAAAGACAAATACTGTATGCTATCACTTATATATGGAATCTAAAATAGCTGAACTCTTAGAGACATTAGAATAGTGGTTGCCAGGGGCAGGATGTTGGGGGGAAATGGGGAGATGTTGGTCAAAGGGTACAAACTTCCAATTATAACTTATAATGAATAAGTTCTGTGAATCTAATGTATAACATGGTAGTTATAGTTAATACAATGTAAGATACTTAAAGGTTGCTAAGAGGGTAGATCTTGAATGTTCTCACTACAAATAGAAATGGTAATTATGTGAGTTGATGGAGGTGTTATCTAATGCTACTGTGGTAATCATTTTGTAATATATATAGTGTCAAATCAATATATTGTACATCTTAAACTTACACAATGTTGTATGTCAATTATGTGTCAGTAATACTAGAAGGAAGTAAAAATAAAAACAAATAAACCCCCCCAAAATATAAAACACTTAAAAACACATGTAAAATAGGGACGCCTGGGTGGCTCAGTCGGTTAAGCGGCTGCCTTCGGCTCAGGTCATGATCCCAGGGTCCTGGGATCGAGACCCACATCGGGCTCCTTGCTTGGCGGGGAGCCTGCCTCTCCCTCTGCCTCTGCCTGCCACTCTGCCTGCTTGTGCTCTCTCTCTCTCTGACAAAGAAATAAATAACATCTTAAAAAAAAAACCACACATATAAAATAGCTTATGGGTCAAAGAAGAAATCATATTGAAAACTAAAAAATACTTAGAATTGAATGATAAGTGAAAATGCTACATACTGTGGGATGCAGAAGAAGTAGTCCTCTTGGCATTTATAGATTTAAAGTTTGTATTAGAGAAGAAGTAAGGCTGAATAATAAGATAAATATTTCACTTAAGAAATTAGAAAAGGGGGGTGCCAGGATGGCTCAGTTGTCAAGTGGCTGCCTTTGGCTCAGGTTGTGATCCCAGGGTCCTGGGATGGAGCCCGTATCGGGCTCTCTGCTCAGCGGGAAGCCTGCTTCTTCCTCTCCAGCTCCCCGGTGCTTGTGTTGCCGCTCTCACTATCTCTCTCTGTTAAAATAAATAAATAAAACCTTCAAAAAAAAAAAAAAAAAAGAAAGAAATTAGAAAAAGAACAAAAGAATAAAACCCAAAGAAAACAGAAGGCAGAAGGAAGGAAATAATAATAAGAGCAGAATTCAATGAAAGAGAAAGCTAAGATACAATGAAGAGAAAAAATAAGTTCAGAAATTGGTTCTATGAAAATCTTAAAATAGAAAACTTTTGGAAAAATTTTCAAGGAAAGAGGAAAGCACATCTAAGCAATATCATGAATGAGAAAGAAAACATAACTATAGTTACATTAGAAATGTAAAAGTTAACAAGAAAATATTATCAATAATTTTATGCCTATAAAGTTGAAATGCACTAAAAATTGAGAGTATGTGTGACAATATGACTTAGGTAAGACTGTAGACCACCTAGGTCAACTTGACTTGGCTGGTTATTCAAGGAAATTTTGCCTGGAATGGATGTTACTATAAAAAAAATTACTTTCACTTCTTTAGAAAATTCCCACAGATCAATTTATCTGAGATAGTAGACTATTCACTTCCACAATTAGCTTGCAGGTATCTACAACAATTTATACTTGCAACAAATGACAACAAAAGTCACTTCAGGATCCTCTCTCTCTGTCACCAAATTTTAAATAATTATACCACATATTTGCCTGATTTCAATCATCTCTTTGCCTTGAAAGACCCATCTTAAACCAGTTGAACTCAGAATCCAAAACTTTATAAGCATTCCCTTTCTGAGTTCTCCTTTCTGATACACTGCTAAGATTCTGCCAGGTAATGTTCTCTCTTACTGAAGTAACTTCTAATTAATAGCTTTGCTTTAGTAACAGGTCTAGTGATGTTTGGGGGAGTTCAAAAGGATTAAGTCCTTCTTTTTAAAAAGTCTCTCTTTCTATATTAAAAAATTCTGGTGCTGGGACGCCTGGGTGGCTCAGTCGGTTAAGCGGCTGCCTTCGGCTCGGGTCATGATCCCAGGGTCCTAGGATCGAGTCCCACATCGGGCTCCTTGCTCGGCAGGGAGCCTGCTTCTCCCTCTGCCTCTGCCTGCCACTCTGCCTGCTTGTGCACTCTCTCTCTCTCTCTGACAAATAAATAAATAAAATCTTAAAAAAAAAAAAAATTCTGGTGCTTTTCATTCTTTGCCAAAGCCACATCACAAGGATAGCTCCGGTCCATGGGGTAAGGAAATATATTTCACCTTTTGACTTAAGGAAATATAAAGTCACCTTGAAAAGAGGTGGGCATTTAGGAAGGGATGGATAATCGTGGCTATTTTTGCAATCTACGACAATGACGGAGAAATCATTTACCTCCATTCCTGCATTTTACTAAAATCTCTAATTTAGAGATTGGTTGATTTGTTAACGGTTAAACAACAGTTAAGTGGTAGCACTTTTCTTGAGTCCATTCCTAGACATTCCTCTTCGAGGCTTCTCCCACGTGTTCTTGATTCCCATAGTTCTTAGCACAGTGTACTGGCACAGTAAGCACTCAGAAAATGTAGAATTACTGAGGGGCGCCTGGGTGGCTCAGTTGGTTAAGCATCTGCCTTTGGCTCAGGTCATGATCCTTGACTCCAGCATCCAGCTACCTGCTGAGCAGGGAGTCGCTTCTCCTTCTCCCTCTCCTCTTCCCCTGCTCCTGCTCTCTCTCTTTTGCTCATTCTCTCTCTCAAATAAAAATAAAATCTTGAAAAAAAAAGAAAATGTAGAATTAATGAATATCTACATTAAAAAAAAAGATTTTATTTATTTATTTTTCAGAGAGAGAGTGAGAAATGAGAGCACAAGCTGGGAGACGGTCAGGCAGAGGGAGAGGGAGAAGCAGGCTTCCCGCTGAGCAGGGAGCCCCATGTGGGTCTCGATCCCAGTCCCAGGACCCTGGGATCATGACCTGAGCCAAAGGCAGACGCTTAACCACTTAACCGACTGAGCCACCCAGGTGTCCTGAATATTTACATTTTAAAGGAAGAGAACAGAGTTAGTTTAGAAATTCTTACTGATATCCCACCCTTCAAGTAAAATATTTATATTTATTTGTATAGAATAAATGGAGGGAAGGTTTGTGGCTTGAATTTCTTGATTTTCCTCATAAAAGAATAGACAATTATCAGGCATGTCTTTAAAATATTATTTAAAAAAAAGATTCTATTTATTTACTTGAGAGAGAGAGTGAGCGAGCGAGAAAACACTAGCGGGGGGAGGGGCAGGAGGACTGGGGTAGGGGAAGAAGCAGACTCTCCTCTGAGCAGGGAGCCAAAGTGGGCTCCATCCCGGGATGCTGGCTGGGATCATGACCTGAGCCAAAGGCAGACACTTAACCAAGTGAGCCACCTAGACACCCTCTTTAAAATATTCTGATTATAAAAAAATGTTCTGACTATCTGATGATTTTGAAAGTACTATAGAGCTAGTGTTATGGAGACGGGGTGCTTTCTCTAGGTTCTTCCCATCCTCCAACATTATGGGAATCTGGCAGGGTTTTCAGGGGGAAAATTCAGTGGGAAGGTGGGAACTCCTCCCTACTCCCTGGCCCAGGGTTATAGCCGCAGGAACTTCATACTCTGGAGTCGGTCTATGCCTGGCCTCCAGCAATTCATACAGATTTGTAGTTTGGACTTCCTGCTGGTTTGTGTGGTGTCTGGTGGCTATCCCAGTTAAGTTGCCAAGCTTCTGATGCAGAGGAACACAAGTTCAGGAACTTGCATACAATAACATTTAAAGATTAAACCACTGACGGGTTGAGGAAATAAATTTGAAAAGATTAAACCACTTGTGGGTAAGGATTCACCCAAGACTGTCTCCAGATACCATATTCTTTACCACCCTCCACTGCCAAAAGGGAATCCAATTTCAGTATAAGACCTCTCTAGCAAGAGGGAAGAAAACCAATATAAAATTTCAGACAATAAAAATTGCCCAAAGTAGAGAATGGAATTCTTCATACAGTCCTAGCACTTTGGCATTTGGTGTAGAATCTATACTGTGGATCCTTAGGGCTTTTTGTTTTTCCTCTTGTATTCTTTATGCCCTTAACAAATAAGGAAATCAAATAGTTCACTTAAAACATTCACTCCAAAACATTCTGAAATTTTAATAACAGGATTAGAAGATACGATTTTTGAATCTATTGGCTAATTGAATTAGGTCCCATGTATACCGTATGTCTTAATGTTTAATATTGATTCAAGGTTGGGAGCATGAAGTAAGGGAAAGTACGCTTACTATGCATGCATATGCTGTTATGTAGGAAATGTTCACATATGATGCTTAAATAGCTTTTATACATAAACATACCTCTCAGATTTTTGATGGAGTAGTTAGATGGCAACGACTGTTATTTTCAAGTGTTTGGTTTACGCAAATATTTGAATTTGCTAGTTTTGTTTTCCATTAGCTTCATCAGAGTATGAAAGAGAAATGTTGTAGATTCATGCTAATATAATTTTAAATGATTGTTACATTGATAATCCCTTTTCTTCCCAAGTAGTTTATAAATTTCCTGTTTTCTTTCTTCATTTTATAAACAGTAAAGAAAAAAAAAGCATTTAACATAGTTTCATGGCGTATTAAAGGAGAGAAAAATGTGACTGGGTAAGCAATGAAGCTGAGAAGGAAATATTTGATATTGGGTAATATGTGCCTTGATAGAAGAAAACAAGAATACCTCCTCAGGCTTCAACAATAACTACATTTCTCAATAATTAGCTCTATTACGATTTGGAGATAAATGGAAACATTTTATGAATGATATGCAGTTTGGGAAGCTATTTGTTATTATTTGCCTGCAGATCTTTTATTTCCAAAGCATCATTACCACCAGAGAAGAAATATGGTATATACAGGCTGTCACTGAGATACAAACTGACGATTATTCAAAAACTCTCTCCATAGAGGCATGCCTCAGATTTGGAGTTTTTGTTTGTGTTTCAGTAGCTCTTTGCTTTTCTAGCTCACTCCTACAATTCTATTTATAGAGACTCTTGACTATCACTGCTATGATGAAGAATTGTGGAGAAGACTTCCAGAGATTTGATGTCCAGGCTGATTCTTAAAAGGATGAGGAGCCATTTCCTGGTTGAAATGGGTAGGTTTGGAAATGGAAAGCAAGGGCATGCCAGGCTAAAAGGGCTTCAGAAGCAAAGGAAGAAATAGCATAGGAGTTCAGAGAACCATAAATAGTTTGGGGTCATTAGAGTATAAAGTTCTGCAGAGAATGGTAGAAAATAGGCTGAGGAGTTAAGTCAAGGAAGGGGCCTGGCTTTCACTTCATCAGATGTGGATGAAAAATTAGCGAATGATTTTGAGGGGCTAATGACATTATTATTTGGAAAAGAAAAAGATAATATCACTGTGCTTCATTGTAAATAAAGGATTAGGGGCACCTGGGTGGCTCAGTTGTTAAGCGTCTGCCTTTGGCTCAGGTCATGATCCCAGGGTCCTGAGATCAAGCTCTGCATCAGACTCCCTGCTCAGCAGCAGGAAGCCTGCTTCTTCCTCTCCCACTCCCCCTGCTTGTGTTCCCTCTCTTGCTGTGTCTCTCTCTGTCAAATAAATAAATAAATAAAATCTAAGAAAGAAAGAAAGAAAGAAAGAAAGAAAGAAAGAAAGAAAGAGAAAGAAAGAAAAGAAAAGAAAAGAAAGAAAGAAAAAAAGAAAGAGAAGGAAAGGATTAGAAGAGAACAATACTTTAGGCAGGGAGTACAAGGAAGTTCGTATAGTCATTCATGGGCGAGATGATAGTGGCCTTAGATATAAGGATAACTAAAGCTATTACTTTTCAATTAAATTAAGGATGAAGCAAACTTTTCATTCCACACCATTTTCAATTCCACCATCTACAATGGTGTTGCAGACATAGAGGCTGTCTACCCAATAAGCATCTTTCCTTCTCTGCTAACTTCTCTCTGGTATTGAGCAAATATACTTCAGGGCCCTACTACATTCCCAGAGCTATACTAATCCACGAATGAGAATGAGATGCAGTTCTGGCCAATAAGATTTGAGAAAAAGAATCTTGAGCATTTTTCATTAGTTTTACCAAAAGCAAGCTTTTTACGAAAGCAAGTATCTCTCTTCTGGCCTTTGCATGTTTTTGTAGAAGGATGTGATTAATGGGGCTGCTGTAGCCATCCCAAGACTGAGTGAATAATTTTAAGACAAAAGACTACATTCTGCAAATGAAAGAGCAGAAATATGGCAAGAAGATTGGTCTTTGATGACTATGTCGAAGTGGTGAATTAATCAGTCCTGAAACTTCCGTATCTCTTGAATTTTTATGTAAGACATATATCTACTTACTATAATTTTATTTGGATGGTCTGCTTCTTGCAGCCAAAGGCATCCTAACTGATATGTATGTAAAAATATGTAACTGAATTAAAAAATACCCCAAATACAAACTTGGAAATTTGCAAAAAAAAAGTACAGGTATGTCCATATACCTTTCACTCACTTTTCCCCAAAGGTAATGTCTTACACCAGGAAATTGATATTGGCACAATCCATAGAATCTACTCAGATTTCACATTTTATATGCACTTATTTATAATTGTATGTGCATGGTGTGTATAGCGTGCAATTTTATCATGTGTAGATTCATGTAGCCATCACTATGATCAAGATATAAAACTGTTTCATCACTATCAGAACCTCCACACTCGCCCCTTTTCCTTCCTCCCCAATCCCAAACTCCTGGATCCACTAATCTGTTCTCTGTATCTATAACTTTGCTATCTTGAGAATGTTATGTAAATGGAATCACACAGCATGTAACCATTTGACATTGTTTGCACTCAGCATCAGCATCTTGTGATCCATCCAAGTTGTTGCATGTAGCAATAGTTAATTCCTTTTTATTGCTATGTAGTATTCCATGGTATGGGTATACCACAGTGTTAAAGGACATTTGGTTTGTTTCCAGCTTTGGCTATTAAAAATAATGCTTCTATGAATATTAATGTAAAGGTTTCTGTGTGTACATAGTTTTTATTTCTCTGGGTAAATGCCCAAGTGTACAATTAATTTCTGGGTCATATGGTGAGTATATGTTTAGTTTTAAGAAACTGCCAAACTATTTTTCACAGTGGCTGTACAATTTTATATTCCCACCAGCAATGTATTAATGACTCCATTTCCCTACATCCTTACAAGGATTTGGTGTTACCACTATGGTAACATAGTTACCATATTTTTTTTTTTTTTTTTAGCCACTCTATGTTGTGATATCTCGTTGTAGATTTAATGTACATTTTCATAATGACTAATGAAGTTGAACATCTTTTTTTTTTAATATTTTATTTATTTGACAGCGTGCATAAGCAAGGGAGCAGCAAAGGGAGAGGAAGCAGCAGACTCCCTGCTGAGCAGGGAGCCCATTGTGGGGCTTGATCCCAGAACTCCAGGACCATGACCTGAGTTGAAGGCAGATGCTTAACTGACTGAGCCACCCAGGTGCCCTGACATTGAACACCTGTTATGTGCTTATTTTGCCACCTCTTATCCTCTTTAGTGAAATGTCTGTTTATGTATGTTTGTGATAGGCAAAATAATGGCCTACTAAAGATATCATGCCATAATCCTCAGAACCTCAGAATATTTTACCTTATACAGCTAAGATACTTTGCTGATGTGATTAAGGGTACGGACCTTGAGATGAGGAGACAGTTGTGAATTATCCAAGTAGGACCAATTTAATCCCCTGAGTCTTTAAGTGGAAAAACTTTCAGGGAGAGATGTGACTAAGAAATAAAGATCAGAGAGGCAGAGACTGCAGAAAGATGGAATATTGCTAGCTTTGAGGAAAGCAGGTGACCTCTAGAAACTCGAAAGTCAAGAAAATTGTTTTGTGCTGGTCTCAGCTTATTAATGATCAATGTCGTAGGTGGACTGACCCTGTGGTTCTTATTATGATTGCAAAATGCTCCTTAGCAATAACCACCAGGAAACTTTGAAAAAATAAAGGTTTATTACTTACAAGATCTAGATATTACATAGCACATCTGGGGCCACACAGCATGGATGAAGGGAGAGAGGGAGGAGAGAGTGCATGTCACATGCTAGCAAGAGAGAGAACATGAGCCCCAGGGGTTCGCCCCTAGTATCAAGGGTGAGAGTCTAGGGTTTTCCAGGCTCACTCTTCAGTAGTAAATTTAAAACATAACAGTAGGAATTTAAAGTGCAGTCTTCTGGCTGTCAGTTCTCTTCATGGTACTACTTTGTATAGTTAAGCACAAAAACAAAGTTTTTAGTATGACTGTTCTTTTTGTTAAATTCTTAAAAAGATTCTATTTATTTATTTGAGAGAGAGTGAAAGTGAGAGAGATCACAGAGCTCTGGAGAGGGAGAAGTAGACTCACTGCTGAGCAGAGAGCGCGATGTGGGGCTCGATCCCAGGACCCTGGGATCATGACCTGAGCCAGAGGCTGGCTCTTAACCGACTGAACGATCCAAGCGCCCCGTTAGTCTGACCTAAGAATTCAGGAAAGGTAGAGGTCAATGAGTAGTGGCAAAGTTGGGAAGTCTTAACAGATGATGTGTGACATGGGATAAGCCCTAAAGACAAATAGTTTGGTCAGAAACTGAGGTGAAGAGGGAATCAAACTGATGGGTATTAAATGTTGTAGTTTACAAGGGGAGTAATCACTTTCAGCTGATAGTGTGGCACAGCTGACTAAGACATGTATCAGTAATGAAGTCTAATTCAGCAATAAAGCAGCTTGTGACTTTGGCAAATTACTGATCTTGTAAGAGACTCAATTTCTTCAAATGAAAAACATGGGGAGATGAATGCTAAAGTTCTGCCCAGGTCTAAGGTTCTAAGTTCTTGCTTTAGGATACTTATTAAGATTCTTTTACATCAGATGACTTTTTTTTTTTTTTTTTTACATCAGATGACTTTTTGAGTGATAAGTTATAATTAGCGAATGACTATATAGTTCATGGGAGTGAACTCAGGAACTACAGAATTACTCACTCCCATGAAAACAGTAATTATTTTAAGTTACAGGGAGCCCCATAACTTTATTTACATTGAATTTATATGCATGCTGCTTTTAAAAACCTGTCCATTTATGTAAGTGTACTGTGATTTTTTCTTCTAATATAGTAAAAAACTAAAACATGAAACAAACTACACTTGAAATCCTGACCTTGTTTCTTCCCTTTGCATATAGGGGATATCACTATAAAAGGAAAATGGTCTCTTTCCTCTTGAATGTAAAGCATAATTGTGCCATTTGTAGAGAACATTTAATTTGTTAAACAAACCTTTATTTAGTATCTGCTATTGGTCAGGCATTTGAGCCAGGAGTGATGATCATAGCAATGAAAAGTATAGTTTCTACCTTCCATTAGTTCACAGCCTAGCAGGGAAAGGAAGGCAGGTCAGTAAGCCAGGTATTTTACAATGTGATACCATGGGAATGCAAAGATGGATCCTCTGTAATTAATGTCTCCTTTGGCCTGCCCAGAAACCACTCCTTTTTTCTAGAATGGTTCCTGAATTTTTCTCTGGGAATTACCCTTCCTGTCATTCTCTGTACTTTGACTGGGACTGTAGGCATATGAGAGTCAAATTTGGCCAATTAGAACATCTATATACTTTGGGTCACAGTGATTGGTTTAGGGATGGTCCCATGACCCAAGCCAAGCCAATCTGCTACAGTTACAAGGGATCATGGGACACAGCATGGTATATTCAAGGAACAGGAGATATTTGGCTATGGTTGGCAACTTGGGTCTGAGTGTGTAAGGTTGGGAGATAAAGCTAAAATAGTAGGCAAGAATAGTTTATGAAAGGCCTTGTAATGTTATGCTGGGGAATTTGGACTTTTTCCTTGAAGAGATGGAAAGCCATTAAAGGATTTTAAGCAGGGAGTTCACATGATCACAGTTATGCTTTCGGAAGACAAATCTGGTGGGATTATGAATTATTAGGGGTAAGATGAAGCAGAAAGGAAGGGAATGAATTAAGATGCCACAGTAGTTGTCCAAACCAGGGGTAACCAGAGACCTCAACTGTCGGAGTGGTAGTGGGGATAGGAAGGAGAGACAGTGGGGATGTTTGCCATGAGTTCTCCAGAAGACTCATGCCATGAGTTACCCAGAACTGGGTAACGTGATAGCAACACTTTGGGGAAATTGTGCTCTGTCTGCATCTCTAATTCAGCAAATAGTAGTAAATTTCAGAGAATAAAAGCAAAATTTAATTTAAGACTGTGCTTCTCAAAGTTTAATGTGCACAAAAATCACCTGGAGATCTTGTTAAAATGCAGCTTTTGATTCAGTAGTTCTGGGGTGGGACCTAACATTCTGCATTTCTTTTTTTTCTCTTTTTTAAAAAATTGTTATTTTTAAAAATTTAAATTCAATTAATTAACATATAATATATTATTTGTTTCAGGGGTACAGGTCTGTGATTCACTAGTCTTATATAATACCCACTGCTCATTATAACACATACCCTCCCCAGTGTGAGATTCTGCATTTCTAACAAACTTCCAGATGCTGCTGGTCTGCAGACTACATTTTGAGGAGCAAAGATTTAGGATTTTTTGAGGTGTGATGGGTCATTCAAGTAAAAAGGTCCAGCAGGCAACAGGTGCAGGCCCTAGATTTTAGGAAAGAGAGAGAGACTTGGGCTGGAGATATTTCAGTCATTAGCACATAGTAGGTGGTGATGTCAGAATATATAAAGATAATGTCTAGGAATGTGCTTGGAAAAAAGTAAAAGAAGCTCAAGGATAGCCCATAGGTAGGTAGTGCGAGCATTTAAGGGGCATCTGGAGGATGAGGCTTTAAAACATGGAAGCAGGGGTGCCTGGGTGGCTCAGTGGGTTAATGCCTCTGCCTTCGGCTCAGGTCATGATCCCAGGGTCCTGGGATCGAGCCCTGACTTGGGATCTCTGCTCAGCAGGGAGCCTGCTTCCCCCCTCTCTCTCTGCCTACTTGTGATCTCTGTCAAATAAATAAATAAAATTAAAAAAAAAAATAAAACATGAAAGCAACAGATGAAACTAGGATGCCAAGTTTTCAGTGTGAAACCTGTAATTCTCAAACTTATTATAAAAATAGCTGCCATTTACTGAGCATTCTATTCCAAGCAGTGTACTAAGGGCTTCAACTTTTCTCCAAACCACAGGGTGTAAGAAATATCTTTTAAAAATTCCTCTAACCACACCAATTACTTTGAGCTGGTGGAACGTTTAATGTGGTTCACTATTAAGGATCTACACACCACACCTAGGATTATGTGAAGGTTCTAGAGGTCTTACTCCAGTACTTTTGGGAAAGGCCTCAAGTCTTCACTCAATGCTGGGTACTATACGCTCACTTCCCCAGCTGATTTATCCTTTGACGGTGACCTGCTTTGCTGATTCAGTGCCAAGCTTGGACATGGGGTCTTGCCGGTGATCGGAATCTCTGATGCCTAGTGTACGGCCTCCCTAATGGATACTACAAATCTATTCCTTTGGAAGGTCTTGCCACTTCCCTTACCCATTAGGTTCCTGATATTCACAAAACTTTCAACCCTCCTTTTCTGTTACTCCCTTTGGTTGCCACTTAACCAACCTGAAAAGTCTCTAACCTCTCTCCAATGTTCAGAGAGAAGTACCTCAGTGGGTACAGAAGTTTTGACACAAAGGGGCCATTTATTCTGCCCCGGGGCAAGGAAAGTCCCAGAGCTATCAGAGTGGTATCCAATCATCCTCTGGCATACTACTCCTCTCTACTCCCCCCCCCGCCCCCACACACATTCTTTTACAGCCCAGGGAACAAAACAGTACCTTGGTATCTCAACAAATCATCTTGACACACACGCACGTATCCATGAGATCTCTACAACCAGGCCAAGGGTAATCTTCATTTTACATCCTTAAGCTTGGATGAATTTAGAAACTTGTTTCAAGTCACACAGCAATTAAGTAACTGTAGGAGCTATGTGCTTTGGACTCTGGAGCAACGAGGGCGTGGTATTATCGCAGTTCCTATCAAAATACCTTACTCAAGGTCATGTGTGAGTTGCAGTAATCAGACTCAAAATTCAGAAACTTCACATACAGAAGGGGAAAGTCTCCGTGTGGGTGCTGGGATTCCTTTAACCTTCGCCATAGTCTTATCCCGATTTTCAGATGAGAAACAGGCTGAAGGTGTGACTTACCTATGGCCACAAAGCCAGGACCACGTTTACTGGCTCCCAATATATGTTCTTCCCATCGTACCAAACAGAAATAGCCCGTGAATGGCTCAAAGTCTCGTCCCCAGGAAAACGCAACGCAAAAACACTTAAATTCCGCATCCCTCCCTGGGAAACATTAGCGCATGCGCGGTATGCACCAGAGCGTCCCTAGCAGCCTGAGTTACACTACGCATGCGTCAAGCTGTACCTGTCGCCCGCCCCTTCGCTCCGCGCTGTTCCCGCCACTCCCCGCCCCTTTCCCGCCCGGATATCAGCCTACTTTTGGCGGATGTTGTTGTGAATCCCAGAGACACGTGAGGCGCTGCTACGTCATCACAGGCACGCGAAGGAAACATGGCGGCGGCGGGTGTTGTGAGCGGGAAGGTAAGTAACGGCCCCGACGAACGTCCCTGCTTTTCTCTGGGATAGGGGTGCTTTTGTTGCTTGGAGGCCGGTCGGGGAGGGACGTGAAGGCCATTCTGTATCAAGAACAGCTTGTGGCTGAAGTAAGAGAAGAAGACTTGGTCGTGTCAGCTGTTTTCTCGAGATTGCCGGCTCAGTCTGGGAATTAGAGACCGGCTTCTGCTCAAAGGCCAGCTAGGCCTCGGCGCTGTTCTGCTTTGCACTGCCCCACAGCAGGGGGCTTTAATTTGTATTGCTTTTTCTAAGAGGCTGCCTAGTTTCTTTCCTTTTGTGATTCACTTTTTACTGACTCTAGTTCTTTAGAGCTACTCTGACTCCAGCGTCTTTTTTTTCTTTTCCCTTGAGGCGTTAATCTAACTTGCCCGTCTTTCTCTGCTTCACTCTGGTGAAGGTATCTTTGCCCCCTTTGGAAGGAGCTGAAAGCAGGTGCTGTGCAGCTGTGCACTTAGACGAAAAGAGTGTTTTGGATTCATTTTACCAGACTGCCGAGTTGGCTGGTGCTTGTGAGCAGCAGGGCATGTTTCCACTCAGGGAGCAGATTTACACCATCCCACGCTTGTCTAGGAAGGCGTTAGTTAAGGTATTTATTTCTTAGAGGTCTCTATGATGTTCTCTTGGGGAAGTATCTGTGATGCTATCTTCACTCCCTCTTAGTTCGTTAGGAACTAGGGTTAGGTGCGGAGATTTCGTTGTATATTGCCTGTATACGTTCTTAGGGCACATCTTAATGCGTATTATTTAGGACTGTCATGACGTGCCACAGGCAGCATTTCCTAGTGCGGGAGTGTTTCGTAAACAGTTGGGTCTGGTGATGACTCGTTGAAAACTAATGACTACATATTTACTTGTCACTGATAGCTTCCTCTGTCCATCGAGTTTCGGTCATTTTCGCTATGCTGCTCTCCTTATTCCATTTTGAATTATTTGACAACGTTTGTGGTTTGGTGTATGGACCACTAGACTTGGCGACAGAATAACACATATGGTCTTGGTTTTGCTGTTACTTTGAAGTGTGACCTTGGGAAGCTGAGCAAGTATGACTTCTCTGTCCTTCATAAATTTTTTTCTCCAGAATAGTGGTGGTGCCAATTACTATTTTTTGTATTGGAGTTGTTAGGATTACATGAAATAATAAAAACATTAAGAAAGATTTCATACTTCTACATATTGGCTGTTTTAAATGATAGATTGGTCATAGTTTTTTGGATTATTCATGCTCTTTGACTGTCTTGTTAGTTTTTAGTTCACTATGAAGGTGCATGCTGATTTTCTATTTGACTCATTACATATTTGAAAGTTATCCTGCTTGATTTTCTGTCTGGATGGATCCAATTTAGGTCTTTCCAAGAAGGGATCCTTTTCATTTGAGGTGGGCTTCCCTCTTTCAGGTGTGGATTGTTTTTTTGTTTTATTTTTATTTTTTTAAGATTTTATTTATTTATTTGATAGAGAGAGAGGCAGAGAGTAGGCAGAGAAGGCAGGTAGAGAGAGAGGGGGAAGCAGGCTCCCTGCTGAGCAGAGAGCCCCATGCGGGGCTCCATCCCAGGACCCTGAGATCATGACCTGAGCTGAAGGCAGAGGCTTTAACCCACTGAGCCACCCAGGCGCCCCGAGGTGTGGATTGTTTTTGAGGGAATCCTTGAGATGAGGAAGCCCAGTTGTGAAATGTAAGACTTTTTTCACCCTTTCCTTCTAGTCACTCTCTTTCATAATCTGACATTTAAAAAAAAAAAAAAGATTTTATTTGTTTATTTATTTATTTTAGAGAGAGGTAGCATGTGTGTGAGGGGAGTGCAGAAGGAGAGGGAGAGAGAGAATCTCAAGCAGGCTCCTGCCTGAGCATGGAGCCCCACACAGGGCTTGATACCTTACTCAGAAATCAGGACCTGAGTCTGAATCAAGAGTTACACACTAAGCTGACTCAACCACCCAGGTGCCCCCATAATCTGACTTCTTAAAATTAGTCTTTTATTTCATAACTGTGCTTCATTATCTCATTTATACCCACTCATTGTAAATTGACACCCATTACCATCATACCACCTAAACTATTTTTCTATGCCAAAAGCTGCCCCTTTCCCAAATAATACTATCATGACCTGCAAAACTCACTTTTTCTTCCCTCAGTAAGTTCAGATCTAGTTTAATGGTATGATCATTCAGTGGTTGCATGTAAAACAAATTTGGAGACATCCATTTCAATAAAAATTTATCAAGAACCAAGTCCTACCAGTTTACCTCAAAGAAGTTTCTTAAATTTCTGCATACTTTTCATTCTCTGTGTTTAGTTCATCTAGTCTGTCATTAGTCTTGCGTTCTTAGCTGATTTTTCTGATTTGTTGCAGTTTCTTTGCCCACAGTCCCCTCTCTACATCGCGACTGGAGGGTGTTTGTTTTTTTGTTTTGGTTTTTTGGTAATATACATATCTGATTGTCTCTTGCTTTTTTTTTTTAAAGACTTTATTTTTATTTATTTATTTGACAGAGAGAGATCACAAGTAGGCAAAGAGGCAGGCAGTGGGAGAGGGAGAAGCAGGCTCCCCACCCAGCAGAGAGCCCGATGTGGGGTTTGATCCCAGGACCCTGAGATCATGACCTGAGCCAAAGGCAGAGGTTTTAACCCACTGAGCCACCCAGGAGCCCCGTCTCTTGATTTAAAAAACAAACAAAATCTGGGGTTCCTGGGTAGCTTAGTTGATTAAGTATCTGATTCTTAATTTTGGCTCCGGTGGTGATCTCAGGATCATGACATGGAGCCCTGCGTTGGCTCTGCACTCAGCACGGAGTCTGCTTCAGATTCTTTCTCTCCCCCTGCCCTTCCCCCGCTTGTGCGTGCTTGCTCTCCTTTCAAAATAAATACAATTAAATAAAAAATCTTTATTTTGTTACTGTCACCATTAGAATAATATTAAAGGCTGCTTAACATGGCATTAAAGGCCATGTTTCCTTTCTGGCTTTATCTTATGCTTCCCTCTTTCCCTTTTTGTTTTTTTGGGAAAGGGGAATAGGGACGAATATATAGATGTGAGAGAGTGAGTGTGTGTATGTGTATGCATGTGTATTTCTTTATCCCCACACCCTTCCCACCCAAAGGTTCAGCTAAGACCTATCTAGCTTAGAAACTTAGAGCAGTGGGGGCGCCTGGGTGGTTCAGTGGGTTAAGCCTCTGCCTTTGGCTCAGGTCATGATCTCAGGGTCCTGGAATCGAGCCCTGCATCGGGCTCTCTGCTCAGCGGGGAGCCTGCTTTCCCCTCTCTCTCTGCCTACTTGTGATCTCTCTCTCTGTCAAATAAATAAATAAAATCTTAAAAAAAAAAAGAAAGAAACCTAGAGCAGTGGATGTTAACCAAGGCTCACAAGAACCACATGTGGTACTTTTAAAAAATACAGATGCTGGTGGATAGAATCAGTGTTGAGATCTAGGATGTAGAGTAATTTTTCTAACAGTTCTGTTTTGCTTGCTTTGAACTTTGAGTGTAGGAAGTAATTACGGAGTTAATCTCTGTCATATGGAGAAGCAGTGTAAGGTAAAGTTAAGAGTTTGGATTCTGGATCCAAACCAGTTTCAAAACTAACTTCACACTTACTAGTGACTTCAAATTACTTAACCTTTCTGTGCTTCAGTCTCCTTATTTGTAATATGGGGACGATATAGTACCTAGTTTTTGGGATTGTGAAGACAGTCAATAAGTAAATAGAACAAAGCCTGGCATGTGGTAGATGCTGTGTAGGTGTTCGTAATCTCAGTTTCTCTGCAAGTCATTGTTTGGGTATAGCAGAAATTGAAAAATTTACAATATGGTTTTGGTATGGATATAAACTTCATTTTTGAAGTTAGTTCTAGCTCTAATTCTCATTGTTACTTTAGGAATTGAAAAATACCTTGTTTTAGAAATCATGTAGTTTTGATGAGTGAAAAATCATCACAATTGGGCAGTGGAACTTGATTGTCTTGGTTCAAATTCTGGCTCCACTGCTTTATGGCTATATACTTTGGGCAAATTTCTTAATTTCCTTGGGCTCAGTTTTCTCATTTGTAAATGAGGGATAATTATATTTCCATCATGGAATTATAAAGAGGATTAAATGAGTTAATATTTGCAAAGCATTCAGAATGGTGCCTGGTGTCAAGTAAGTGCTCAGTAAATGTTAGCTGCTACTGTTATCAAGGAAAATCTTTCAGACTTCTTAAACATTATAAGGTTATTATTGGTTAGGAAATAGTTGAGTGCTTATTTTTTGCTGCCATTTTCCACAAAGATTTAAGCTGTTCACATATATGAAAGCAATATAGTTATGTAAAATAAATTAGAAAAAAGGTAAAATGAAAGTAGGGGTAAAAAAGGTAAATGATACTGGAAGTACATTTATTAAATAAACTGTATGCTTTAGTGGACCACAGTTTAGCTCTAAGTTTTTTAGCAGCCTAAGTGAAGAGGGGAACCTGATCCATTATAAGAATGATAGCATCCACACTCAAATAAAATCAAAAGCAAAACCCCAGAAAACTAGTTTCTGAAGGGTAGACCAGGGAATAAAGTCTCCTGTAGGTTCTTTGTACTATATAACACAATGTGATTACATGGTCTAGTGCATCTTTTTTTTTTTAAGAGATTTATTTGAGGAAGAGGGGAGACTGTGAGAGTGTATTGGGAAGGGGCAGAGGGAGAGAGAAACTCAAGCAGACTCCATGATAAATGCACAGCCTAATGTGGGACTCCATTCCGTGACCCCTGAGATCACGACCTGAGCCGAAACCAAAAGTTGGACGCTCAACTGACTGCACCACCAGGTGCCCTGTATCTTTTTGGTAAGAAAAAAGGACCCTATAATGCCTCTAGTATGCTGGTAGTTTTATGGCAGTGGGTAGTTCAGTAGTTCAGTAAATACAGGGTACCGATTTGATGTCCTCAGTTCTCCGATGATTTGACTTAATCAAGGGTAGGTTTTTGTCAGCATGAGTGGGTGAATTCAGTTTTGCATAAATACTGTTCTTAGCTGAGCTTTTGAAAGTAGGTTTGAGTTTGATTATAAACCCTGATTAGTTCTTAGAGTTCAGCATTTTTTTTTAACTGTCTGTAGAACAGTATGTTTTAACAGTCAACCAAACAGAGAAAGTGACATTCTATTGTGAATATTGAGGGGAGTTATAGGGACACTGCCTGTATATATGATCCTTTGTCATCTGTAACTGGTGGACAGAATTGAGTTGAATTACGTTAATAATTTAACAGAATGAGTTGAATTTACCTATCACAGAAAAGGCGGGAGAATGGAGATAGCCTAAAATAGGTTTTGGCCTTAGACCCACTGCCCTGATTGTTAGTTTACTTTCATTCATTTATTCAGCAAATATTTATTAAGCATCTGATTTGTTCCAGGCACTATATTAGGCATTGGGTGTATATTAGATAGCCCATTACCTTCTATCTTAAAGACTTAAGCTCTTTAGAGGGAGAATACTGAGTAGCATCCACCTCTTTGCCTTGTCTAAATAAATGCAAAGTGAAGACCGGTAAACCGACTCATTATGAGGGCAGGGCCTGAAGTGTTTCACTTGCATCTAGCCAAGATTCTGGGACATAGTAGGTATTCAGTGACTACGAATGAGCAAGAAGATGGAGAAAATGAGTGGGGACTGGAGTGGGAGAGATGGAATCACTGAGTGCTCTTGTTTTGGAGTTAAAAAGTCCTATTTTATTTTATTTTTAAAAAAATTTTTTTTAAAGTCCTATTTTAGTACCCTTGGGTTTCACTCTGTTTTTACTGTGATTGTTTTAGAATTTAGTTCTATTGAAAAAAAAAACATGAAACAATTGGGAAATCAGCTGTTACTTTTTAAGAGTTTGTTTTGATGGGGCGCCTGGGTGGCTCAGTTGGTTAAGCCACTGCCCTCGGAACTCCAGAACTCCGGGATCAAGTCTCGCATCGAGTCCCGAATTGGGCTCCTAGCTCCGCAGGGCGTCTGCCTCTCCCTCTGACCTTCTCCCTTTTCATGCTCTCTCTCATTCTCTGTCTCTCTCTCTCTCTCTCTCAAATAAATGAAAAAAAAAGAGTTTGTTTTGATGGCAATCTTAGGAATTCATTTTGTAACTTAGATTTGGCCCCTTCTAATTCCCTTTAGATATCCTTGTAGTCTGTGAAACCTTTGTGCTTAAGAAATGGAAAGAATATTCTAGTATCTAGATTTTCCGGGAGAACTTTTCTTTTCCTAGACTAGATCTTATAACATGGTAATATATTCCTGGAGTAAAATACAAAATGAGTATGTCTTTTTTTTTCTGGCATTTTTTTTTTTTAATATCTTGTTTTATTAGAGAGATAAGGTGTGCACAAATAGGGGCAGCTGCAGGCAGAGCACGAAGCAGGCTTCCTGCTGAGCAAGGAGCCCGATGCAGGAGTCTCTCTCAGGACCCTGGAATCATGACCTGAGCCAAAGGCAGACACTTAACCAACTGAGCCACCCGGATATCCCTTTTTCTGGCATTCTTTAGCAAACATTTAAGTAACTTTTGAATATTGAGTTCTTTGGATACTGACTGGTTAAACAGACTATTTTTGACACAGCACAATAGTTTGTAAATTTAACAAGTTAGTTTATGAATTAATAAAAACATGGATTTTATTGGGGAAAGAATTAAAATGTTAGGCCTTGATGGGACATAGCTGCTGGGACTAACTGAAAAATTGTAACCCAACTTTTTTATTTTTACTTTTTGGTAAAGGGAAATCCTTATGAGATCTATTTACTGTCTCAATGTGAAATACTATAATGTATATGTAGTCCTTAGTATAAGAGCAGTAATTCGTTTAGTCCTCATTGTACCTCCCCAGGCTGCTAAATTATTCCTGTCCTCCTGTCTGACATTGTTTGGCACACTGTTGCCCTTAAGAAGCAATAATAGTTCTGCTGCCTGCCCTTTGAGACTTGTAACATCCTTTATACCTCAACACCTCTATATCTTCACTCTCAGAATTTCTGTGACTTGTTAACTCTTAAAACCATTTATGTTCTACATTTCTTTAGTTCCACAGTCATTACTGATTAACTTGTCCAAATAAAACTCACTGTTTACTTTTTTCCTTCTGTATTCCCTATCTCATTGAATAACCTCATCCACTCAATTTGTCCCTGATTTCTCTTCTCTTCCTCTCCCACATCTAATCAGTCATAAAGTCCTATCATTTCGACCTAAATATTTTTCTAAGCCATCCGCCTTTCTTAATCCCCACTGCGACTGCTGTACTTCAAGCCACCGTGAATCTCTCCCTCCCTGGGTTACTGCAGCTGTTCACTCTTGGCTCTGCAGCCGGTGTGTGTACTTAGAAAAGGCAGGTCTGACCATGGCATTCCCCTGCTAGACCTTTTTAATGGCTTTCTAGTGGCAAATTCCAAACTCCAGGACAAATTCCAAACTCCCAAATTCTTGAGCATGGGTTATAAAACTCTTTGTGATCTGATACAGTCTCTACTCTTGTCTCTAAACTCTTTAACCTCTACTGTCTGGTCTGGATTCTAGCCATGCACTGAACTACTGCTGTCTGTGTAGAACATACATTCTTTGCCAAGAGCATCAATCCTTTTTTAGTTAAAATTGTCGCTCTCCAGGTCTCAGTTTATATGTCCCTTTAGTTAAGTGTTTCTGATTTCTCATCTTGCCGAGTCCTTAGATCTAGATTAGATATCATTTATTAGGTCCTACTGTGGTAGCCTAATCATACTTGTATCATATATTGTAATTATCTGTTTTCTTGTTCTAATCCCCTCTTAGACTGTAAGTGCTATGAAGGCAGTGACTGAATCTTACGTATTTATACCTAGAAACATGCTCTGTGCCTGGCACATTGTATGCATTCATTATATATTTTTTGGAGAAATAACTGAAAATGACCTCTTATTCAGGAGCCTGTGCATACTTCCATCACACTCTACTATGATCGTTTATTTACTGGTTTACGTGACATGAGTAGTTTAGGCAGACACTTTTTTTGGGTGTGTGTTTTTCTGCCAAAATCTTTTTATTCCCAACATTTAGTTGAAGCTCAATAAATGTATTGAGTGTGTGAGTAAAGAAACTTCTAAATCAGATTAGGTGGAGTGGAGGTGGTGGGAATAGTTTGGATGGGCTGTTGCTCTTTTGAAGGATTTAAAAGTTATTTGCAGAGAGAATGTGTAATGAAGGGAATAGAGTGCACACATAAAACGGTACAGGCTTTGAGGGAACAGGTGAGTTAAGAGAGGCCCAAGGCAGGAAGTTTGTATGTATTGGGGAGTGTCAGGTGTTGATTAGCTGCAGAAAAATATAGGTATAGAGGGTGGAGTCAGAAGGATTTTTAAGCTCAGGCATGACACGGTCAGATGTATATTTTATAAAGATTAATTTTATAAAGATAAAATAAATAATTTTATAAAGATTAATGCAGTGTTTACACATCATGCACTTTACACAAATTATTGGAAGGTGACTAGATTGGGAGAAGAGAGACCAAAATGTTATTTTAGCAACTCAGGATAGAAATGAGGGGTCAAGGTCAGAAGTGAATGTTTGAGGAATTTAGGAGACAGGTTGGGGATGATTGAAAAAAAAAAAGTTAGGATAGGGGCACCTGGGTGGCTCAGTGGGTTAAAGCCTCTGCCTTTGGCTCAGGTCATGATCTCAGGGTCCTGGCATCGAGCCCCGCACCCAGCTCTCTGCTCAGCAGGGAGCCTGCTTCCCCCTCTCTCTCTGCCTGCCTCTGTCTACTTGTGATCTCTCACTCTCTCCCTGTCAAATAAATAAATAAAATATTAAAAAAAAAAGTTAGGATAATTGGGTGGATGGGATGTCTTTGACAGAGCCAGGAATATCAGGAGAGCAGATTTACGATAAAACATACTGAGTTTAAGATGCCTGTGGGTTATTCAAATGAAAATATCAAGTAGGTGCTTAGATATTTGGGTGTGGAGTTCATTAGAATTTCTGGGTTCACTCTGATATTTTCTGGGGATAGCATCTCTAACCAAAGTTTAAGTTTTCAATATGCTTAATGGTTTTAAACTAACTGAATTTTTAAAAATTTTAACTTTTTTTTTTTTAAAGATTTTTTTATTTATTTGACACAGAGAGAGAGATCACAAGTAGGTAGAAAGGCCTGCAGAGAGAGAGGGGAAAGCAGGGTCCCTGCTGAGCAGAGAGCCCGATGCGGGGCTCGATCCCAGGACCCTGAGATCATGACCTGAGCCGAAGGCAGAGGCTTTAACCCACTGAGCCACCCAGGCACCCCTAACTTTTTTTTATATGGGGTTTTAGAGTTGAAAACAAGAGACCTTTCATGTAACTTATTTTTCATACAGTTTTGAGGTATAATTGACAATAAGCTGTACACATACAGTGTGTAATTTGATAACTTATGATGTATGTATCACTGTGAACCCATTGACACAATCAAGATGATGATATTTCTGCCAGTTTCCTCGACTTACAGTAATGTCACTACCTTTACCCTGTCCATCGGCAACCACTGAGCTTCTTTTTGTCACTATAGATTAGTTTACATTTTCTTGAATTTTATATAAATGGAATTACATAGTTTGTACTCTGTTTTCGATCTTCATTCAGCATAATTATTTTGAGATTCTTTAATGTTGCATGTATCATTAGTTTATTCATTTTTATTGCCAAATAGTATCCCATTGTATTGGGTATACAAAGATTTGTTCATTCATTAATCTGTTGATAGAGATTTGGATTTTTTCTATTTTTGGCTGTTACAAATAGAGCTTCTATGAAAATTGGTATAGTCTTTGTATGAACAGATGCTTTCTGTTTTCTTGGGCAAATACCACAGAGTAGAATGGCTGGATCATAATGTTAGTTGCACGCTTAGCATTTTAAGAAACTGCCAAGCTGTTTTCCCAAGTAGATGTATCATTTTACATTTTCACTGTGCTGTATGAAAGTTCCAACTGTTCCACATCGCTGTCAAAATTTGGCATGTTAGTCTTTTTAATTATAGCCATTGTAATAGATGTGTAGTATTTCATTATGGTTTCAGTTTGCATTTCCCTAATAATTAAGGATGTTGAGCATCTTTTCATGTGATTACATGCCATCCCTATATCTTTCTTGGCGAAGTGTCTGTTCTGAACCTTTTGCTCATTTTATTTTAAACTATGTTATTCATTTTCTTGTTACTGAGTTTTTTGAGAGTTCTTATGTTCTGGATATAGGTCCTTTATTAGGTATGTGATGTGATTTGCAAATGTATTTTCCCTGCCTGAACCTTGGTTTTTCATTTGCTTGATAATGTCTTTTAAAGAGCAAAAGTGTTTAATTTTGTTGATGTGTCAGTGTTTTTCTTTTATGCTTTTGGTGTCATTTCTAAAACATTTTTGCTGAACCAGGACCATAAGATTATTTCCTATGTTTTCTTCCTCAATTTTGTAGTTCTCGTTTTTTTTTTTTGTTTTTTTTTTTTTTAAGACCTATTTATTTGAGGGGCACCTTGGTGGCTCAGTGGGTTAAGCCTCTGCCTTCGGCTCAGGTCATGATCTCAGGGTCCTGGGATCGAGCCCCACATCGGGCTCTCTGCTCGGCGGGGAGCCTGCTTCCCCCTCTCTCTCTTCCTGCCTCTCTGCCTACTTGTGAACTCTCTCTCTGTCAAATAAATAAATAAAATCTTTAAAAAAAAAAAAGACCTATTTATTTGAAAGAGAGAGCACATGCATGCAAGCACAGGGGAAGGGGCAGAGGGAGAGAGAGAATCTCAAGCAGACTCCCTGCTGAGTGTGGTGCCTGACATAGGGCTTGATCTCACCCCCCTGAGGTCACAACCCGAGCCTAAACCAAGAATCAGATGCTTAACTGACTGCCACACAAGTCAGATTTACTTTTTACATTTAAATCTGTGATCCATTTCAGTTTAATTTGTGTATGTGGTGCAGTGTATGAAATTTATTTTTTGAACACTGATAAGCAGTTTTTCAAGTGGTGTTTGTTGAAAAGACTATTTGCTGAATCGCTTTTGTACTTCTGTCAAAAATAAATTTACCATATAAATAAATTTACCGTATATATACATATACATATATATGTATATATATGTGTTTATGTTGATTTTGGAACTCTTTATTCTGTACTGGTGGTCTGTTTATTTCTATTTACATTAATATTACATTTTCTTGTTTATTATAGATTTATATTGAGTCTTATAGTGAGGTATGTCCGTGCTCCACCATTATTCTCTTTCAAGGCTGATTTGATTATTCTAGGATATTTGGATTTCCACCAAATTTAGAATCAGCTTGTTAATATCTCCAGAAGAGTCTGTTGGGATTTTGATAGGCATTGCAATCAATATAGAGGTCATTTTAGGGGAGAATGGACGTCTTAACAATATGATTCTTCTGAGCCATGAACATGATGTATTTTGTATTTAATTTAGGTCTTCTTTCATTTCTCTCAAATACTTGTATAACTTTTAGTTTAGAAGTCTTGCACATTTTCTTTTAGATTTATACCTGAGCAGAAAAAGACAGTTATCGTATGGTTTCACTCATATGTGGAATAGAAGAAACAGCGTAGAGATCATAGGGCAAGGGAGGGAAAATGGAATGGAAAGAAATCAGAGAGAGAGACAAAACCATGAGAGACTCTTAACTAGAGGAAACAAATAAGGTTGCTGGAGGGGAGGTGCACGGGGGGATGGGGCAATTGGGTGATGGGCAATAAGGAGGACATGTGATGTGATGAGCACTGAGTGTTATATGAAACCGATAAATTATTGAACACTACACATCTGAAACTAATGTACTGTATGTTGACTAATTGTATTTAAATAAAAAAAGATTTATACCTGAGTATTTGATATTTTTTGATGTTGTAAATGCTGTATTTAATATTTATTTACATATAACTATAATATATAATTGATTTTTGTATATTGATCTTGAGTCCTGGATCCTTGTAAATAAATTCACTTAGTTTTAATAGCTTTTATGTAGATTCTACTGGATTTTCTACATCATGTCATTTGTAAATAAGTTTTACTTCTTCATTCCAGTCTAGATACCTTTTATTTATTTTTTCTTTATTGAGATATCTAAAACCTCAAGTACAATGTTGAACAGAGTAGTAAGATTGGACATCCTTATCTTGTTCTTGATCTTAGGAAAAAAGCATTCAATCTTTATACGGTATTTGGTATCAGGTATAGTGTTTCATAGATGCCCTTTATCAGACTGAAAAGGGTTCCTTCTGTTCTTAATTTCCTGAGAGTTTTTGTCAGAAATGGATGTTGGATTTTGTTGAATGCTTTTTCTGCACTTTTTGAGATGACTGTGTTTTTCTTTAAAATTTTTTTCACTATGGTGGTTTTACAGGGATTAATTTTTGCATATAAAACCAACCTCAAGTAGGGTAAACCCCATTTGGTCACGAAGTATTTTCCTTTTACGTATTGTTTACGTATTTTAGCAAAATTCAGTTTGCTAAATTTTGTTTAGAATTTTTGCATCTAAGTTCATGAGATACATTGGTCTATAGTTTTATATTTTTGTAATGTTTTAGGCTCATTTTGATGTCAGGGTAATGCTGGCCTCATAGAATGAGTTGGAAAGTTACTCTTCAGTTTTTCTGGAAGAGTTTGTAGGATTGGTATTACTTCTTAAATATTTGGCAAAACTCAGCAGTAGAAGTATCTGGGCCTGGAATTTTCTTTGAAGATTTTTAACTACAAATTCAATTTCCTTAATTGATACTGAGCTACTCAGGTTATCTGTTTCATCTTGAGTGAGCTTTAATAGCTGTGTCTCTTAGGAATTTATCTGTTTTGTCTGAGTTGTCAAATTTATTAGTCTAAGTTGTTTAAGAAATTTCTTAGTATCTTTTCCTCCTTTTTTTCTTAGTATCTTTTTTTCTATGTGTGAATCTGTATTGATGTTAATGCTCTAATTCTTAATATTGGTTAATTTGTGTCTTTTGCTTTTTTCCTTACCAGTCTGGCTAGAGTTTTACTAGTTTTAAAGAACTAGTTTTTGGTTTCATTGATTTTTCGCCCCCCATTTTTCTTTTTTCTATTTTTATTGATTTCTACTCTGATCATTATTTCTTTCTGCTTACTTTGGATTTAATTTGTAATTCATTTTCTAGTGTCTTAAGGTAGAAGCTCAGGTCATTAATTTGAGGCCTTTTTTTTTCCTGATAAAGGCATATAGTGCTATATATTTCCCACTAAGCACTGCTTAGTGACAGTGCATAAATTTTGATATGTGCTTGCATTTTCTTTTTTTTAAAAGATTTTATTTATTTTTTTGAGGTAGAGAGCCAGAGAGAGCACAAGGGGTGGGAGACCCAGAGGGAGGAAAAGCAGACTCCCCACTGAGCAGGAAGCCTGACTTGGGGCTCCATCCCAGGACACCAGCTGAGCCACCCACGTGCCGCTGTATTTGCATTTTCATTCAGTTCACGTATTTCCTAATTTCCCTTTTGATTTTTTCTTTGGTCCTTGGATTATTTAGAAGTAGGTTATTAATTTCTAGATACGTGGGAATGTTCCGAAGATATTTCAATCACAGATTTATAGTTTAATTCTGTTATTGTCACATAATATACTTGAACTCTTAAATCTACTGAGATTTGTTTTATGGCCCAAAGTATGATCTGTCTTGGTAAATGTTTTGTATACACTTGAAAAGAATGTGTATTCTGTTGTTGGGTAGAGTGCTCTATAAGTGCCAGTCAGGTCAAGTTGTTTGATAGCGTTATTCAAGTCTTACATTGTGACTGGTTTCTTGTCAGCTGTTTTAGGAGTTATTGAAAGAGGTGTATTGAAATCTGACTCTAATTGTGGATTTGTTTATTTGTGCAATTCTATCAGTTTATGTTTAAAATTTTTGAAATTCTGTTATTAGGTGAATAAACATTTAGGGTTGTTAGATTGTCTTGATCTATTGATTACTTTATCATTGTGAAATTATCCTTGTACCTGCTAATGTTTCTTTTGCTACGAAATTTACTTTTGTCTGATATTAATAAGGCCATTCTAGCTTTCTTTTGTTTGTGTTAGTGTGATATATCTTTCTTTTTTTCTTAGCCTGTTTGTCTCTGTATTTAAAATACTTTTAGGTAGCATAGAGTTCGGTCTTATTTTCTTTCCAGTCTGGCAACCTCTTTTTGGTTGAAGTCTTTAGATGATTTATATTTAATGCAATTACTGATGTGGTTAGATTTAAATCTGTCGTTTTGCTATTTGTTTTCTATTTGTCCCATCTTTGTTTCATTTTCTGTTTCTGCCTTCTTTGTGGTTAACAAAGTAGTTTTAATTATTCTGTGTTTACTTCTTTTGTTGACTTATTAGCTATAGGTCTTCTTTTAGTGATTGCTTTAGGACTTAGAGTATGTATCTTTAACTTAACTTTAACTTACCTTAACTTCTACATCTTTAACATTTATCTTCAAGAGTTCTACTACTTGGTGTAAAGTATAAGAACTTAGAATAATATGCTTCCATTTCTCTTCTTCTGACCTTTGTGCTATTTTTGTTGTTTTACTTTTGCATGTGTTACAAACCCACAAAACAAAAGATATACGCACATTTATCTACTTATGCTTTCTTCTTTTATCTTTTATTTTAAATTCTGGTATGGTTAATGGAATATTACTCAGCTATCAGAAACGATGAATACTTACCATTTGCATCGACATGGATGGAACTGGAGGGCATTACGCTAAATGAAATAAGTCAAGCAGAGAAAGACAATTATCATATGGCTTCACTCAGATGTGGATCATAAGGAACAGTGCAGAGGACCACGGTGGAAGGGAGGGAAACTGAATGGGAAGAAGTTGGGGAGGGAGACAAGCCATGAGAGACTCTGGACTCCAGAAACAAACTGAGGGTTGTAGAGGGGAGGGGGTTGGGGGGATAGGGTAACTGGATGATAGGTATTGAGGAGGGCGCATGTTGTGGTGAGCACTGAGCAAATGAGTGTCCCTTTTTCTACTATAAGAACTTCGAAGCTCTTTTTTTTTTTTCTTTTTTAAGATTTATTTTTTTATTTGAGAGAGAGAGAGAGTGTGTGTGTTGTGGGGGAAGGGGCAGAGGAGAGAATTTCAGGCAGACTCCCCACCGAGCAGGGAGCCTGATGTGGGGCTTGATCCCATGACACATGATATGATCTGAGCTGAAACCAAGAATGGAGGCTTAACCAACTGAGCCACTCAGGTGACCTGAAAACTATGAAGCTTTTGATTACTGTTTTAGCTGAGACTTAGGTGAAAGTATGCTAACCTGTGGTTTCCAGATATGTCTCTGATCTGTTTCTCATTAAAGCTTGAGATTTTAATGGATTACTTTCCATTAACCTTTCATACTTCCATATTGTGGCCCCAGATATAATTATCTAGTTTAACCTCTTGTTTTAAAAATTGATAAACTTAAAAAAATTGATAAACTTGAAGGCTGGAAAGGTTGTAGTTTATACTTCTGCAATTTCCTTTTTTACTTATTAAAATCATTTTTTATTACTAAGCAATGTGTAACTGTATTTTAACTTTGAAATATTCAAGTAAGTTAGAGGCATTAACATAGACAATTAGAGTTTTCTTTCAGTCTTTCCATATCCCATTCTCTTTCACAAGTAATCTCTGTTAACAGCTTAAAGTGTGTCCTTCCAGAACTTGTTCTGGGTATTTTACAGTGATTTAGAGAAGCTTTTAGAAAAATAGAAATGTCATCATACTATATATAATTGGCAGTTTTATCCATGTTTGTTTATGTAATCTATCATATCTTTTCTTAATTTCTGAGTAGTATTCCCCATAGAATGACTATCCCAGGATATATTTGATCATTTCCCTCTGTGTGGATATTTAGATTCATAACTTTTCCTTTCCTTTTATCCTCCCTCCCTTACCCAAACTGATGCTATAAATAATAGTGTTGTGAATGGTCTTAAGCATATCTTTATGCACATTTGTGAATAAATCTGTGTACTTTAAAAGTTTTTATCTTTACACAAACAATATAGAATTGTCTCTCACTGCTCCCCAACTCATACTGTCTTTGCCTTCTGCTTAATGCTGGTCTGGTGCTTAACAACTATTTCATTGAAGGCCATCTTGGGTTTTTGAAATCAGAATTTCTCTGGTGATCTTGATTACTAGAAGGACTCTTTCCTGACATATAACTTCATATCACAAGTGACTAACATAACACGGAAATAACAGTAAAAGTAATGTACTTTATAACGTAGTAGCTAAAAGCAGAGTTCTCCGGTATCAGATTGCCTGGATTTTAATCTCCACTCTATTCATTAACAGTTCCTTACTATTTGCATCAATGATCTTAGGCAAGTTATTTAACCTCTCTTTCAGTTTTCTCATTAATACAAATGGGCTTTCCATTCTAGTGATAAAGTAGGATACAGTTATAGAGCCTGTGGTCTAGGGTTTTGGGAATTAAGCTATAACATGTGGAGTTCCTGGTGCATAAGTATTTCATAAATGTTAGTTAAAAACAAGAAGATGCATGCCCATTTACATTGATAACTAGGGCATAGTAGTGATGGGTTGTGATGGTGTTTGTCTTACATGTTGGTCTCCATGGTATTCTGAATAGTGATGTGGTAAACATAAAATGTCCACACTATCCAAAGCAGTCTACAGATTTAATGCAATTCCTATCAAAATACCAACAACATTTTTCATAGAACTAAAATAAATAATCCTAAAATTTGTATGGAACCACAAAAGACCCTTAGTAGCCAAAGCAGTCTTGAAAAAGAACAAAATTGGAGATATCACAGTCCAGGGTTTCAAGATATACTGCAAAGCTGTTGTAATCAAAACAGTATGTTACTGGCACAAAAAAGACACAGATGGGTGAAACAGAACAGAAAGCCCAGAAATAAACCCATGTCAATTAGTCTTCAACAGAGGAGGCAAGAATATGCATTGGGGAAAAGACAGTCTCTTCAACAAATGGTGTTGGGAAAACTGGACAGCTACATGTAAAAGAATGAAACTGGACCATTTTCTTATACCATACACAAAAATAAGCCCCAAATGGATTAAAGACCTAAATATGAGACCTGAAACCACATAAATCCTAGAAGAAAGCATAGGTAATAATTTCTTCGACATCGTTTATAACAACATTTTTCTAGATATGTCTCCTCAGGCAAGGAAAACAAAAGCAAAAATAAATTATTGGGACTACATCAAGATGAAAAGCTTCTGCACAGCAAAGGAAACAATCAATAAAACTTAAAGGCATCCTGTGGGATGGGAGAAGATATTTGCAAATGACATATCTGATAAAGGGTTAGTATCCAAAATATATAAAGAACTTACGCAGCTCAACACCAAAGCAACCAAATAATCCAATTAAATGGACAGAAGACAAGAACAGACATTTCTCCAAAGAAGACATACAGATGGCCAAAAGACACATGAAAAGATCCTCATCATCACTTATCATCAGAGAAATGCAAATCAAAACCATGATGAGATACCACCTCATGCCTGTCAGAATGACTAAAACAACTGTTGGCAAGGATGAGGAGAAAAAGGAACCCTTGTGCACTATTGGTTGGAATACAAACTGGTGCAGCCACTGTGGAAAACAGTATGGTGATTCCTCAAAACATTAATGAAATTACCGTAAGATCTAGTAATTCCACTACTGGGTATTTACCGAAAGAATACAAAAACACTAATTCAGAGGGATACGTGCATCCCTATGTTTATAGCAGCAATATTTACAATAGCCAAAATTTGGAAGCATCCCAAGTATCCATTCACAGATGAATGGATAAAGAAGATGTGATATACACCCCCCGACAAACAATGCAAATATTACTCAGCTATAAAAAGGCGAAATTTTGCCATTTGCAACAACATGCATGGATCTAGAGGGTGTAATGCTAAGTGAAATAAGTCAGTCAGGAAAAGACACTATATGATTTCACTTATATGTGGAATTTAACAAACAAAACAAATGAACAAAGAAAAAGAGATAGACAAAAAAAACAAGGCCCTTAAATATAGAGTCAAACTGGTAGCTACTAGAGAGCAGGTGCGTGGGGATGGGTGAAATAGGCGAAGGGGATTAAGCAAGGGTATGTGTTGTAATGAGCACTGGGTAATATATAAGACTGATGAATCACAGACCTATACCCCTGAAACAAATAAGATATTACATGTTAATTGAATTTAACTTAAAAAAAAGAAAGAGTACACTTATCATGATGAGCACTGAGTAATGTATAGAATTGTTGAATCACTATGTTGTACACCTGAAACTAGTATAATTGTATGTTAATTATACTGGAATTGAAAAAAAAGAAAAAGGTTTACATAAACAGAAATTTACACTGTATTCCAAACTTGTATATGTCAGAAGTACTTAGGTCTCAAAGTGATGATTTTATTTCTATTTCTGTCATGAAAAAAAAATTAATTTTTGAAATGGGTCCCAGGAATGGAATCTTAATTTATAATATTATGCTAATAGATGATAAGACTTAACTTTATATGGTTCAGTTTACTCAGGAATTAACTTCAGTCTCCCTTATATTCCCATAGGAAATGGTTCAGGACCATGTTTTAATCCTATCTATCTAACTATAGTCTTTTGCATGCTTTTACATATACAGGCACTCAGTAAATATTTGTGTGGATAAACCACTTTAATCATTCCTAGAAGTCCTCATCATTACTCTTTAAAATTCCCATATTATTCCCTGAGTTTCTATGCTACTGTGCTACAAAAACACACTGAAATGATCTTAGAGTAAAACGTGCTATTCTAGGAATAGTTTAGAAAGCATTGATTCCTTATTGTATTTCATCTGTTCTTATTTTTTAATATTTTCATGACCTTTTTCAGTTTGAACCCAATATCTCGCTTAACGTTTGTTAACAATATATTTTAAGTGGAATTCACTTGAGACACATATTAATTAGTGTGACGTCTTTGTTTATGGAGATGATCAAGATTGTGATTATCACTAAACCAACAAACTTCCATACGGCAAACTTCCTTATCTTAGTTTGAAGTGCTCTTAAGCCTGAGCATTATTTTTAAAATAATACGTTTGTATATGAAATAATCAGAAATGTGGCTTTATATGAAAACATCTAATTTTTTTTTAACAAACGTCAAATATTACTGAATAATAATGATGTGATTCTTTTTGTTGTTCCAGATTATATATGAGCAGGAAGGGGTCTATATTCACTCATCTTGTGGAAAAACCAATGACCAAGACAGCTTGATTTCAGGAATATTACGTGTGTTAGAAAAGGTATGTTTTTAGTAAATGATTTTATTTAATAATTGTTTATGGCAGTGGTTTATCTTTGGGTCATTATCAGTAAGTTTGAATTTCATGTAAGGTGAAATTATGTAATTGAACAGTGGTTGTAAATTTAACATGAAAATGATGTTAAAAAATACTTTGTTTAAAAAAAATTTTTTTTAAGATTTTATTTTTAAGTAATCTCTACACTCA
>CM052897.1:39875087-40003412 GCA_028534135.1 Potos flavus | reverse complement strand
ATTTTATTTATTTATTTGTCAGAAAGAAAGAGAGGACAAGCAGGGGGATTCGCAGGTGGAGGGAGAAGCAGGCTCCCCGCTGAGCAAGGAGCCCCATGCAGGACTCTGATCCCAGGACCCTGAGATCATGACATGTGCCGAAGGCAGATGCTCAGCGACTGAGCCACCCAGGCGTTCCTCTTCTCAAAATATTTAAATACGTAGATGGTCTTTGGATTTCATCTTTTTTTTTTTTTTTTTAAGGATTAATTTACTTATTTGAGAGAGAGAGAAAGAGAGCCATACCCATGGGTGGAAGAGGGTCAGGGGTGGGGGCGGGGGGAGAGAGAGAGAGAGAATCCCAACCAGATTGCCTGCTGAGTACAGAGCCTGACTAGGGCTCCATCCCAGGGCCCTGACATCATTACCTGAACCGAAATCAAGAGATGAATGCTCAGCCAGCTGAGCCACCCAGGTGCCCCAGTTTTCACCTTTTCGAGACATTTCTCCTGGAGCCTTCTTACAAGCTCGTTCTGAACTGGCTGTCCTTTTGGTTTGCTGTGTAGCAGTTGTCTTGAAGATTCTTTTTGCCTCTTTGCCATATTTTTATCCCCTTTTCTTATATCCTGTGCTTTTATTTCGGTTTACTCCTGTTTTCATGCAGCTCTAGTGCTTCTGAGAAAAAGGATGCATGGGAGCAAAGAAATTTCTTTCTTTAGACTTTTCTATCCTAATTCTGAATTGATAGCTTGGCTCGCATAGAATTACAGTTGAAAAGAAATTTTCCCACGTATTTTTTAACATTATTGTCCTACATTTGTCTAGTTTCCTTTATTAATGTTAAGTCTAATACATTCTAACTCCTGATCCATTGTATGTTTTTTTTCACTTTAGAAGCTTTTTATGATTGCCTCTTTGTTTCTTGTGTTCTAGATGTCCTCATAGTAGCCTTTGTGGTCCTTTTTATCCATTGTTCTGGGCACATGATAGGCTCTTTTAATATGGAAACTTGTGTCTTTTAGTTATTAAGAAATGTTTTTGAATTATTTCAGTGATGATTTTTTTTTTCTGCTCCATTTCTGTTTTCTTTCTTGAACTCTTTAGACCTGGATTGATCCTTTACTTTTTTAATTCTTTCTTTCTTGTTTTTAATTCTGTGTGTGTGTGTTTGTGTGTATGTGTATTATTTTCTAGGAAGTTCCTTCAATTTTTTTTTTTTTAAGATTTTATTTATTTGTCAGAGAGGGAGAGAGAGCATAAGCAGGGGGAGCAGCAGGCAGAGGGAGAAGCAGTCTCCCTGCTGAGCAAGGAGCCTGATGTGGGACTCGATCCCAGGACCCTGGAATCGTGACCTCAGCCAAAGGCAGATGATTAACCAAGTGAGCCACCCAGGTATCCCAAATTTCTTTAGTTTTTTGTTTTGTTTTGTTTTAAAAAAAATTTTTTTCCCAAGATTTTATTTATTTGACAGAGAGAGAGAGATCACAAGTAGGCAGAGAGAGGCAGGCAGAGAGAGAGAGGGGAAGCAGGCTCCCTGCTGAGCAGAGAGCCCGATGCGGGGGGGGTTGATCCCAGGACCCTGGGATCATGACCTGAGCCGAGGGCAGAGGCTTAACCCACTGAGCCACCCGGGCACTCCTTTTTAAAAATTTCTTTTTTTAATTTTATTTATTTATTTGTGAGAGAGAGAGCACAGGCAGGGGGAGTGGCAGGCAGAGGGAGAAGTAGACTCCCCGCTGAGCTGGGAGCCCGATGTGGGACTTGGTCCCAGGACCCTAGGGTCATGACCTGAGCCGAAGGCAGACACTTAACTGAGCCACCCAGGTGTCCCTTAAGTTTCTTTAGTTTTATTTTTCAGTTCTTCTATTGCCTTTTTCATTTTTGCCATATTTTTAATTTCTAAGACATCTTATTGTAAGTAACTCTTTTCCAGTCCTTTTTAAAGATAGCATCCTGTTTTTGTGGGTATATCTTTCCTTATTTCTAAGGAGTTTAAAGGTAGTTTAAAGATGCTTTTATCTCTCTATATAATCTACTTCTTCTAATTGACTTTTTTCTCCTTGTTTCATTTTGACTTTTTTTTGTGTGGACACTAGCCTTTGATGTTTGGTGATCTTTGTGATGTGGTGCTTATATTTAACAGCAGACAAAAAAAGAGATCAACTATACTCTGTAGGTATATGTAGGTATGGGCAGGCTTGGTAATCCCTTGGGGGAATGCCTAATGTTAAAACTAGATCCTTTCTCTTGGGCTTGTCATTTCCCCGAGATTCCTGCAGATTCCTTCCTGGAGAGGGTATGCCTAAATGCCAATATTCTGGGAACTAAGTGGAGAAAGAGAGCTGGGAATCTTACCAATGCATCATATAGATGAACTTTTAATTAATTCTTGTTTTCAGTGTGTTATCCCTTTGCTCAGTGTGCTTGGTTTCTCCTAATCCAGAGATAATCTGTTTTATTTTTCTCTAATGAATAACCCTCCAGCCTTTTGGACTTTTGTTAGTACTCTTCTTTTTAGCTTGACCTCTATCCTAATTTTCAGAAGTACTTGATCGACCAATTCCAAACCTTTGTGCTGGTGGGGCTCTGTAGATGCTTCTTAGCTCTCCCCATTGGTTTCATTCATTCAGTTTTCCTCTCTGTTTTTTGTCTACTTCTTCATTTTTCTTGTGTCTTTATAATATCTTTCTGTTCCTACAGATTTTCCTTTTTCCTTTTAAAAAAGAATTATAGTATCAGTACACGAGTACATTCTTAGAAAAATATCCAAATAATAAAAACGATAGAAATTGAAGTTCTGCTTGACTAGAATCCTGTCCTTTATCTGTCCCTGCTTAGTGTGTATCTCTCCAGACTTTTATCTGTACACATTTCATTATCGATCTGTCTAGACCTAGTTTTCTTTCTGTTTTTAATTGCATATCTGCATGTAGTTATACTGCAAACATTGTTTTACAACCTTTGTTGTATTTACTATTACTTAAGAGTAAATAAATATTAGCATATATCAGTTTTTAAACTATGGCTTAGTATTTCCTTGGCCTTCCCTCTAGTTTGTTTATCCATTCCTTCACTGATGGGTATTAAGATATTTTCAGTTTTTCATTTTTACAGTGTTGCAGTGAAAATTCTTGTATATGCCTCCTTGTGTACCTGTGTAAGTATTTCTCTAGAGTGGTTGATATAAATAAAATTATTGTTGTAACACACATGTATAGTTTGAATTTTTTTTTTTAAGATTTTATTTATTTATTTGACAGAGAATGAGAGAGCACAAGCAGGGGGAGCAGTCGAGGGAGAGGAAGAAGCAGGCTCCCTCGGAGGGAGCCTGATATGAGGCTTGATCCCGGGACCCTGGGATCATGACCTGAGCTGAAGGTTACAGACAAGTAACCAACTAAGCCACCGAGGCACCCCCTGTAGTTTGAATTTTAATAAATAATGGCTATATTGCCCTTTTGAAGTCAGTACTAATTAGCACTGTCATCAGCAGTATGAGATACTGTATCTTTACACTGTCTTTCACATTTTTATTTTTTACTTGAATGGGACAAAAAATTGAGATTCATCTTAACTTGCTTTTCTGTTTCTTTTTTTCTTTTAAAGATTTTATTTATTAGAGAGCGAGTGAGCGAGCGAGAGAGAACAAGCAGGGGAAGGGGCAGAGGGAGAAGGAGAGAGCCTGTTGGTGGAGCTTGATCCCAGGACCCTGGGATCACCACCTGAGCCGAAGGCAGTCGCTTAACCAACTAAGCACCCAGGCATCCCAAGTTTCTTTAGTTTTTTTTTTTTTTGAAGATTTTATTTATTTATTTGTGAGAGAGAGCGTGCATGTGCAGGGAGAGGGGCAGAGGAGGAAGGAGAGAGAGAATCTTGAGCAGATTCCACGCTGAGTGTGAGCCCAATGTGGGGCTCGATCTCAGGATCCTGAGATCCTGACCTGAGCTGAAACCAAGATTGAGACACAGCCAACTAAGCCACCCAGGTGCCCCTTAACTTACTTTTCTTTGATTGTTTCTGAAGTTGGATGTCTTCCTATGTGTTTGTTTCTTCATATTTCTTCTTGACTTGCTCGTGTATACCATTTGCTTGTTTTTCTGTTTTGATATTTGCCAGTTTCTAAATAATTTCGTAGGTGTTGTTTTTGTAGTCTGGATGTTTTTCTTTTGCCTGCCATACATTTTGAAAACATTTTCACCCAGTCTTGTTTATTTTTAACTTATGTGTGCTACCTTTTATTGTATAGGAATTAAATATTTTTATTTAAATTATTAATATTGAATTAGACTTTTGGTGTTATTCTCTTTTAAAATGTTAAGTTCTGTAGAACTATACATGTAGATATGTTATTTGTAGCTCTTAGCTAAGTTTGAGAAATATGCAACCATTGGTGGCTTAAATAAAATTGCCACCGTTGGTTATTTTCCTCATATAACTACAAATCTACAGGTTTGGAGTGATTTTCCTGTTTTTTCTCTTATAGTCATAACATGGCTGCCATATTTTTAGGTGTCATAGCTACATTCAAAGCTGGAGAAAGGGGAAGAGGGATGAGGCTTTTTTTATTAGGAAAGCAAAAGCATTTCCAAAAGCCCTGCAGTTGACCTCTGCTTTTATTTCATTGGCAACACTAACTGCAAGGGAGTATGGGGAGGCTTTTCTTTCTTTTTTTGGCGATGGGGTGGGACAGCGTTAGGGGAGGGGGGTAAAGAAGTTGGGGGGGATGGAGTGGGTGGCAGGTGAAGAAAAAGATAGGAAATAGTGGTTGGTCCTCCCACCAGTAATATCTGTCACAATCTCCAAACTTTATGTAGAAGTTGAGAATATATTGTTAAATGAAATTAAATTCTAATTTTTGTCCCTTAATATTTTATATGTTATACTTTTTTTAGGACTCCAGTTCAGTTGTAGAGTGGACGCAGGCCCCAAAGGAAAGAGGTCATCGGGGAGCGGAACATCTGAACAGTTATGAAGCAGAGTGGGACATGGTCAGTACAGTTCCATCTAAAAAGAAACCACATACCAATGGAGGTATGAATTAAATCTTTTGAAATCTTAAGCTGATTTGCTGCAATATAATAAAAATAAAAATGCAGAGAAAATTCTTTAGTGTTTCTCTGTCACAAGGATGATTTGGTGCTTTAATACATAGAACTCCTATTTAACTTATATTCCCTCTTTATCTCTCTTTTTGTTTTGTTGGTTGTGACTTTATAAAAAAAGGCTTTAAAAATACATGTTCTGTTTTGTAGTTATTCATGGCAGAAAATAGAAACACTTTAAAAGATTGCTTTAGATGTCTCTCATGCACATTTTTCTAGCATTAAAAAAAAAATCGTGTTATTTCATCGTAAAGCACCAGGGGGAGATGGAGTATACCACTAAACCATACTGTTCTAATTTCAGTGCTTACTGAGATCTTCACAGCTCTGTCTCCCTTTTATGTATGTTCAGTGACTGTTCTCCTTTATGTTTTACGTGTATATATTTAAATCTGTATTGCTGTGTGGTGATAATCTACATGTAGGTAACAAAAAAGAGCCAAGCTAACAGCCTGATAGAACATAAATACTACACCAAATATGATTTAGGTAGCCCATTTAATGATGTAGTCACATCTATTTGTGATTCTTTTAAAAATAGTAAATACACATACAGAGTTAAAATATTTTTTCTTTATTGATTAATTTGCGTTTTATAACTAAAAGGACATTTAATCTCTTACTGATTTTAGTCTGCGTTTATGATTTATCCACATTTCCCAGATTCAGAAAACCTGGCTAAAATTGGCTGGAATATGGAATATTCCATATTATAAATATGGAATATTTATAATGCTACATTTATATAGTGTTGTTACCCAGTGAATCTGATTTTCATGTGTGGCCTAGGGAATCATTCTCATATACAGGAGTTACACTTTGTATTGTATAATTTCTTGGAAACAGTGGCAATTAAGAAGTTCATAGTAACTCATAAGCTTTTGGTGAATTAAAATCAGGTCATGCCGGTGTGTTGTTTTTTGGTTTTTGTTTTTTTCCTTTTTGGCATTCTTTTTCTATTGAAAGGGAAGGTTCTTACCAGAACAATACAAAGTGTTAAGATAAGACCACAGAGTTTTAGTATATTTGGCATGTGAAGTGATTTTTAACTGCTGTAGATTAGATCTTCAGGATTAAGTTACGTGAATTGTTCTTTTTTTGTTTGTTGTTGCCTAATATCGTTGAATCCTTGAAAATGAAAATGACAGGCAATAGGAAAGAGCAAAGGAGTGAGTTTTCAGAATTCCATAAAAGAAAGAAGCATTACGTCTATGAGAAGAGCATAATCTGACAATAAACGTCTTTTTAGATTAGTGGTTTTCAACTTTGGCTGCACATTGAAATAACCTGGGGAGGTTAGTATTTTTAAAAAAGTACTAATGCCTGTGTTTCATCCCAATAAATTAAATCAGACTCTGGGGATGGAAACTGGGCATTTGTATTTTTTCAATGCTGTCCTGTTGATTTTAATGTGCAGATCTGAGAACCTGTGTGTAGCTGTGTAGTTTAGCAAAAAATCACAGATGTAAATACTGCTTATATGGCTTGGCCATGCACTGTGACTTATAAAGAGCCTTTATTTAGCAATTATTGAAAGTTAAGGAGACATTTTCTTTTCTTCTCGGTATTTAAAAAAATTCATGAATGTATATAGTAGTAGAAAACAATATTGAATGTAGTATGGCCCAGTATGCATACACATGCCCATATTTGACAGGAGTTAGGAAGTGCAGTACATTCTATCCCATCCCATCCCTTCTTCTCCCAGACTATCTCATGCAATTATATTTCATCAAAAATTATTCCTTAAAGGGGACACTTTCTAAGCTTGATGTTTCAAAATTCAAATTTATGCCATTATGAAACATTTTTACATGTTTAAAAAGCATTTTTTCTAATTTTATTCATTGTATAGTTTTCACATTTTATACTTTTTACTTTTTTGTGTGACAAAGGAAATTAGGACAAAACTTAAAAAATTGACTATCAAAGACTTAACTTTCTTTATATTTTTTAAGAGTTTCTATTACAAAGTCTCTGTTTTTATATGCCAGATTAAGTGTTTTAAAAATGTTTCTTCCCAGAACAATAGACTCCCATCATACTCTGTACACTCATCCAAATAAAATGTCATGTCCTTGGTGTTAATTCTATTCAAGACATATAGGGACTTACTGAACTGTTTTAGTTTTACTCTTCTGCTATTATGGTTAGTTGTCCATGTCATTGTGTTGGGGATACTTCTTACATGTATTTGGTAACATCATTCATCAAAACTAATTAGTTTTTTTTTAAAGATTTTTATTAATTTATTTGAGAGAGAGCACGTGCAGGCACGTGGGAGGGAGAAGCAGACTCCCTGCTGAGCAGGGAGCCTGATGTGGGACTTGATCCCAGGACCCCAGGATCATGACCTGAACTGAAGGCAGATGCCTAACCGACTGAGCCACCCAGGCACCCCAGAACTAGTTTTATTTACCTTTCTTTAAGAGAGAAAAGGAAATTTTGAGTTAACTCTTGGATTTGTTAGTTTTCTTTTTTAACCCTTTCTTATTTCTGGTTAGCTATTGGTGGTAGATTACATTGCAGGTTTCTTTTATGTTGACTTGGTACTAGGTTATTCATTTATTCAATGCATCTTTGAGTACTTACTATGTGCTAGTTACTCTTCTAGGCATTGGGAATATAATTATGAACAAAATAAAGTTCTTGTTCTCATGAAGCTTATTATGTTCAAGAAAGGGGGCTTCCAGAATTGGCCTGTGATATTTCTTTCATTGTTTATCAAAGCGTCAAGTGAGGAAATGTATATAAGGCATTTTCTATTTCATATGTGATGTGTTTCTTCCATTAACATGGAAAAAATCTGTGTAAAAGTTTTACTTTTGAATATGCACAAACTCCTGGTAATTCATATAGCTTGCATGTATTTATATTCTCTATATGATTTTCTTGCATTATTTTATATTAATTCTTTCAATGTAATTTAAGAACTTAATTTTAAAAATTGTCTATATCTAGTTTTTCATTGCTTCAAAAGTATTTTTAGTCTTTGCAAATAATCTAGTAGTCCTAAATACATTCACATGTAAATGACTCAGGAAGACATTGGAATTCTAGAATTGTTTTCACTTTGATATTTGCTCGTAGTGGTGTTATGAGCTCTATGATATAAATTCCAGTGATATATGATGTAGTCAAGCGGCACATGGTACTTAATTTAGTATCAGACTTAGGTGTGAGTCCACCATCTGAACTGGTGTGGAACCTAGGCAGGTCACTGTAGAGATAAATTACTTTTTAGTCTTTCTGGACTTCTTCCAAATGATACTTAAGTGTCCATGAAATAGTGATGGTGCCTGTATTCTTTGTAGGTAGAGGTTCTGTAAGCTATAGATTTCTTTGTGTCAATTTAGGAGATCTTGTTGGAGCTGATGGAGCTATGGTGTTCCTGACTATATAGGAAGGTGACATATATGCAGGTCAACACTGATTTACCCTTTGATCAAGTTCTGTAAGCACATATCTTCTATGCAGTTTATGATTGTGGAGTTGATAGTGTGGAATGGAGTTAAGATCTTGAGTAACAGGATAGTGTAACACTTCTTAGGAAATAACATTAGAGAAATGGATTTTTAAAATTTCAGAGACACGACATGCTTATGTCCAAGTTAAAACAGGTCAAAATGACATTTTTGGATAGAAATTATAAGTAGTAGTGGGACAGTAACATTTTCCTCTTTGTTCTTTAAATTTTTATTTATGTATTTTTTAAGCTGCTTGTTATCAGGTATGATATTGTTCACAAACCTAGGATTTTTTTTACGCTTCTGTAAATAGCCCTCAAACTCAGAAAATAATTTATTTTATGTTACTAGTTTGGATTGAACCGAGGTCTTACTTTAGTAGATTGAATTTGCAGGAAGATTGAATGTATTCATTCTTTTTTTAAAAAAAATATGGAATGCTTCACAAATCCGCATGTCATCCTTACATAGGAGCCATGCTAATCTTCTTTGTATCCTTCCAATTTTGTATAGGTGCTGCTGAAGCACGCACTGTATTCATTCTCTTTGAAGCACTCACAACTTAGTTATATTTTCATCCTCAACTCCCCACTGCTCTTTGGGTTTTTGAAAATAAAATGTCTGTTGGTATATTTACTCCAGTGTTATTTTTTTATACCAGTGTATTTACCTTCACTCAGTGTAGTCTAGTAAAAATAATTGCAAAAGGAAGTGAGGAAGTAAAGATTTTTTGTTTTATTTTTAATGACTCTCCAAGAGCATCCTGCCATTTGTATTTGGCAGGGGATGGGGGGGTGGGCAGTGGAAAAGATTAACATTTATTGAGTATTTGCTATAAAATTGGCACTGTACTAGTTAGTGACGAGTATGATCTCTTTTAATTCTTAGAATAACATTGGGAGGTAAGTATAATTATCTCCATTTTTACAGATAAAGAAACCAAGGCTCAGAGAGATTCACTTATTTGCCCCAGATCATTTAGTTAGTAAGATGGTGGTGCTGTAATTTGAATCGAGCCTGCCTGCTTCCAAAGCCATAGTCATTTTTGGACAAACTTTTATTTGAAATAGGGATAACATTTTTCCCCTCTGTATGCAGTAAGATGATTATTTTTCAAACCTATTCTTTTAAGAAAATGTATGTTGCCATTTCTAATACAGGTAGAAGCCACAGTAATGTGAATGCTATAGTCTTTCTCTAGGTTCAACAAATATCTGTTAGGCAGTCATGAAGAGCGCTCTCAGTACCTTTTAAAAAGGTGAACAAAAATATTTTGCCCCACTTTCTTGTTTTTAAGATGCTCCAAGTCATAGAAATGGGAAAAGCAAATGGTCATTCCTGTTCAGTTTGACAGACCTGAAATCAATCAAGCAAAACAAAGAGGGTATGGGCTGGTCGTATTTGGTATTCTGTCTAAAGGATGACGTCGTTCTCCCTGCTCTGCACTTTCATCAAGGAGATAGCAAACTACTGATTGACTCTCTTGAAAAATATGTGGTATTGTGTGAGTAAGTATCAAATTATTTTCTACTTATTGAAACTGGATTGTTGTATTAGTCCCAAGGCAAACAATTTTTACTTGTCATTGGGCATCAGTGACCTGTGTGCAGATGAGGGCACAAGCAGCTTTGTTCTTTCTTGGATATTGACTGCTTTGGATGATTGATTGAATAAAATTTTGCCATTTTAGTACTTTGGATCTGCAACTTATCACCTTATTACCGTTCTGAAGATAAGAGTGGTCCCATATTTTTTATACACATTTAAATGAATGACGATGCATCAATAACTTATGGATTATATATTTATGTGATTAACCTTTTATTACATATTCTCTGTTAAAGATAAAATTTGATTTGTAATGTTGCATATTTAAATACAGCAAATCTAAGGTCTTTATAAAGTTATTATAGGTATGGAAGATAGGGCTTTCTCACTTTCCAAAAATCTGGAATATATTTTTATATATAATTTATCCACCTGTGTGGATACTCCTTCTTGCTTTCACTTCCTACAAATATATTTTGGGTATCAAAGTTCTGAGCACTGTGCTAGTTGCTTGATAGTTAGTGAACATAACAGGCTATTCCTGGATATCTGAGAGTTTATGGTCTTGTGAAGGATGCCAACCAGTAAATGGCAATAAAACTCAAGAAAACTAAGATGAAGTACAAGGTACTTTGGGAGATCCCAGGAAGGGAAGAAGGTCCCTCATTCAGACTAGGGGTTGGGTGGGATTCAGGGAAGACTTTCTGGAGGAAGTAGTATCTGTGTTAGACCTGACAAATGAGTGAATGTTAGCATGAAAGGGAAGGAAATATTTAGAGGAAGAGATGTTTTAGATACAGGGAAGAATATAAAACATGATGTAATCACAGAACAGAGTAGTTGAGTATCACAGATCTGCATATGGGGGGACAGAGGGTACCAAATTTAAAGATGAGGCTGGAGAGCTGAGTAAATGCCAGACCATGAGGATCTTGTAAATCATTTTAGCTGTTTGTTCCAGTTATGTAGATGAGATTATAGTGGAATGAATTAGGAGAGTGACAGGAAAGATAGAAGTATTGGAGAAAAATACTTATAGTTTGATTTTGTGATTGAGTGGGTATGTGGACGTGAGAAGAAGGGAGAAGTTGAGATTTTTAGCTTGGAGAACTGTAGGGATGAGTGTTAACCTTATTAATAATGTCACTTTATAATAGAGTAATGTATCTAAATTTAGATTACATAAATCTAGTAGTGATCCAAAAGTTGGAAAATTTTGGCTGTTTTCTGATATGAAATTCTCCCTCCTGCCATGTTGACTATCTCTGGCTGGCACTAGGCATAGATCAGTACCAATATCCATAAGAAAGTTAGGCCTGGTTGGCAGTATGTGGATCTTGAATCATGCAGTGGGAAGCTTTGAATAGGTTACCACCTGGGGTGGGAGTGAGGGTTTTAAGTAGATTTCAGGAGGGGCATGATTAGAGCAAAAGGTTTGGTCGTAGAATAGCAGGTGTTAAAGGCTTCTGGGGTTTAGTACCGTAGCAAGTTCTGTATCAGTCAGTGTTGTGATGGAACTGTCAGAAAAGAGTTCATTCAATTTGAGACCACTGATTAAAGCATAATATTTAGGATGGAGTGGTAGTTCCTCTCTACCCTTTACTGGTCTTCACCTTGGAGAGTTAGGTTTGGTGTTAAACATTGCTTTTTAAATGTGCTAGATTATACTATATAGAAAAGATGACCAGTGTAATGGGAGGGATCAGAGTGGTATCATGAAAAACATTAGAAGGATATGGGGGGGAAAAAGGATATGGGGATTTAACTTAAAGAAGAGGAGTTTTGGTGCAACATTAAATAAAATCCAAACTTATTATGGTCAATGAAGTCCTGCACTGCCTTTTTAACTCTGTTTATCTCTTAAGCCTCACCTCATGCAGTTCTCTTTTATATTCTAGCCATATAGTTTTCTTTCTGTTCCTGAAACACACCAAACTCTTGAGTTAGAGTCCTATATATATATGCTGGTTGTTGTTTTTTTGTTTGTTTTTTTGCCTGGACTATTCTTCTCCCTTTCTGATCCTAACATCTCAGTTTAATGTCACTTCCTCAGAGTGGCTTTTCTGGATGCCCTCTCTCCCATGTAATATAGGTTCCCACGCCCATTCTTTTTCATTGTTTCGTTCCCTTGTTTGCTTCATAATTCTTAACAGAATAGAATAATGTTATCTCTTTACTTTTTTAATATTCTACTCTAGAATGTATGCCCACAAAAGCAGAGATTGCATCTATTTTGTTTACATTTTCACTTAAGTTCCTAGCCACAGTACCTGGCACATAATATTTGCACAATAAATTTCAGTGGAATGAATAAATGGCATAGTACTTAACCAATTCTACAAATAATTTTGAAAGAGTTGTTACAAGAACTATGTCATAGATTGTTTTGTATAACTCCAAAGAGCAATTAGAAGAAAACAGGTTGTTGCTCGGGTTAGAGAGTTTTGTATCCTGGATGAGTTCAATGATAGACTCAACAATCACTTCGGTGCTTTTAAGAGTATGTGTACCTTGAATGTGTGTTGGTGATGTTTTAATGAGGGTTGTAAATGAAACTTCTTTACAAATACAGAAAAGGAAACAAAGTAAGGAGTAAATAGAGAAATCAGATGATGGTAAAAATATCATTATTGGTGAGGCTTAGATGTGCAGCATCGTAATAATTCACACCAGCATAATTTTGAAGTCACCCAGTTATCATTTTTGAACAACTACAGGTCTTCCTATTGAGGACAGACTGTTTATGTGAATGAAAGCAGACTAGAAAGCCCCTTCTATGTTGGTAGGCAAATCCGAGAGAGAGAGGGTGAGAGAAGGTGCGCGCACACGCACCTGGAAGGGGTTATTTATGCCAAGCATGCACCTTACTGTTTCCTGATCTCAGTATCAGGTATGTCCTATCGAAAGAGAGTTTGTTTAATAGAAGTGCATCTTTCCATTTGAAAACAGGAAGCCATGGGAATGGTGTTGCTCCATATATATATAACATATATACACTTAATTTTTCATTCAACAAGTTTATTTTTGAGGACCACTTATGTTCTAGACACTCTGTGCTAACTTGCTGGAAAAAGCAATAATAAAAAAAATATGGGCCCTGCCTTCCTGAAGTTTGTACTTTGGGAGAAACAAACATTACTTATACAAATAAATGTAGCATTTTGGCTGTAATAAGTACTCCAAATAAGAGATCTGTAGAACTGTAACAGCATAGAATAGGATATTTTTTAAGTTTTTTTGTGTGTCAGTAGTAATTGAAGCTCTGAGAGAGAATGAAATTAAGGGGAGGATAAATGGGACATGATGTGTACATCAGTGATTAATTGCAACCTTTAATGACCTGGTCAAAGAGAAGAACTAACAAAGGAGACTGACCCCCTTCCCTATACTTGTTCTTTTCTCTCTTCCTTTTGGACTTTATCATTCAATTTATGGTCAACCAGGGATATGGCCATTCTGGGGGGCGGGGGAAGGGGTGGTGGTAGAGAGAGATAGCCTAAAGTGAGTTCTTCAAAAACCATTGCTAATACCAGCCACTTCACTGTGTATTCTTCTGTGATACTGAGGGCTAATTTACTCTTGCCCCCTAGATGGTCTGAAATATGTAAGAATAATACATCAGATATTTTATCTCCAAGGCCCCTCTGTACTCTAAGCTGAAAATAAATACTTCCTCTTCTCTTTCCCATCATAGATTATACCCAATTATATTGCACTATAGAGCTCACCAGAAATTATGTGTTGAGCCTAAGTGGTAGAGTATGAATACTCCAAATAAATTGTCACTGACATTAAGAAAATTCCATATTTGTGTAAGTCATCTCTGTCAGATTCTTAGGGAAATATTAAAGATCCTTATTTTTTATTTCCTTAGTTATGATCTAAATAAATGGAATTCTCGATTAAGCTGAATTCCAAAGAAATGAAAATTCCCAAGTATTCTTGATTTTTCACTCTACTAGATGTCAGCCATGGCAATCTCATTTCCTGTCCCCAGAGCAGTTATTTCAAGCAAAATCATGTTTTTAGGGTCACGTTCCTGTGGGCAGAGATTGTTGTAGCAACCAGAAGGAAGAAGAATAGTTCCGGATAACCTTGGTTTCTGCAGCCTCACTGTAGTGAGGTGCCACGCAGTCTATGCCAGGGTCACCCTTCTTGTCTTCTTTTCAATTCAGAACCAACAGAGAGAGACCACATTCTCGTTTTTCTCTCATTAACTTAGATTGAATGATGCGGCTTGCATTTTCGGCCATCTTCTCTTCCTAATACTGCCCTAACGAATTAAGGGCCTTACCATACAGATGAACAGAAATCATGAATGTCCTGGGGATGTGCCGTCTTATAAGAGTGAGAATGAGGCTGGGCCAGCTGTGCACACATAGTTCCTTCTTTCATTCTCACCAGCTGGATCAGGGAGTGCAAAATAGGCTAGCTTCTTGAGACTTGTTATTTCTCAAATGGTTTTCTTATCTTCTGGGAAAAACAAGTTGTCCTTTTCATTCATGTTTGTTAGTGTTCTTTGATTTATAACCATTTAAAACATGATACTTGGTTAAGGAATGAATCCGAAATAAATTTATGTTACTTTTCTGGAACCAAGTTGGTTGCTAGGATATGAATGAAGGTTGTGATATGACGGTTCCATTAAAATTATTTTGTATATTGGGCCATTTTTACATTAATATATAAATAAGCAGTAAGATATTTCCTAAAAAGCCAAATTGGATGTATTATCATATAACACCATTTATAAGATTAGGTTATAAAGCCTCATTTATTCCCTTTGAGTTATATGTATAAAATGAATAAATATATATAGTTGTGAATATTCTGTACTTTTTTTTTATTATATCGACCTTTTTTGATTGATAGAGCCTTTGCAGTGATATTTTTATTTCTTTAGCTTTCCACATCGGTCATTTTCAGTAGCAATGGAAAATAGTTACCACTACATCTCAGCACACAAAACATTCTTCAGCTGTTATCATTTCTGAATTGATTCTGAGGTCTTTGGGAGAGGCTCACTCCAGAGCCTGGGAAATACTTCTGAATTGTCAGTAGATGTACTTCTATAGTTGTGATATTAGACAGTGGTTTTCTTTAAGCTCTTTAGTAGGCTATAATAGAATTACTGATGTTAACATCATTAAAAGTTCTGTCTTGCTGCTGTGATGAGTTTGAAAGTCTTGAATAATATTGTCATAAGATATCAACTTCCAGAATCCATTATATTTCCGGAATATATACATATAAATCCATAATATTTGATCTTTCCAATTAAATCAATGTGATAACCTGGCAGGCGGAAACATAACAATATTCTGGAATGCCAACCCTCCTTTTGATGAGCTCTGCAATTGCCTAGCAATATACAGCTTGTCATTGAAATTGAAATTTGACTCATGTCAAAAAGTACTCATGTACTTTTTAAAAATGTTTTTGTTGATTTCCTTAGCTAAGGGCAACTAAGTCTTAAATTTCTTATATCTCTCTTTCTCCTAGAGCTTTTCCCAGCCCCTCATCACAGAGCATCGGGTATAAAAAGTGAAATCCTTTCTTTATGTTTATTTTTTATTTTTTAAAAATATATACTTTTTATTTATTTGAGAGACAGCATGAGCAGGGGGAGGGGCAGAAGGAAAGGAAGGAGAAGGGCAAGCAGATTCCCTGCTGAGCGCAGAGCTCTATCCCAGGATCCCAAGATCATGACCTAAGCCAAAGTCGGACACTTAATTGACTGAGCCACCCAGGCGCCCCTAAATCATTTCTTCTTAAAAGAATATCTGTGGTTGCATATCGGTTGGGCAGTCATTTCTTCTTCCCATCGCTAGTTTATTGACCACAATTTTAAATCTGGAGCCATAGTAATTACCTGAGCCCAGATTGCTAAAGGTTACATATTTGTTCCCTTTCTTTTTTTTCTTTTTTTCAAGATTTTATTTATTTGACAGAGAGAGAGTACAAGCAGGGGGAGTGGCAGGGAGAGGGAGAAGCAGGCTCCCGCAGAGCAGGAAGCCTGACGTGGGGCTCGATCCCAGGACGCTGGGATCATGACTTGAGACAAAGGCAGACGCTTAACTGACTGAGCCACCCAGGCACCGCATTTGTTCCCTTTCTACATGCATAGCCAGTGTTTTGACTTTGAGGACCAATTTTTATTTGGATTTTAAATAAATAATTTGATTTAATTTATTGTTGGAAACAAAATAATAGCCATAGTGCCAGCTATACTGTGCTAGGAGAATGTATCTTGCTATATTAGTTACTTTTTCTGGTGCTGTATTTAAAAGATTTATTAAAAAATGCCTTGCGAAACCATGTAAGTCTTCACATTAAGCATAACCCCAGTATTCAGTGTTCAGAAAAATGACATTTAATGAAAATTGAACGTTTTAAAAGTCATTATTTTTTTCTTACCTCAAATGACTCAACCTCATCTCTTTTTAAAAAACCAAGGGGCTTATTAAGCTACTGTTGTCTCTGAAGATCAAGCGTTGTTTCTGAATGTATAAGAGTAAGATCCTGCTTTGGAGTTCATATCCCCTCCAGCACTGCTGTTGCATCCTGTTACGTTAGAATTGAGAAGAGATAACTGTTATTAAAGTTCTTATCTCAAACATTTATAATAAACTAGAAGTAGATAGCCACAACATAACACATTTAAGTTTTACTCTAAACACAGAAAAGTTGTGGACTTATTATAGCGAACTTACTAAGTTATAAAACTTATTGAATAGAAAAAAGACTGGATAATTCACCTGATTACTTGAAATTAAATGTCTATTTAGAAAACATTTATTCTGCAGTTATTAAGAAATGTGAAGAAAAACTTGCTTCTAGAGCATAATAAACAAGAACTAAAAACATACTGTTGCCTTAACAGTATTTATAATTTATAACCTTGTTAAATAAATATGTTTATGTGTGTGTGTTTATAATTATGGTTAGCATAAATATCTATTTTATCTGTGTTTCTAAAATACCTTATATTGCAATACTACCAAGCTGTGGGATGAGGTTGGAAACCCTTTCAAAATAGGACATTTTCCTGTATTGTACATATGATCCATACTGGTGAATCCTAAAGTGTGCTTTAACTTTCTTTAATTTTTATGATAATAAAGACAGATAACATTTCTAAGGTTTTCCTACTATAATTAAAAACTTGGGTTCATTACAATTTAGTCCTGTTGACTTTACCTAAAATAAAAATATACTTCAACCCTTTTATATGTGTTAATTTAGTATTTCATGTTTCATGTAGTTTCAGAGCTCCTTTAAGATAGTTACTAAGTACTTACTAATATTGTATTAATGGGAAACAATTCTAGAACTGGTCATTTGAGTTTTGGGATTTTCGTTGTTGTTAAGGAAAAGTAACTAGGCATTAATAATTGTTCAGGTAGTAATTGATGCAGTGTGCTAGTATTTTCTACAGATCCCTTCTTTTATTACAGATCTCCACAGGATAAAAGAACACTTCTTGTGAATTGTCAGAGTAAAAGTCTTTCACAGTCTTTTGAAAATCTTCTTGATGAACCTGCATATGGTTTAATACAAGTATGTTTCTCAATCTATTTTGTATTTATCTGTTAATCTGACACCATTATTTCATATACCTCCTACCTCTCACTTTCTCAGGTTATACAGAACAAGGCAAGTGTCTCTGTGTGTAAAGTTTATGGAAATATTCTCTGTAATTTTTTAGAAATAATATGTTTCATATTATTTGTAAGACTCTGAAGCTTCCTTGGTTCTTAGTTATTCTTAAGGCAATTCTTCCCTTTATTGTAATACTGAAATTGGACATTAGTAGATTTTTATTATCATAGCTTTTACTGACTAGGTGCAAGGTCACTGGGTAAGCCACTTTGAATTCATTAATGATAAACTTAGTTAAAAATATGGTTTGAATTTTTATTTTCCAATTTAAATAGGTTCATTTGGGGTCATGATAATCTCATTCCCCCTAAAGTATGAGTATATTCTTACATTTGGCTAAAAATATGCACTTAGCACAAGCAGAAATAAATAAATTTATTTTTCACTCAAATTTTTATGTAAACTAATGAAACGGTTGTTTATTTATTCACTTACTCACTCAACAGTGTTTGAGTGCTTACTCTGTCCCAAGTATCTTCTTGCTTCTGAAGATAATAGGATAGAAGGGGAACTTTTGAGGAAGGAGGACAAGGTAGATAGACGCTGATTAAGTAAAAAATTAGGGAACAGTTTTTATTGTGAAAATAATCATTAAAAGATAGACCTTTGAAAAGTAACTGTTTTTGCTAAATATGAGTAAGTAGGCAGTTTGGGATTTAGAAGGAACCCTAGCAATAGAAAAACCTTGTGCTGTTTTCCAGGACAGCACTGTCCAGAACAAATTACACTCATTGGCATGATTTATTAATCATATAATTAGATTAAAACGTCAGCTAATATTTAAATATTGTGATCTTTAAAACTTAGCTGTCAAATATTTTCTGTTAGACTAGTGTGGTTCTGCACACTTCAAGAAATATTTTTTTTGTAAAGGCAGGACTGCTAGACAGAAGAAAGCTGTTGTGGGCCATTCATCAATGGAAAGTAAGCACTGCATATATTTGTGATGTATGCAGATTGAATAAAGCCTGCAAATCATTTGTTTATCTGCAGTTCAATCAGTAGCATTACCTTGCTGTGTAATACTCTGTTTTAACCAAATGAGAAGATTGGCTTAAAAATACAAATTTTTCTTCCCAGAAAAAAATAAAAATTTAAAATAATCCTAGAGCACTGTTTTAGTTCTGATTTCCCCCCTTTAAAAAATGTGGCCCATTTGCCCATCATAAGATATTTTTATTCTTTATTTGAATTAATGATGCTAATATTTTTCTTCTTACTACATAGAAAATTAAAAAGGATCCTTATACAGCAACTATGGTAGGATTTTCCAAAGTCACAAACTACATTTTTGATAGTTTGAGAGGCAGTGATCCCTCTACACATCAACGACCGCCTTCAGAAATGGCAGATTTTCTTAGTGATGCTATTCCAGGTTTAAAGATAAATCAACAAGAAGAACCAGGATTTGAAGTCATCACAAAAGTGAGTAAAGATTTATATTAGTATAACTCTTAGATTTTAACAGGAGAAATGCTTTTTAAACATGTACTGAATGCGATAGGAATAGAAACTCAATTTTTGTTATATCTTCCTCTTATAATCCTTCTAACTTTTTTTGCTAACTGATATATCTCACAACTAACACTTGTTCTGCCACCAAATTCTTGGGTTGTTCTTCATCGATTACTACTTATACCTTCTGTTTATTAAGTTGGATCTTTTTTCTTTGATTACTTTTTGATAATAATGAGCAGATTGTTTCATTGAGTGCAGAGCAACAGTGAATAGTGAGCATTACATACTGTTCTAGTTCTGTTCCTAATTTATATGTTTTCTCAGTAGGGACCAGTGGCAGCTAGTTAGGACACTACTTTAGGGCTTTTATGCTCATGTGAATCTTTTCTTTTTTAAGTAAGAAGGATCTTGGCCCTGAATTATGGCATATCTTTATATATGCTCAACAAGACTTTTGTGTTTGCTACAATTCTAGGCTGTACATAGTTGGAACATTATAAATATCTAAATTGTAATACTTAGAGGGCTTATCTTGCAAATGGCATTTTAAATTATGAACATCTGTTAATTGAGTAAAAAACTGTAGAAAATACCAAGTGGAGCTAATGGATCATGACTCAATTCTGAGAGCTACAAATTTTAGTTTGGGAGAAAAGCTGATTTTAGAATATGATTAGTAGAATAATCCTTTCTTTTTAAATAATACAGCATAGCATTTAATTTGAAGGGTCTCTTATGGAATTTACATGTTGAATGTTTTGTACTTACGTAATGTAAATGTATTCCTGTTTCTGAATTTATAACCCTGTTATTTATATGTTTAGTAGGAAGGAAAATGTATGAAATGCTATTAAAGTTCATAAACTAGACATTGGAAAATAAGGGAAGATATTAGAAATGTTAGAATTTATGCCTGAGTAATAAATAGTATTTTAGTTATGGTTTCCATGTACCTTGATTTAATTTCACTGGTTGAAAGTGTATTCCTTATTGCTTATCTTCTTTTAGATTGATTTGGGAGAACGACCTGTTGTTCAAAGGAGAGAGCCAGTATCACTGGAAGAATGGACCAAGAACATTGATTCTGAAGGAAGAATTTTAAATGTAGATAATATGAAGCAGATGATATTTAGAGGGGTAAATACCTTGATGAGGATATTCAAAACTGCTTATATTTAACTTTTCTCTTTTTGTGGGAGGTATGGAGGTAGTCATAGAATGAACTCCTTTTTTTTTGGAATGAACTCCTTTTTGATGGAATGATGCCTTAAAATCCCTGTAGGACAGTGTGAGGTCCTTGTGATGTCCCTTAAGGTTGGCTGGGAGGTGGGGACGAGATACTATTAAGCCTAGGGAAGAACAGTCTTCCTTACTTGAAGTTCTGTGGGTAATATGAAGGAGGTATGTATGTACCCCAGTGGTAGTTGCCTTATCTAAAAAGGATTGGATTTAGAAAGACAATCAGTCCTGCTGCCTTCTGTATAATCTGTATACTCTGCATTGTTTAAGCTTTCTGGCAGCTGCTTACATCTTCAGAGTCCAGAGGTAAAAAACAAGTTAGTATTCACTGAATTGAGCTATTTTATATATAAAACTATCTCTTAACTATTAGTCTCCCTATATATTTATATGCAAGTTTTATGAACTTAAAGTATTGCATTCTTTTTTACAAATGTGTTTAATATGCATGTTTTCTTTAGGGACTTAGTCATGCATTGAGAAAGCAAGTATGGAAATTTCTTTTGGGTTATTTTCCTTGGGACAGTACCAAGGAGGAAAGAACTCAATTACAAAAACAAAAAACGTAAGTAAGATCTTTTGTGTGTTCATCAAAGAAATTCAGATAACTCACCCAAACAAATTAGTATAGAGCTTCTAAATGATTATTTTAAACAGATGAGGGTATGAGAAAATAATTTTATTTTCATCTTTTTAACTGAAAAATCATGAGCTCTGTATTTAATCAAGTCATTTCAAACACTCACTGCAGTTGTGTTGGTGAATATATAGAAAGATGGTAAAAAAATTTCCACTTCTCTTGTAAAAACATTTCTCATACTTGAAAAATAACTTATTAGATAGGGATTTTTAAATATGTCATATTTATTCATTTTTATAATTTATTATGAAATTATAAAAATGTCCCATAAGAAGTATATTTACTATTTAGAGTAATTACTTTTAAATTATTTTCCTGGTGCTCTTGTAACATAAACTAGTCTTTCATTTTTTTTGGAAGACTTTTTCTATTTTTAAGTAATTTCTCAGACTTGAAAAGAAACTTGGACCAACTTTCCAGGTACCCTTTTAATTCCCAGTTCATTAGTCTAGCCTATGATTTAAAGCACACTCTGAATCATTATGTGCATATTTAAACTTTCGGACCTTTCTCTTTCAACACATGTGCCAGTTCTTTTTTATTTTATTTTATTTATTTGAGAGAAAGAGAGTGAGCGAGAGTGAACGAGCACCAGCCACGGGGGCAGAGACAGAGGGAGAAGCAGACTCCCCGTTGCAGGGAGCCCGATGCGGGGCTCGATCCCAGAACCCTGGGACCGTGACCTGAGTTGAAGGCAGGTGCTTAACTGACTGAGCCACCCAGGTGCCCCAATTGCCAGTTCTAAGACATTTCACATTAACAAATTTGTGAATAAACTGGCTAGAAAATGGAAATCTTATGTCACATTAAAAAACCCAGCAATTTGTAGGTTTGTATTTGTAATTATTCAGAAACGTTAGTGGTTAAAATATTTAATAACTAGAATAATTTTAGATATCCTATTAAGGATTGAAGTAAATGTTTTCTTAAAATCATACCTAAATTATTCTGGTAGTTTAAGCAAAGTTTGTGGTATGTATAAGGTTATTTAATTTTTCCTTTGTTTTCACATATGTATCATAACTTTAAACATTTCACTATCATATTTATAACCTAACATCTCACTAGCATCATAAGTGCTTTGATATATTGTTAATAGGAAAACCTAATCAGAATTTTTAAAAATACCATGTTCATAGCTTTTTTTGGTATAAAATTGTTTTCTGTAGTGATGAATACTTCAGGATGAAACTACAGTGGAAATCTGTCAGCGAAGAGCAAGAGAAGAGAAATTCGAGGTTAAGAGATTATAGAAGTCTTATCGGTAATTTTTTCATAATTTTGGAAATGCATGAGAGGGGTTTATAATGAAGTCTTGATAAGATTTAAGAAATGAAGATATATGCGGAGATAGGGCTCAAAAGAGATATTGGCATTGGAGAGTACATTAGAATGTGTGATTGATGTTCTTGGTTGTTCTTTTCCAATAGGAATATGAAGTCAGTCAGTATAAGTACAGATATATTTCATTTCCAGTTCCAAAATGTGAATTTAAAAAAGGTTTATTTGCTTATGGAATTAATTTCATTAAAAAACATATTGTCTCCCTTATTACAAAAAGTTCGTGTTTATTGATTGAAAAATTAGGAACTATAGACCAGCAAAAAGAAGAAAATAAAGTTTAGTTTTGTTTCTGTCATCCAGAGATAACTATAGTTAATAGACATTGGTTTATATCCCTTCAGACCATCTCTAAATAAGCATATATTTCATTTTTTTAATAAATGACTTCAGATAATAAATTTTTGTCAGTGTTTGAGAATTGAATAACTATTATATAGGAGTAACTATTTCATAAAAAAGAGATGCTTAACAAAATTTTACATTGAAAGAATTAGACTTATTTCCAATGAGTGAGTACTGGCTTATCTAGCTCTTATGATAAAGGCCAGGTTGGTATATGTTATTGAGAGAATGCATATTTACTGCTGTACATGTCTCTAAGTTTTTGTTGATAATCTCCATTTTACAAAAGAAAACTGAACCATTGAAAGCATAAATGACTTGTTCAAGATCACATGGTTAAGGGCAGTACCCAGTTTTAAAGATTTATTTATTTATTTATTTGACAGAGAGAGAGAGATCACAAGTGGCAGAGAGACAGGCAGAGAGAGAGGGGGAAGCAGGCTCCCTGCCGAGCAGAGAACCTGATGCGGGGCTCGATCCCAGGACCCTGAGATCATGACCGGAGCCGAAGGCAGAGGCTTTAACCCACTGAGCCACCCAGGCGCCCCAGTACCCAGTTTTAATACTCTTAACTATCTTGTTAGCTAGCCTCTATATAATTTTAGGATAGCTTTGGATAGTAGTGGAACTTATTTTTAAAATTCTGATAATTGCTTTTGGATTTATTTATAGCATCATAAAGATGGGGGATGTTTTTACCACCATGGTCAATACCACTTTCCCCTGGAAGAAGAAAAATCTCTAAATTATAGTTAGAAAGTGCAACATAACCAGTTTGGTAGCTTTTTTTTTTTCTTTTTTAAAGATTTTATTTAGGGGCACCGGGGTGGCTCAGTTTTTAGGCATCTGCTTTCAGCTCAGGTCATGATCCCAGAGTCCTGGGGTCGAGCCCTGCATCAGGCTCCCTGCTCAGTGGGGAACCTCCTTCGCTCTCTCCCTCTCTCTCCACTTGTGTTCCCTCTCTCTTCCTTCTCTCACTGTCTCTTTCTTTGTCAAATAAATAAATAAAGATTTTATTTATTATAAAGTAAGGGAGTCGGGGAGGAGGCAGAGGGAGAGGGAGAAACAGACTCCCAACTGAGCAGGGAGCCAAATGAAGGGCTCGGTCCCAGGACCCCCAGGATCATGACCTGAGCTGAAGGCAGACATTTAACTGAGCCACACAGGCACACCCCCTCCTTTTTTAAATGATTATTTATTTGTGAACAAGTGAGAGGAGGAATGGGGAGAGAGAGAATCCTGAAGCAGACTCTCTCCTGAGCTCAGGGCCATCATGGGGCTTGTCCCAGGACCCTGAGATCAACCTGAACCAAAATCAAGAGTTAGCTGCTTAACTGACTGAGCCACCCAGGCGCCCCAATTTGGTTGCATTTGTAGACATAAAGACAAGCGATGAGTTTTTTCAATTTAAATTTAATTAACATACAGTATATTAGTTTCAGAGGTAGAACTTTATTTTTCTGAAAAATAAATTATACCAGAATAAACTTTGTCTTTTCTCGGGTTAAGGCAAACGGTTGGGAGTCGTGAGGCATGGGGCTATGTGAAGTTTCTAGTTGAAGTCTCCAGCTGTTTTCAGTTTCAGTAGGGAAAATGCTAATGGACTGTTTTTTCCTGCTTGAACATAAAATATTTGAACTGGAAGGGATCTTACAGATTAAGTAATTCAATATTTTAAGCCTTTCCTTTTTCCTTTTTTTAAGTTTTAATTTATTTATTCATTTAAGTAATCTCTACACCCAGCATGGAGCTCGAACTCATGACCCAGAGATCAAGAGTTGCATGCTCCCCCTGACTGAGCCAGCCAGGCACCCCTCAAGCCTTTTCTTTCCACATGCCATATCATCTTCTCTTTATTATCAGGCAGTGATAATGGCTCTGATATTCTCAATCTGTCTTGTGTCCTATTCTCACTTTTACAGGAATTTGGAGGAAAAATGTAGATTTTTAAATCCCCATAGTATAATTTGAATTGAGCCATAATTTAGTCCAATTTGTTTTCATTTTTAGCAGAAAACAAAATTGAAGCCCAGAAAAGGTTAGTAAATTGTCTTTAGTCATCTATGTAGTTAGTTTCATTGCCCAGACTCATTCATAATCAGGTCTAATTCCTAATTCAGTAGCCTTTCAACTGTACCATGCTTTTCTACCAGTAGAAGTATATAGAATAAGTTGGTTTTAAAGCGTTCTTTTTCTATAGTAGTTTTTCTCAAAAGTATTTTTTAGGAAAGATTACCAAAAATTTTTTTCTGTTTGTTTTCTTTGGTATAAATTGCTTTATTAGAAAATACACAGATAAGCTGTAGATTTTGTGGTTAGTGCCAAGAAGTTGGATTTTATTTTAAGTGTGAAGAGAAACTATTGAAGCATTTTAAGTAAGACCATTTTATTTATATTTTAAAATCAGTATTTCTGCTGTATGGAAAATGGATTGAATCAGGGTAAGAGTAGGAACAAGGAGACCAATAAGTGGGAACAACTATAAGCAACAGATGATAGTAATGGAGATGTAGAGAAATAAATGCATTCAGCTTATATTTTGGTGATAGAATTGATAGGACTTTCTGATGTATTGAATGTAGGATATGAAGAGGAAAGAGAGAATTTAGGATGGGACTACATTTCTTGACTTGAGAAATTGGCCAGGTGGTGGTTCTACTTATGGAGATGAGATTGGGGTATGGTGAAATTTAATTAGTTGTTACTTACATATTTCTTAAGGTGAGACATACAAATGTAAAGTCAAGTGGCTAGTTGAATAATCTGGAGTAGTCTGCTTAGGAGGTATAAGTTTGAGTATTATCAGTATAAATATCCATGGGAGTAGATAATATCACCTGGGGGGAAAAAAGAGGCAGATAAGAAGGCCCAGGAATCCAGTCTTTAGAGCAGTAGTTCCTAACTTCGGCAGTATGGTAGAATCACCAGGAATCTTTTTGAAAATCACGTTTATTATTTTAAACATTCATACATTCATTCAATAAGTATTTACTTAGTGCCTCTTATGTACTAGGCTTTCCCCCAGGCTCTGGGGATTTATTAGTGAACAAAACAGAAAAAATACTTACCTTTGAGGAGCTTCTATTCTTGTGGGGAAGAACAGACAGTAAACAAGATAAGTAACATATGTGGTATGTTAGTGATTAGTGCTAAATAGAAAATAAGGCAACCAAAATGGTTAGGAAGTTTATGTGTGATGGTGCAGTTTTAACTTGGGTGACCTGAGAATGCTTTTACTGAAAAGGTGATATTTGAGTAGAAACTTAAAGGGGGAAGGGTGAGCTATGCCAATATCTACGTGAAGGGCATTCCAAGTAGAAAGGAACAACATATGTTAGACTTGTTTGCACCCCAGGGTCTCTGAATGTTTGAAGTATAGGAGGGAGGTAAATGTGGTTAGAGTGAGGTGGAGTAGATAGAATGAGGTCAGAGAAACAGTGGGGGAATAGCTATGAATCACATAGAGCCTTGTAGTTCATTGTAAAGACTTGAGCTTTTCCTCTGAGTGTGTTGGGAAGCCACTGGAGGATTTTCAGCAGGAGAGTGATATGATCTGACTTTTGAACAAATCACTCTGGCTCTTGTATGGAGAATACTTGTGGGGGGCAAGGAAGGAAATAAAAAGATCATGTGAGGCTATTCCTATAATTCATGGGAGAGGTGATGATGATTGCTTGATACAGAAGGCAAGCAATTGAGTGAATGAGATTTGAATAGAGACTTGAAGAAACAGTGTATGCCATGCAGCTATCTGGATGAAGGGCATTTTGAGTACAGGAGGACAGCATGGTTTAGAACTGTTTCTGCCTCAGGGCCTCCATATGTTTGAGGAAGAGCAAGGAGGAGACTGGTGTAGCTAGAATGAAGTGAATGGGAGGGGTAGCATAGAGTGAATGGTTGGGAGAGTTCAGTGTTGGTTTCTATATGTATTTTGAAAGTTTAACGTGTGTGTGTGTGTGTGTATGTGTGTATAAGTGTTGGACAAGAGAAGCAAAGAGTCAAGAGTTATCCCCAGAGTTTTTAAGGTGAGTAACTGGAGGAATGGAGTTTTGGGTTTTTTATTAAGACATGGAAAACTATGAGAGAAGCAAGTTTGGAAGGGAATATTTGGAACTTAGTTTTGGACATGTTTAAGTGTGAGAATGCTTAATGGATGTCCCTATATTAATAAATACAGTAGGAGGTAGAGAGGGCTGGAATTCAGGGGAGAGATAGGGGCTGCAGATAGAAATTTAGAGGTCTGAAGCATGTAGATGGTGGGGGACTAGATGACATTGCCAAAGGAGTGATGTATTTAGAAAAGTAGGAGTCCAAGAACTGAGCCCTGAGGTACTTTAACTGATAAGTAGGAACAATTAGGAGAAATCTGCAAAAGAGATTCAGAAGAGAGCCAGAGAAAAAAGGAAATCCTGAGAGTTCGTCCTGGAAATCAAGTGAAGAAAGTATTTCAGGAAGGAATGACTAGAATGTCAAGTGAGCTGAAGACTTGGATTTACCATTGTACAAGGTAATAAGGAGATCACTGGAGATTTTCATTAGAGAGGAGTTTTGGTGGAGTGGTGGAAGTGACAGCCTGATTGGAGTGAGTTCAGGGGGAAATAGGAGGAGTGGACTTGGAGATAATACAGCTCTTTTAAGAAGTTTTGCTGTAAACAGACGGAGACAAAATGGGCTGCCATTAGAGGGGAAAGTGAGGTTAAGTAAGGTTTTTATGAAGATGAGAGAAACAGTGTGGTTGAAAGCTAGGTGAGAATGGATCGAGTAGGAAGAAAAACAAACTAGAGAGGGAGACGAGAATTAACTAGGACATTATCCTTGGGTAGCACTAGAGGGTGGATTTCATGCAGTAGAGGAGGGGTTGGACTCAACCACCATCATGGAAGCTCCTTTAGCGTGATAGGAGAGGAGGAGACTGGGAATACAAAGGCAGTTATGTGGTTAAAATAGCAGGATCCTATGAATGTTCTCTTTGGATAACTTCTGTTTTCTTAGAAATAGGAAGCAAGGGCCTCATCTGAGAGTCAAGGAATGGATGAATGAAATAAAGCATGATTGCCAGGCAGCATTAGGGGCCCACTTGAGGTTAGCGATGGTGAATGTAAAATGGGGTCTGTTGATAATGGTTGTGTTTTCTTCAGTCTACTTTAGCTATATCAAGTTAGATGGAGAGTTGGGTTTAATGAGAGCTTTTTTTTTTCTAAACTTAAGTACTAATTTTCTTTCTAGAAATAGTTTTTAGAAGTACTTTCCTTATAAAATATTTTTATATATCATTTTGATCCCTTTTTGTTTTTTGCCTGGCATGTCACTTCTGAATATACAAAAGGAAAGAAATGCAGATAGTTCATGAGGATACAAATAATTTTTACCATGTTTAAAAACCCCTGTTAAGGCAGATATTCTATATTATCATGACTATGTAAATTGTGCTTGACTTAATAAAAAATAGACTTATGTACCCGTTTATCAACACTGATTTGAGAATGAGACATTTTGATGTTTTTTATTTTTAATTTTTAAAGATCTTATTTGAGAGAGAGCATGGGGGAGGGGGAGGGGCTTAGGGAGAGGGAGAAGCCAGCTCCCCGCTGAGTAGGGAGCCTGACGCCAGGCTGTATCCTAGGACCCTGAGATCATGACCTGAGCAGAAGGCAGATGCTTAACCGACTGAGCCACCCAGGTGCAGCCATTTTGATGTTTTTAAATGAAATTTTACATTCATTATGCTTTTTTTGGTATTGCCTTTCTTTGAAAAACGTATTCACAATTCTATAGATATGTACTTTTATTAAATCTAATACAGTGTATTTTAATAGAAATCTATAATATTGTTCTCATATTTTTTTTAAATGCCCTTGTAGAATCTAAACTCATGTCATCTTCTGTTGTTAGATTCTACTCTGTTGTAAAATACGTCCCCATTTCTTCACAAGTATAGGTTTACCCTGCTATCTGAAAGTAGAGTATTCCTATGAGACCTTTCATAAGCCTGAATGGTATAAAGCTGAGATATAATTACTATTAACTTACATGGAAGATTTTTTAAGCATTCCCAGACCCAAAAAATAATGTCTTTTAGGCTCTTTGCTAACGGAGACACAAAGTCAATCAAGACACCTCACACAGTTGTGTGTGTGCCCACAGACACAGTTCAAAGCTGTGGCAACTTGATGCTGAGATGTTGAATGTAGGTCCTGGGGAAGGAGCGTGGTGGGGCCACTCTTGCTGCTCAGGGCAAGTGCTGCCTCAGTAACAGTTCACTGCAAAACAAACCTTGAATGCTATTTTCACTTTTTGTCGTTTTTTTGTAAAAGTGAAAATTTTTGGATTTCTTCTGGTTAGTGAAAACAGGTACTAATGTAAGGTCTTTTGTAAAAGTAAAGTGGCGTAATGCAAACTTTTGAAAAGCAGGTGTAATGCAAACCTGTATTGAGAATGTTTTCAATTTATTCATTTTAATGGGGTGAAGGGAGGGGGAGAAGTCAGTTATAACTTTTAAACAGAATTGATTATAGAGTTAATTAAACACATTGCATTTCTTTAAATTATGTCTTCCTAATTTACTGAGGGATTCATTTGGGGAACACCTTTTAGTTGTAAAGCCTTCCACAATAAGCTGCATTTAATAGTTATCAGTGTTTGTGAATTGAATTGTCAGTACAACTTGGAATACACTCATGGTGATGTTTCCAAACCTATTTTTAATGTCATGAAATCATTGCTAGCACAATGTGGGTTTTCATTTTTTCAAAATTAAAATAAATTGTTTATACTAATACTGAACTGAATACTGTATATATGAGAAGAAGTAATTTGTCCTGAAGATGATTGTGGAACATGACAAAGAAGTTGATAATGAATGAAGCAAATATGAATGAAACAAATCTCTTTGATTACAGTTGATTGCATAGCAGCTTTTTTTATTACTGTTGTCAAGTAATACTGCCTATCACATGCATCCATGACTGGCATTTTTATTGCTAACTAATGTGAATTATTGGTGTTACTTTTAATTAATTAAAATTGTTTTCTGCTATTGAAAAATTTCTGTGTTTAGATAAGAATTGAAAAATATTTGAAAATATACCCATGAAGAAGTGGACTTATTTTTGAAAAATATTCTGGAATCTTACTTTGTTGCATATCTGAAATGGAATTTGATGAATTTTTTCATTAAGTAAAAGGTCAGAAGAGAGCGAAATTAATAGCAAGAAAAATAATTTTGTTCTTGTAAGATGTAAGCTTTATAAAAACCTGTTTTTTGAAAAGTTTTCAAATATATGGTGATTTTCATCCTCAGAAAAAGATGTTAACAGAACAGATCGAACAAACAAGTTTTATGAAGGCCAAGATAATCCAGGGTTGATTTTGCTTCATGACATTTTGATGACCTACTGTATGTATGATTTTGATTTAGGTAAGTTCTCTTCTAATATCCTAATTTTAAAAGATTTATATATACTTATTTTAGAATTTAAATTTATTAACCTGTTAGACATATGTAACAGCTCTGTGGGCTAGTTTCTATAAGGATTGTTCTATTGGACTGGAAACTTGGAAGGCAGTGATTCCCAGATTGTACACTGAAGAGCACTGAGTTGCCACAGCATACTCATGGGGCAGCGTGGGATATTTTAAATTTTTGAGGAAGATAGTGACATCTGTAAGGATACTGCTCTGAGTCCTCGCTGAGGTAGTTCAGTTTCAACATTAGATCTCTACATTCCTCCTGTTGAAGTTATAGTTTTGCAAAGCAGGGCTTTTGGCCTCGTCGTGATAACCAAGTATTGTGTGAAAATAGATGAGGGACAGGAAATGAGGATGGTGGTATCCAGTTGGATTCCAAGGTTTGAGAAGTAGTGCAGTGCCCAACAGGTGCTAAGTTCATAAGGACATAAGTAGTTATTAAGTTGTTTGGACCAAAGTACTTAATAAATGGAAATGTTAGTTATTTCTTTGAGCCTAGGGTGCCTTAGAAAAAATTACTAAGACATTATGGAGTCTGAACTGAGAAAGTTAGGGAAACTGTGAAATGCTTTCCTTCCTTGTGAAGGAAAATACTGATGTGATGATATCTTCTTGGACAAGCCATGTAGATAAATATTATCTAGGCCATGTAGAATTTTACTCTCTTTTCTTGGTAAGTGTGTTTCCTACGAAAATGGGTTAGCAAGATGGGCTGGTAGGGGCAGTAGTGGATTGCATGAGGAAGGGTTAAGGGGAAGAAAATATAAGGAATTAATATTTTAAGGAGTAAGAACTTGAGCTGTTTCTTTAAACATCAACCTTTAAGTAAGTATAAGTAATGGAAAAGTTTTGAGTTATCTACCATGTGAGTGATTCCCAAGTAGAGAATAATGGAAATAAATGTTTTCCAGATTATTTTAATAGGACTTGAGACAGCTTTTGGAGAAGGTAATTGGATATTTAGCATATTAAACCTAAATGAACCTTGAATTATGGTACATTTTCCTCACCGTTTGTATCTATGTGAATTCCTCTTCTTTTATATGTTAGGGGAAGATATAAACTCTTTTGTGGATCTTAAGGCATCAGCCTCTTTGGTGACAGTAAATTGAAAACCACAGATTTCTCTTTAAAATGGAAAATTTAGCCAGTCCTATCTGTCACACCTCAAATTGGATCATTGAAAACATATTGGTAGAGTGCTTTCAGGTTAAAGTGCTGTCATACTTGATTTTGACTCATTACTAATAGCAGCCTTTTGAAGAAGTGGGGAAATAATCTCAGTATTATGAGTCAGGCTTTATTGTTTTAGAGAGTGACTCAGGTTTGCAGAAGTAGTAAGTATTGGACTGGGGATAGAGACTCAGGTCTTTATTTCAGGCTGGCATTTTTACCTCTACACCTCCACCACGCTGACCCATTGCCATTTTACTATAGGGACTAGGACCATTGTTTGAGGGAAGAAGTGGCATTGTCTTGTACTCTCAGATGATAATTTTGAAACAGGAATTCATGAGTAGTCTTAGGAGTTCCTGAATGCTCAGTTTTTTCAGGGCATAGTCCCAGACCAGCTAACTGGGTAGATTGCTATCTTCATTTGTCTGTATTAATCCCTCATTCTTTCTAGTCAGATACTTAAGTTATCTGAAACATAGCCAAGGTTCCTGTTAAGAACTCTGGCCTTGTGAGGAGCCAAGGTGGTTTTCATAAAGCAGTGCACCAAATTTCTCATCTTTTACCGTGGCAAAGTAACCTGGGCTGTAAATTTACTCTTGTAGGTAATTCTATCATATTGAGTTGTTTGTATTCATAGACCACGTAGATGGGGTATAGGTGTATTTACATTGAATACGATATCATTAATAGTGAGGAAGGAGACAGAAATTACCAAAAGCAGACAGAAGAACTCAAGGAAGAATAATTTTTAGTTAGTGCAAAGACACTAAAGATGTTTCTATGGGAGGTAATCTTTTTAAATGGTATATGTACATAATGATGATCCTAAATAACCAATAAAACATTAAATTATACTCAAAATACTGTATGTAAGAAGGCAGAGAGTGGAGTGTCTAATTTAAAAAAAATGATTTCCAACTCCTAAGATTACTATTTTTTATTTGATACTCCAAGGGCTAAGCTTCAGTTAACCTGAAAATTGACCTATATGTAGGTGAAACTTTTCAGTGAAAGAAAGTGTACACTAGGATGATAGGGAGTTCATTTCTCACACCTCCCTCCTGAAACAAATTTGCTATGAAAATAATTTTAGGGAACTACTTGAGAAATTGTAGTAGTGCTGATTAAGATGTGCATCAGTCAGCACTGCTGCAGGATCTTAGTGTCACTGAATGCTAATTTAAACAGCTTTAATCTTTCTTTAATTAAAAGGAATTTGTACATTAATTCCACCCCCGCAACTCATGACATACCCCAAAGAACATCATGTGTAAAATAAAATAGATTAAAAGCAACTAGAGTATGAAGATTAATTTGACTATTTGCTTCAGCTAAGACTTGTATAAGAAATATGGTAGTGATCCCATATGAAAGCTGAAGACTTAAATGATTAAATTAGCTTCTTAGAAATTTTTATTCATTATAACTTTATAATAAAGCACTTTTATTCCCAGACGAAAGGTGCTTTGTAAATCTTTTGACTAGCACACTTTGAAATATTTTTATTATAGACTATATGTAGTCAGACCCAGTAAAGTAGTACTCTTTTGCACTTTGTTGAATTCAGATCATATTTCTTTCATGCTTTAATTGGTTTAGGCTTTATATTTGTCATTGCTTTCACTGTGTCATTGCCGTGTGGAAAAGTGCTAATAACAATTTAGTCTTCCTTCCAACCTATTTATTCTTTTTTAAAGGATTTTATTTATATATTTGAGAGAGAGAGATCAAAGAGGGAGAGGGAGAAGCAGACTCTCCACTGAGCAGAGAACCCAACGCAGGGCTCCATCCCAGGACCCTGGGATCCTGACCTGAGCCTAAGGCAGATGCTCAACCAACTGAGCCACCCGGGCCCCCCTATACTTTTTTTCAAAGTGTTTTTTTAATTAAGGTTCTCCAGGGGAACAGAACAATTAAGGTTATGTATGTTTATGTATTTTTATTTCTGTTTATATATATTTATTATATATTTTAACATATATACACAGAGAAAGAAAAAGGTTCTTCTAAGGTGTTGGCTCACACGATTATGGAGACTGAGAAGTCTCACAATCTGTTGTCTGCAAAATGGAGACCCAGGAAACCTGAGAGCAGGAGAGCCAGTCGTGTAGATGCCAGATCAGGTCTGTAGGCATGAGAACCATGGCAGAAGATCAGTGCCCCAGCTCAGAAAGCCAGGCAGAAAGCACATTCGACCTTCCTCCATCTTTTTATTCTGTTCTGGCCCTCCATGGACTGGGTGGTGCCCACCATATTCGGGAGGGCCATCTACTTTCATCATTTCATCATTCAAATGCTAATCTCTTCTAGAAACACCTTCATAATACTCACATAAGTAATGTTTAATCAGGCTTCTGAGCATCCTGAGGCCTACTCAAGTCGACAAATCTAATCATCACAAGTGTACATGATTTTTAAAAAAGTCTATGATGAATTTGTAGAAATACTTATATTTAGCTATCGTGTCATATGCCATTTTTTTCTGGCATTGTCTCCAAGTGTTATTCCTGGTACTGTAACATTTCTAACATTGTCTCCAAATGTTATACATGGTACTGTAATAATTGGATACCCACCATGGCAACCCAAGTGTTCTTTTATGCTAATGTGAGCAGAGCCATACTCTTTCACAGGGTGTCATGTAGACTAGGTTGATGGGAACATAGCAGTGGATGATGGGGTAGAGGCTCAGAACAGATAGAGGTAAACTTTTATTTGTAGGGAGATCCCGAGGCGATCTGAATTGTCTCTGTGTTATACCTCTAATCCGAGGTTTCTCAAGAGACTGGCCTACATGCTACAAAAGGTCGTTTGTTAAAGTTTTATGCCAAAATAGGAAGAGAGATGTAGAATTGTGTATCATTTCTTGCAGAAATATCCTCTTCCCCTTTAAAATATATGCTCTTTTAATGGCTTCAGTGCAAATTGATTTTTGTGAATGATAAAAATGTAAGCTTTGGACTTAGACATGAAAGACTGTATTTTCCATGACTTCATAATAAAAAAAAAATCTCTGTGTAACTTTAACACATGTATAAAAGTTACCAAAGTTGAATAATAATTTGTATGTCAAATGGCATAGTATGAACTTTTGCCCCTTTGTTGATTCAAGAATGTTTGTCTTAAATCTGAAATCAATTGTTAAACAGTTTAAAAAATTGAGAGTTTTATAAGGTGGAACTAAAAAATAAGAGATCGTTAAGCATCTACCTTTGGCTCAGGTCATGATTCCAGTGGGATCGAGCCCGCATCAGGCTCCCTGCTCAGCGGGAGGCCTGCTTCTCCCTCTCCAACTCCCCCTGCTTGTATTCCCTCTCTCACTGTCTCTGTCAATTAAATAAATAAAATCTTAAAATAAAAAATAAGCTTGACACGTTCAGATGGAAAGCAAAACCAAGATTTTTTGTTTAAGTGAAGGGCCTGATTCTTTAACTTTCGAGTTTTTCTTTTTAATCATGGGCTATAATTGTCATGACTGAGAAATTATAGCAGCATCAAGAGAAAGGTTATCACCTTTCTTTGGTGGTGGTTTCAGGTACAGAGTATTAATCGGATTAAACCCAGTTGCTAGCATTAGTTGTGCATAGAGTAACAAGAAAAGAAAGGCAAGAAGGACATAGATATGAGTACTTAAAAGAAGTACATAATTTTGTTATGACTTCTTTTGGTTTAGATTACCAATTATCTGGTGGCTAAAGCAGTTGGACCTTTTTTCATTCTTGTTTGGCTTGTTCATGGCAGTTAGTGCTGTTGGCTGCTTGGGTCCTGAAATTTTTTTCTCCTTGACTTTTACAGCACTTTCTCCCTTGATTTTTTTCCCCCCCTCCTCTTTACTTCTGACTACTCCTTCTCAAATGTCCTTTGAGTATATATTCTTACCTTTGATGTTCCTCTGGGTTTTCTCTTCACGCCTCCTCTTTATCATAATAATTTTGCATATTGTTTTTTAATAATATTACCTTCTCTTGATAATGATATCTACACCAAGACACATAATAGCAGCTGTCTGCTTGACATCTCAGTCTAAACTCATTTTTCTTACTGATTGCTAGACTTCCTCATTTATTTTCTTTTCTTGGTAAATGCCATTATCTACAGTTTCTGAAAGCAAAGAAAAGGTGAAATTTTAAGTGAAATTGTGGTGATATGCACAGAAGGATACATAAAGCTTAGGTTTTTAGAGACATGATTTTTTTTTTTTTTTCCATTCTTAGGGTATGTTCAGGGAATGAGTGACTTACTTTCCCCTCTTTTATATGTGATGGAAAATGAAGTGGATGCCTTTTGGTGCTTTGCCTCCTATATGGACCAAATGGTAAGAACAGGGGCTCCTTCCTTTAATCAAACTAATTTTGAAAATTTTAGTTGTATAATCTTATATAAGATTGATGTTTATATTTAGACAATTATGGTGGAACTTAAAAGAATTATTCCATGTTGTTTGTTTCTTTTTTAAATAGCCTTTCCAAGGGACTTGAAAATATGGACATTGTTTTTAATACAAAAAGTAAATAGTAAGTGCCTATAGCATAGGAATAATGAGGGTTTAATATCAGTAAATGCTTGTGTTCTGCAGAAGAGCTATGAGTCATAGTATATTGATAGAATAGATGAATTCAGTGCTTGTGAAGTAGTTGAACTTTCATATTATCTGCTTTGGAGATAAAGCTTAGTCATGCCGAGTAATATCCTTACTTTTGTGGACATTTTGGATTTTGTCATTATCGTTTCTGATTTTCTTCTAGATCTGTTTGAACTATTTGTAACAATGACACTTTATTAGTAATTCATTGTTATTTTCTCAGAAGCATGTGATTATTAAAGTTGAACTATGTTTATATATACATATTATTGCAAAGAACATTGTCTCTATTGATAATAGCTTGGAGATAGAATTCTGGGACAGAGTATTAACAGGGAAACAAAATAGTCTTCTCAAGTAATCTATTAGAAAGAAAAAACAGCAGAGAGCTAAGAGTTGATAAAGACATATGAAATCCAAAGACCTGACTATATAGGTCACTGTACTGTTTCAGAGAAGAACTAATATACTTGATGCTGGACTTTGATGTTGAGTATTCAAATGGGTTGCTCGCAAGCGGATAAAGATTTTGAGTATGTAATCATATACAATGCTTCCCTGCAATATAGGGTTTAATTCATTTTCTGGGATACAAATGTGGAGTTTAGAAGAAGTACCCTTCTCTTTTTTCCATATTTCTGTTCTTCCCCTCTTGCTTGCCCATTTTTCTTTTCCCTTCCAGTTTTTCCCACTTTTATCTATTTCTTCAAGTCACTTATATTCATGGTTCCAACTCATCCTCACTTCTACTTCTTTTCCAAATGCATATTTGATAAGATTTGATAGTTTTAAAATTATCTTTTACTATTAAATTAGTAAGTATTCAAAGTACATAGTCATGAACATGAATTAATGTTTTGGATTATTTGGAAAGATTATTAATTGCAGTAATCTGCTAATATCATAGTTTGTCTTCCTTACCTTTTTGATTGATTGATTTTACCTGCCTTCTTAGTTCCAATTACTCCCAAGTGCTCTAGAAACCTGAGGCATTTGTTATAAAGGTCTGTACAACTGATACTAATTTTTAAAAACTATTGTCTGCCCTTTCTTGTGTTTTTGTTGTTTATCCTCTTTTCACTAGAGCTAGTATGTTCCTTGATAAAAGGATCATGTCTTTGTTTAACTAGTTTTCCGGTATGCTTCCAGAATTTTCCTAATGCCAACATGAGATTTTCATGCAACAGATTTTTGTAGAATAAACACATGAATATTTCCCCAGTGCTTAGTTTAGACCTTTACTTACAGTAAGCATTCCAAAAATATTAACATGAATATACTGTATTTAGATCTTTATAATAACTTTCATAAAATCGAGCCAATATTGACATGTTCAAAAATTGTCTTATGATGCCATATATATACACATACATGCATGTGTATGTACATACTTGTGCATGTATTTAGGTCACAAATGTAAAGACTTTTCTGAACATCTGTAATATATATTTTACAGTCTTTTTGTCATTTTTGTGTATGAAGGTTCAAATTCTTTCTTCTTTTTCATAGTAAATGTTTTCTGTGTTTGCCTTTTCCATTGAGGATGGTCTGGGGATTTTTCTAGTCTTTATTCTAAAAAAAAAATCTCTTAATATATTGTCTACTAACATTTTTTTTCGATTCGAATAAAAGGGTAATATTTTGCAATCAAAATAATCTGCATGATTATTTTTTCTGCATTGCTATTGGTTTGGTGTCCTTAAATCCGTACTGCCATTTGACTCCTTCTTTTTGTTTTATAGCTTTATTTCATGTAAGTTTTTATTTCTTTTGTGATAACTGACCCTAATGTCCATAGATTTACTTTTATTATATTTACTCATATCTAATGTAGGTGTAGGCATAAGCTGTGTGTCTATTATAGAAGTATTATGGAAAGATTAGCGAAATGATCTAATGAACTTTCTTATACCCACCATTCATTTTGCCATACAATTTAGTTCTTCCCTTCCTTCTCCTCACATATACACACATGTGTATATGTATGTATAGATATAGATACATATACAGATATATCGATATATATACAGATACATAGATATATGCGTGTATATGTGTATATGCACACATACATATGTATTTGTATGCACACATGTATTTATTTTACAGATACAGTTGAAGCCATTTGTATATCCATTGTTGATCTCATTTTTCTCTTCCCCCAGAGTAGCTACTTTTCCAAAGTAGCTGTCATTTTGGGAGTGCCTTCTTTTTATAGCAGATTGTGCCATGTTGGTACTACCAAACCAACTCTAGCCTTTGGCTGTCATAATAAAAATGATGCTGGTAATCAAAGAGTTGATTGTGTCTTTCCCTTACAGGTCCATGTGGTAAATGTGAAGAAACAATATTCCAAAGGCTTGTGTCAGTCTAGTAAACTAGTTTTTTAAGGCATAAAGGAGAAATCAGTTTTTTTTTTTTTTTTAAGATTTGTTTATTTTAGAGAGAGAGAGAGTGTGCAGGGGGAGGGGCATAGGGAGAGGGAGAGCAAATCTCAAGCATACGCCCCACTGTGTGGGGCTGGATCCCATGACCCTGAGACCATGACCTGAGCTGAAATCAAGAGTCAGATGCTTAACTGAGTAAGCCTCCTAGGCGCCCCAAGAAATCAGTTTTTTGAGAATCAGTAGCTTTAAAATTTTATTTTACTTTATTATTACCAAGAATGGTGCTTTGTCTCCAAAACTTAAATAGAAGTTTGAGGGAAGAGATGTTGTCTTTAGGCTTTTTCTAAGCATTAGGACAGTAGGTCACCATAGAGGGGTTGGAGCACATGGATAAGTGGGTATTAAGGAGGGCACGTATTGCATGGAGCACCGGGTATGGTGCATAAACAATGAATCTTGGAACACTGAAAAAATAAAATAAAATTAAAAAAAAAAAAAAGATTGGAATGATCTAAGGAGACTTCCAGTTATTTTGGTCTCCCTTCCCAGCTCCCAACCCTTGACTATAAAGTTTTGGTAGGGAGTCTACTCAATTTTGCAGAGTATTTAAAATGATATAAACCATAGCAGTTCTCATACTTCATGATCTCAGGACCCCTTCACACTCTTAGGTACTGTTGAGGACTCTGAGAGCATTCATTTATATAGGTTATATCTCTTGATGTTTATCTATATGAAAAACTAATACTGAGAAGTGTATAGTTATTAGTTATTTAAAAATAACAATAAATCTTTTATACTTTAACATACATAGTACTATTTTTTAATGAAAAGTAACTTTCCCAAAACAATTTACTGAGAAGAGGGATTGTTTTCCATTTTCCATTTTCTTTGATGTCTAGTTTAATGGAAGACATCTGAATTTTAGTATCTGCCCCTGTATTCAGTCTACTGCGATATCACTCCTCATACCGCCTTTACCTTTGTGGGAGAATTTAAAATGCAAAATGCATATAGGATTTTAGAATTGTCATGAAAATGATTATGACTTCACCGATTTCCTAATGTCATAAAATTTAAGAAATAATTAAAATGATTAGTTCTTCAAAACAAGATAGATGGTACAACTAAAATTAATTTTATTTTATATGACAATTTGAAGAAATATTTAACAATGGAAGTGATTCGATAAAAGTTTATTGCCCAGGTGTGTGTTTCTTTCATCAAGTTTCTTATTTGATGTAAGAAATAAGTATATCAGTCTATAGCTCTGCATTTTTCTTTATCTAAGTGAAATGAATAGAGGAAAAAAAATAATCCTTAGCTTGAGACCAAGGATTCTGTTTCCCTCTGGTTTAATGTTGCATTAGTTTTTTAATTTGTTGTGATTTTTAAAAATATAACCAGTGTGATATAAGTCCAGCATTTGTCCTTAAACTCATGATTTAGTTATCAGTGATTTGGTAATATAAAATATTTATTAAGTATTATTTATGTGGTGACATTTATTTCCCTTTAAAGCATCAAAATTTTGAAGAACAAATGCAAGGCATGAAGACCCAGCTAATTCAACTAAGTACCTTACTTCGATTGTTGGACAGTGGATTTTGCAGTTACTTAGGTAAGTTTAGTGAATCAAATTATATACCCAGCAAACTATACGGTAATATACAGAGAGAAAAAAAGTAAAGAACTGTCTTAAAGATACGTATACCCTGTCACTGTTGCCTGAGTTCCTTTGAAGAATAAAAGTGTGGGACCAAATTTTCTTTGTATAATTATGCCTTAAAACAGCTTATTCATAGAATTAATTATTTGTTGTTATTTTATGGTTTTAAACATTTGAATTGTTTCTTTGAATTAGTAGAAGGCAATTAAACTTACAGGACTTCTCATAGCTTCAGCTGCATAGAAAAATTTGAGTTTGGAATAGGTTATTGTATTCTGAGGTAATTAGCATAAGAGTAAGCCATATATATGTTGTTTTTTTTTCTTTCTGTCTGTATAGAATCTCAGGACTCTGGATACCTTTATTTTTGCTTCAGATGGCTTTTAATCAGATTTAAAAGGGAATTTAGCTTTCTAGATATTCTTCGATTATGGGAGGTAAGTTCTTAAATTATTATACAAATGTAATACTTATTATGAAAAGAAACACTTTATTCTGTAGAGTATAAATGGATTATAATAGCCTAACTGAAATTTCTAAAGCATGTATCTTAAGAAATTCTGATGGTTTTGTGGTCTTTCCTTAATGATCTTGAATTAAATATTTGGTCTTTGGAGCATTTTTTATAAATCACAATCAAGAGATTTAGGGCCACTAGATTTCCTAGAAACACTTTTCTAGACCATTGGTAATGGTGTTCTTTCCTTGAGAGGCTTGACTTTATGTGAGGCTCTTCCACATTCTGGTATAGATTTGTATCGAGTTCAAGGAAGTTTTAACAGGCAGTCAGTTGAGATGGCACTTTGTAGTCTGAAGTATTGGGAGGGAGCTGATTTGTGTTTTGCTTTTTTAAGGAACTTTAAGGTAGAGAAAAATACTAAGAATAATATAGCAAATATCTCGCAAATATATAACCATTTACTTAGTTTCTACCTGATAGATATTTTGCTTGATTGCACCAACAGTGTTGCAGCAAACATCATATTTAACACTAAGGCACGTATCTTAATATTCAAATTTTCATGTGTAGTTCTGAATATGTCCTTAGAATAAATTTCTAGATACCTCTGAATCAAAGACCTAGTCAGTTTTTAAGGCTGTTGATAGATTTTGCCAAATTACTCTCAAGAAGAGGTGAGAGATGATTATTTTTCACAATGGGCACACCAAAGGTAGGAAAGGCCACATTTAATCACTCGCAGTCAGCTTGAACTCTGACCTAATTACTTTAGCTAATTACTTGGGGTTGAGGAGGTGGAATGTAATTGTAGATTAAAAAAAAAACATCCCACCATCCATATTTAACATATGTAAATACTTTTCCATATTTACTTCTAGTTTTTCTCTTTTTCTCCAAGAAAAAGAATTAAAGATACAGCTAACATCTTCTTTAATCTCCACCCCAAGTCCCATTTCCCTGTCCCCAACTCTAGAGGATATTCATGAATGTATATCCTTTTATTCATTTTGGATCCAGGGTAACTTGAAAAACAGAAAATTATTATTTTCTTCTAAGATATGTTAATTGTTAACAGATTAGTATGCCTTTAAAATAGAATGTTGGTGTAATGACTAATTGCTACCTTATCTTTATAAAGGCAAGGGATTACAGAAATTCTCCCAAAGAAGAGATGGGGGAAATAATCCATTTGGATAATAAATAGGTGTATATATAGTGGAACCCCTGTGTCCTCTAAGGCTTTTACAGCTGGAAATTGGTTCCTATACTTTTGGCCACCATGCTACCATTAGAGAAGGTAATCTGCTAATTGAAACGATCATTGCTTTGTGTGGGATGACTTCTGTTTGAAATTAGAAGTAAAACTCACATGTCCTTGAGTTGGAATCATAATTAATTTAATATAATTATTTTTGAGGGTCATTATGAAATTTAATCTCAGTGGTTTGATAATTAAGCAAAAAAACCACAATAATGATCACATCCTAATTTTCCAAATATGTTGCTGACAGCATCATATTTTTTTAAAAAATTTATTTATTTATAAATTAGAATGTAGGGGACATATAATATTAGTTTGATGTACAGTATAGTGATTCAACATTTATTTTTTTTTCCATGTACCAGTGTGATTCAACATTTATATACATCATGAAATGCTCTCCATTTAAGTGTAATTACTATCTCTCACCATGCAAAGTTATGACAATACTATTGACCGTATTCCCTGTGTTGTATTTTACATCCCCATGTTTTATTTATTTTATAACTGGGATTTTGTATCTTTTAATCCCTTTCAATTTTCCCACCTTCCCGTTCCCCTTCTCCCTTTGACAACCACTAGTTTGTTCTCTGTATGGAATCACAGTTTAAAGTTATCAGTTTGGTTAAATAAGTATCTCAACTTCTTTTTTAAAGGATGAATTGAGACTATTATTACTGTATAGCTAGAATAATCCTCAGTCTGTTTACCAAATAAGTTGAACCTTTAATGAAAATTTTGAGGTTAATTGCATTGTAAATTAAACTTCTAAAAATTGGATTTAGTCTGAAAATTATTCAGTTTGATTTATTCTTGATGAAACAAGTAAAAACATTTCAGGTATGCTTCAATAGTATTATTTATGTGGTCTTTTTCACTTTTCAGATAAGATATTGTTATGTACATTAATAGGAAATTAAGGCTTTAAATTTGAGGCCATTATCTATATTTAAGAAGTGCGGCTATTGATCAAATGTTTTATATATATCAAATGTTTTAAATTTTGGCTAGTTGATTCAGTTTTGTCACAATTAGAGATACTCTGTGTTATGTAATATAATGTAGCACTGTCTCTGGGAGGTTTTGATCCCATGCTTTATTTAACTGAGTTTTTTTTCTTTTATATCCATAATTTAGCTTTTTTTTTTTTTTCCCCCTCCAGAAATTGAAGGTGATTTAAAAGTGAGAAACCGAAGGGTCAGAAATATACTGAAAAGGCCTCTAACCTTATAACTTAGACTTAAACTCATGGATGTAGCTTCTTAATTAATATCATTTATCATATAAATTAGGCTCACTGATATGCTTATTGTAGTTACCTAAAGGGCCACATTTGGAATTGATTATATTCACATAATGTTAAACTTGATGTTAGTTTTTATGTAGGTGAAGGTAAGACTTCTCCACTCCTCATTTCCTAACTAGAAAAACAGTGGTCTACCCCATCTATGCAACTTCTCCTTTGCATAAAAGTCATTCAGAGTTCAGCATTGTTTCTGTGAGGAAAATATTTTAAAATTGATATAGTTTACTAAATAGTTCTATTTTTTATAGGTAATGTGGACCGAACTGCCATGTAAAAATTTCCATCTTCTTCTCTGCTGTGCTATTCTGGAATCAGAAAAGCAGCAAATAATGGAAAAGCATTATGGCTTTAATGAAATACTAAAGGTAGTTATTCCTTTAATTTAGATTTTAATATTTTGGCTGTTTCCTTTGTTTGGTGATACCAGTATACAAAACATTTCCTTGGAGCTTTATTGAATCCCTTGAGTAAAACTTAAATTATATCAGTAACACTTAATACTAAACTGACTCTGAGAATGACAGTTCAATGAATACATACTGGCCAGTTACTTTTACCTGGCTAATTAGGAAGAAAAGGAAATTCAGCAAATGCTCTTTTATAATGTTAAGTATTGTAAAAAAAAATTGTCTTTTGCTTATAACTTTGAGATAATAGACTTGGGACAGCTGGTGGATTTAATGTTCCATAAGCTTATTAGCTATTCTTTAACTTTAAAACTGAAATATATATTGAATTTCCCGTTTACTTGTAGTATGTGAATACTTTTATTTTAAGAATTTTATCTGCAATGAAATATAACTGGTAATAGATTGTTTATATAGTAGAATATAATAGTGCTTTTAGTTTCAATTATCATTTTATTTTATGGATTCGTTTTAGCATATCAATGAATTGTCCATGAAAATCGATGTGGAAGATGTACTATGCAAGGCAGAAGCAATTTCTCTACAGATGGTAAAATGCAAGGTATGCAGTGTTTTAAATAATTGTAAGTTTTTTTATTTGTATGCTTTTGGTGGGTCGAAGTCAAGAAAGAATTTTTCTTTGTAGAAGTAAGATAAATGGCAGTTTTAGCAAGTTGAAGACAGGCACCAAACATTAGCTAGGATTTTACCATTATGGATTTATCGCACTTAATTGAAAACAGTCAATTAATTACGCTAGATAAGAAACATAGTACAATAAAATGGCAAAAATAATGAAAACATTTCTGCAACAACTAAAGAGGCTGTAGAATTTAAGTATTGATGTATTATCCAGTCTGAATACAGACTAGGACCTTATATTAAATGTGGTATCCCCAATAAAGACAGATGCTGATCAGAAATAATTAAATGAGTAGTATTTAGTCTGTGTCTTTACAACAGTCAAGCTCTTAGTACTTTCTAAAAACAAGGCAAATTTGATGTATTATGATCTGAATTCGAACCAAATCATTCTTCTGATGTATTTTGGCTTTTGCATTTTTATGAGCATTCCTATCTGGTCTTTGTATCATTTGTTCATGGTTCCAAATACTTATTTTGGTTCAATTCTACAAACATTTATTTGATAGCTGTTCTGTTCAAAATGTGTCAGTGAGACACTTCTTTCTTTAAGGAACCTTGTGCATTAAGGGAGAAAGATGGTGGAAATAAGATCTCATTTAATAGCTAAGATTCTATAATAGGGAGAATGAAATAAATGCTAAATATTAGAAAACGTAGGTTTGTGGGAGTGGTAGGGTGGGGTGGAGAGTGACTAACTTGGAAAAGAAGATCACAGAACCGCTTATGAAAAAAAGTGGTTAGGATTTCATTTGGAGTGGAGAAGGAAGTTATGAGAAGATATATAACAATCACACTGTTAGAGTAAATGTTCAGATTCTGGAATCAGTGTAGTCTTAAGTAGAGTGTTATTTCATGATTACTTTTCCTCAATAGTGAAGGACGGTTTTGTGTTTCATTTTGCATATTCAGGAATTGCCACAAGCAGTTTGTGAGATCCTGGGACTTCAGGACAGTGAAGTTACAACACCAGATTCAGACACTGGTGAAGATGAAAATGTTGGCATGACTAGTCCTACATCTACATTTCAGAGTGACTCCTTGCCTGTACTTGCCATCAGTGAAGCCAGAGATGACAGCCCAACACAGATATCAGTGTCCCCAAATGTTAGCAGATTAACACCCGCATGATCATTCTTCTTGCTTAGTTTTTGAAGAGACACTGTTGCAACCTTTTTCAAGTACTTGGAAGGTGGAAATTTAAAATCTTGGTATTGATCATGCTTTAAGGTTTATGGAAAGAAAGTGTACTGATGTTCTTGCATTAAAGCTTTACAAAGATTTAAACTAATTATTTTTGTAGTTACTTCTACCAAATAGCCTTTCCTTTTCAATAACATTCCTTAGTATTTTTATAGCCAAGTAGATTTTATTTTCTTGCTGATGAACTGGAATTGGATAAATATTACAAGTGGATGAGTTGGAAATTATGCACTTTGAAAAACATTCACTTTGTTTACTCTAAGTTTAGTGGGTTTTGGATTTGATTAAATTAAATGTTGGGCCTTTCTATAGCATTCTAAGCTGAGACATAGATTGTGTTACCCAAATGATGAGATAAAAGAATTTGTTTTTCTCTATTGTTTACAACAATACTCAGCTTAAATATTTATGCTGGTTGAATGTGATTTAAATTGGATATTTTCATCAATGCAATTTAATGTGTAGATAAAAAGAGCTATTTCAGCCATAATAAGTGGATTGGCAGTATATTTTTTACATTGAAGTTTTCTTCACTTGTACATAAAAACTATATAAGTACTTATTTATGAGTATAAGAAAGGATAGGCATATTTTCTTTAACTGAATAAACTTGACTATTGATTTATATAACCTGATTTGACAAAAGTAATACATAGCTCAGTAGGAGATCTTTTTCAAAACTATTTTCTTAACCAAACATTTATTTCATGGGACTACATTCAACCCTGTACCTGGTGTAATTTTAAAATTAATTGCTTGTAATCTCACTTTACTAATAATGTGTTTATTATCTTTCCTAATAATGCATTAACTGATTAATCAGGTCTTTAAATTTTTATAAAATGCTCTTTGCAAAAAGCTTATGTCAGAAATTTCAATATACTATCACGAGTCTCAAAATAATACTTTTTTGTATATGAACGAAGCTGTTTTTACCATGCAGTGTTGCATGATTTTAAGTTATGTGGAATTAACATAACTGATTCCGTTTTAATTGTAATTTGTTAACTCCTGTACATATCATTAAAATAAATTTGAAGTTAAAGTAGTGTTTTCAGTTAAATTATACTTAGAAGTAGTCTGCTAGTTCTTCGTTGGAAGAAATAAATCCAAGATGGCCCCCAGCACATTTTCCATTTTTATATGATTGAAACAATCATTGCAATGAGTTATGGACATGAGAAAGAAACATGACCCTTTTAAAACCAAAAACAAATTTTCATCACCACCGACTTGGGCATAGTGTTGTCTTGGAGGATATAATTGTCTGACTTGGGAAAGCAACTTCCTACGATTGATGTTAATAATGTAAAATAAAAGTTACGTAGTTCTGAAATGGTCCAGGAGATAGATTTTTTTTCCTCCAGAAAACTAGGGAACCAAATGAACTTTTTTCCTACTTGAGTATTAACTGACAATCATGACAGTCGAACCATTAGATTTTAGTTTTTTAATATCATATGTGTGTTATCGTTCATCAGTTAATAATGAATAAGCCTATTTAGACAAAAAAAGTAAACTGATCAGACACTCAGCATCTCCAGTCTTTCATTTCCTGCTGTTCAGGAAATTGCTTAGAACATCTTGATGTCCTTCTTGTTCTTCCTGGACAGGGGCTTTGGAGGAGTTTTTTCCCCACTATGTAATGTCGTATCTACTTCAGAGTTTAAAAAAATCTTAATACATTTAGTAACTTGAGCTTTTGTCAAGTTTTATTATAAAAACACTTGTTAAAACATACTGAAGAGTCTGAATTTTTATCTAGCTCTTTTTTGATGGGGAAGTAATAACATAGCACAGTGCTAGATAAAGTCTTAATGAGAGTCTACAAAATCCAGTTAGCAAATGCTATATAAACTTGAGCTATTGAGATTGCTAAAATAGATAGTTCAGGTAAAGTGGTTAGTCTAACTTCTTAAAGATTTGTTTATTTCAGTTTTCGCAAGATGTTCTGTTTGTACCCTGATAACATGTAAAATATGTGCTATATTACGTGATATTTAACGTTAAAATTTAATTCCTAATTTAACTGAGAGTCTGTGGGAAGCCTTTTTGCATTTAAGAACATCCCTATTTTGACTGTCTCATGTGCCTTCTTCTGTCTCTTTGTATGTTAGGAACTTTAGTCTTGGTGATGACTAGAGCTTTTTTGAGTAAGGAAAAGAGCATTTTGGGATACATAGTTATTCTTGCTGAACCTGACCTTTCCAAGGATTTTATGGATGCTGACTAATTCTTTTTTTTTTTTTTTTAAAGATTTTATTTATTTATTTGACACAGAGAGAGAGATCACAAGTAGGCAGGGGGGAGGGGGGGAAGCGGGCTCCCCGCTGAGCAGAGAGCCCGATGCGCCTGAGATCATGACCTGAGCCAAAGGCAGAGGCTTTAACCCACTGAGCCACCCAGGTGCCCTGATGCCAACTAATTCTTACGGGAAATTCATATAATTATGTCCGTCTTTAAAGGTAGTTTGTATAAAGTAACCCAAAATGTTTGTTGAAGAACTTAAAACTTTACCTGACTTGTGTGTCACTGTGCAACCAGGTAACATCCTTCTAGCTTGGATTTCTTTAGTTTCAGAAGATGTATGAACCTCTTACTATATTTGAAGTTTTGTGTGCGTATTTTTGCGGACAGGTCACATAATTTTCTCCAAGCATCCAGGTGGTTCCTGAACCTCCCTGAAGTTAGAGAACTGCCACTATATATTGTATTTCATAGGGTAACATTTTGACTTACAGTCAGGTAGACAAGTCCCTGAGTTTTAAAAAAGTAGTTTCTTGATTTTATAAGGTGGATTTGCCCTACTTTGGGCCACCGTTTTTAGTATAAAGTGATGATAGTTGTCATGGCCTATTTTATGTAGACTTCGTTCTCCTTTGTACGTTTTGAAGATAAACTTCCAGTGTTACTTTGTTTCTAAACATGAAATAGGATTAAATTTAAAATGAAATCCGAGGTTTCCATCAGTATCTAATGTCATTACCTGATACTAAACATCTGTTCTTATCTGTACTTTTAATGTGAATACACTGCCATATGAATAATGCAATATCTGTGGCCTCTTCTCCTCTTGGGTTCTTATAATATGGGGATTTTAACTTGTAGATTTTTGAGTATTGTTCTGATTACAGATATTTTTCTCACTGTCTTGTAAACAGAGTCCTGTTTTTTAGGTTATCCATCCGACATAGAGAAAAACATTGCGTTGCTCTTAGTGACAAAGGTTGGGTGGGGTAGGGCAATTAGACTGGGCATACTTCTATAACTCTTTTTAGATATCCAAAGCACTTTTAGCCCATGGGAAGTTACACTATTTACAAACTCACTGTAAAGAAAAGCTGATTATAATCAGAATCTCTTTTTCTGACAACTATCAGGAATCAGAAATATCATATTTGCCTAAATTAAGAATTGGAATGTTAGAATAATAGGGGGCCAGCTATTATTCCTTCTCAAATATCTATATGGTATATTGCTTCTTATATAACTATGTGTGAAAGAAGACAGGATGAAAAGAACATTCCAGTAAGCTTTAGCTGTGATCAGTGAGCAGTCCGTTTGTGGCTCAGCTTTTTTAATTAAGAAGACGTATTAACCTCAGAGATTGGCTTTTGCTGTGACAGTCAATAAATAGACGTTTCCAATACCACACTAGTCTGATTGGGGGCACAAGACCCAATGGGTTAGTAGATTGCTTTAAAAACACAAATAGGGCTGTTTGTAGATTGTTTTTGATGTTGCATGGCCTGATTGTACAAGGGACTAGAATCTCTTCAGTGAGTGTTACAAGCTCACTTTGTAGAGCAAATTGCTCTCCAGCGGAGAAGCCATCAAGGTACTTCTCGGTGCTCAGCAATTACACTGCATGCTGCTGTCACTGTTGGGCACAACTGTGCAGGATACACCCAGAGGAAATTTGGGCCGCATGCTTTTTGTTAGCTGAGTCAAGTGTTAAATGAGCCAAACGGAGTATTTGCTGACTAGGAAGTCAACATTAACAGCATCTAACCCAAATAGACAATGTGAAGACCAAATTGTTATGTTTTCTGAGTGAAATTGTTTAAGTACTTTTACTTTTTGTTCTCATAATAGACATGCTATTATAAACACATAGATGCCCCTATATCTTCTTCCAGAAAAAGGAAAAAATTAAAGATACATTCTTTTGCACTTATCAGGATGTAAAGAAGTTAAGTCTAAAAACTGAATTTTGTTAAATTGCTCAATTCAACTTCTGAATAACTTTGGAACAAATCCTTATTCTCTTTTGGTTTACAGAGCTTTTAAGGATTCTATATAAAGGCTAATGCATTTTCCAAAGGAGGGGAAACCCAGCCTTCCTGGCTCTTGGTAGCTTCCTTCAGGTCCTGTTACCTGGTTTTCAAATTATCCTTTAAACTTCTGTGTTTAGTATGACTTGTGCCAAAATTTTACTGATGGGTGAGGATAGAGGGGAACAGAATCCTTTTCCTAGACATTTTGTATCTAAGAAGGGTGACAAAAGAAACCCTAGCTTCATGAACTACCGACATTCAGAATGGGTGGGTTAGCCTTGGCATGGGCGCATCTTTTCTTAAGGAATAATGCATGAGCTGATGGCCAGCAGATTGAATTCAGGTGATGGGATGTTGGGGCCATCACAGCCTCACCAGGGTCCTTTCCCTAATCTATTCCCTTGGTCCTAACAAGAGTACAATGGACTCATTCCGGACATGAGAACCTAGTCCCCTTCTTTCTCTTTTTAAAGAACTTATGGAAAAGGAAGGAGAGGCTTTTTTTAGTTAATTTTATTTATTTTATTTTTTAAATTGCTTTATTTCATCATGATGAGTGTACTCTTTAATCCCCATCACTTATTTCCCCCATCTCCCCACCACCTCCCCTCTTGTAACCATCAGTTTGTTTTCTGTAGTTACCAGTCTGTTTCTTGGATTGTCTCTCTTTTAACCTTTGTTCTTTTTTTTCTCTCATTTTTTAAAATTTAAATTCAATTAATTAACATATAATGTATTATTGGTTTCAGAGGTAGAGGTCAGTGATTCATCAGTCTTCTGTGATACTCAGGGCTCATTACATCATGTGCCCTCCTTAATGTCTATTACCCAGCCACCCCATGCCCTCACCCCCCTCCCCTCCAGCAACCCTCAGTTTGTTTCCTAAGATTGAGTCTCTTGTGGTTTGTCTCCCTGATTTCATCTTGTTTTATTTTTTCCTCTCTTCCCCTATGATCCTCTGTTTTGTTTCTTAAATTCCACATATGAGTGAAATCATATGATAATTTTCTCTGATTGACTTAATTCGCTCAGCATAATACCCTCTAGTTCCACCCACATTGTAGCAAATGGCAAGATTTCATTTTTTGATGGCTGAGTAGTATTCCATTTTGTTTCTTAAATTCCACATCTGAGTGAGATCATATGGTATTTGTCTTTCTCTGACTTATTTTGCTTAGCATTATGCTCTAGCTCCATCCATGTTGTTGCAAATGGTAAGATTTAATTCTTTTTATGGCTGAGTAATGTTCCATTGTATATATATGCCACATCTTCTTTTTAAAATATTTATTTGAGAGAGCAAGCGAGCATGAGGAAGGGGGTGGGGGCAGAGGGAGAGGGAGACAAGCAGACTGCCCGAAGAGTGGGAAGCCAGATGCGGGGCACAATCCCAGGATGACAAAATCATAACCTGAGCCAGAATCAAGAGTTGGACGCACTTAACTGAGTTAGCCACCCAGGTGTCCCTACACCATATTTTCTTATTCATTCATCAGTTGATGGACACTTGGGCTGCTTCCATAGTTTGGCTGTTATAAATAATGCTGCAATAGACATAGGGGTGCATATATCCCTTTAAATTAGTGTTTTTGTATTTTGGGGGTATATACCTAGTAGTGTTATTACTGGATCATAGGGGGGAAAGGAGATTCTTTACCACAGAAATTGCTGTTTCTTTTGATCACTCTCTAAATTTGATTTTGCACTGCTTCTCACATTGCCCAGGTTGCTAAGATTTCCATATCCCTCTTCAAGTCTGTATTTCAGAATTAGACATAAAAAGGTAAGTTTAGAAGAGTGGGAGTTTATTCTGTGAAAGCTCAAATAATTGTGAGCGTTTCTTAATGTTCAAGTCTTTAAACCATTTCGAGTTGATTTTTGTTTATTGTGTGAGATCATGGTTCAGTTTCATTCTTTTGCATGCAGATGAACATTTCATGTGATAGCTTCACAGTAGAGTGAATCCATGAGAAGCCTGGCCCTGGTCTATGGGGCCCCTTCTATTTTAATCTCTTTTCTTCTAAGTTTCCCAAGTTTATCTTAAGGGCTCTCACATTGTTTGACAGCATCACCATGGATTTTAAATATATTACAAGCTGTTCTTTGTTAAACTTGCTTTTAAAAACCTTAGGAGCTTTGCAGGACTTTGTTTTGTTTTGTTTTTTTATTAACATATAATGTATTATTTGTTTCGGGATATAGGTCTGTGAATCATCAGGCTTACACATTTCACTGCACTCACCATAGCAAATACCCTCCCCAATGTCCATCATCCAACCACCCTATCCCTCCCACCCCCTCCCCTCCAGCAACCCTCCGTTTGTTTCCTGAGATTAAGAGTCTCCAATGGTTTGTCTCCCGCCCCCGTCCCACCTTGTTTCATTTTTCCCTCCCTTCCCCCATAACCCCCTGCCCTGCCTCTTAAATCCTCATATCAGAGAGATCATATGATAGTTCTCTTTCTCTGATTGACTTATTTCACTTAGTATAATACCCTCTAGTTCCATGCACATCGTTGCAAATGGCTAGATTTCTCCTTTTTGATGGCTGCATAGTATTCCAGTGTGTGTGTGTGTGTGTGTGTGTGTGTGTGTGTGTGTGTGTGTGTGTGTATCACATCTTTATCCATTCATCTGTTGATGGACATCTAGGCTCTTTCCATAGTTTGGCTATTGTGGACGTTGCTGCTATAAACATTTGGGTGTACATGCCTCTTTGGATTACTACATTTGTATCTTTAGGGTGGATACCCAGTAGTGTGATAGCTGGGACGTAGCATAGCTCTATTTTAAACTTTTTGAGGAACCTCCATACTCTTTTGGAGAGTGGCTCCAAAAGAGTGGCTTTTGGAGTGGCTGAGTGGCTGCACCAGCTCGCATTCCCACCAACAACATAGGAGGTTTCCCCTTTCTCCGCATCCTCGCCAACACCTGTCGTTTCCTGACTTAATTTTAGCCATTCTGACTGGTGTGAGGTGGTATCTCACTGTGGTTTCAATTTGTATTTCCCTGATGCCGAGTGATGTTGAGCACTTTTTCATGTGTCTGTTGGCCATTTGGATGTCTTCTTTGCAGAAATGTCTGTTCATGTCTTCTCCCATTTCTTGACTGGATTATTTGTTCTTTAGGTTTAAGGAGGCTCCGTGCCCAATGTGGACCCCAACCTGAGGCTTGCACTCACGACCCTGAGATCAAGATAGATAGATAGATAGATAGATAGATAGATAGATAACTGGGGAATAGAACAGAGCCACACACTTGATTTTGGGTGTATTTTGGTCTGCTAGAAAAAATTGCCCTCCTAAATTTTTTTTTTTAATAAAGATTTTATTTGAAAGAGAGAGACACCGAGAGAGGAAACACAAGCAGGAAGAGTGGGAGAGGGAGAAGCAGGCTTCCCGCTGAGCGGGGAGCCTGATGCAGGGCTCAATCCCAGGACCCTGGGATCATGACCTGAGCCAAATGCATGGTTAACAATTTAGCTTAACGACGAGCCACCCAGGCACCCCTGCCTCTAAAATTTTAAAGAAGGAAAAACTTATATATATACAAAAATAAGGGCAAACATGATGGGGAGATGGAATATGATGGTAAAGATGAAAATTAAAAAATATTTTAAAAAAGGAATTGATGAGATAAGAAGTTGGTTGAAAAAAAAAAAGAGAGAATGTGATCAGGCTGGAAACTAGAACAAAGCCATATGCTAGATTTAGGGTATATTTTGATCTATTAGAAGAAACTGTATCCCAACGTTTTAAAGAAAGAAAAACTTATATGTATACAAAAAATGAAGTTAAATACAATGAAGGGATAGAATATGACTGTAACAGTGAAAATTAAAAAAGATTTTTAAAAAGGTATGGATAAGATAAAATAGTTAAAAAAGGTTAAAATAGGAAAGAGGAAAAATTTAAAAAAAAATAAGAAAAAATTTAGAAAATTTAACTTTGAAAGACTAAAGAATCATGGGCAAAAAGCCATGAATTCTGTGTACTGTATTCCCCTAACTCTGAAGTTTTGCAGTTCTCATTGATCGGTGAACTTGGTCTTGGCTGGATGTTCTTGTTGATATTCTAGGGGAGGGGCCTGTTGCAGTGATTCTCAAATGTCTTTGCCCGAGGCAGAATTGCACCGCCCTTGCCAGGGGCTGGGCTAAGTAATCTGCTCGGGTTCGCTCTTGGTAGCTTTTGTTCCCTGAACGCTTCCCGTACAGCTTTGGAGGAGGAGAATGAGGATGGCGGCCTCCCAATCTCCAGCTGTAGGAGCCGAGAGCTGGGACCCCACTCCTCTGTGCGCCCTCAGAGAAAAGCGGTCAATCACTCCCCATCTCCCTGGTCTCCGGCCGCACTCCGTGCTCACCCGGCCTGTGACCAAGCATTTCTATCTCTCGCACGCAGCCCCGTTTGGAGTCTCCAAACCCAGCAGGTTCCTGCAGCGTGCTCCCGCGCCAATCCTCCCGGGAGGAAGAAGGCAAGTCTCCCAGGATCTGCCACTTGTAGGGTCTCTGCTCAAAGAGCAGTGGCCCAGCTTTTCCTCGGATGGTGGTTTAAGGTAAGCCCGAGCCGAGAGTGAACTTCTCAGCTCCGTCTCTGCAGCTGGCTTCCCGACTGATACCTGGGAGCTCTGCCACCCTCAGACACCCCCGGTCTTTCTGTGACCCTGAGGGACCTGAAACCACACTGTCCCTGTGAGTCCACCCCCACCCCCGTCCACCCCCCCCACCCACCCATCCCCGCTTAGCCTCTGGAGCGACGTCCCTCAGCGGAGCAGACTTCTAAAAGTTCCGATTTTGTGCTGCGCTGCTCTGCGGCTTGCCGGGAGCCGGCCTCTCCCCCTGCGGTCTATCTTTCCGTATATCGCCTCTGATTCACTTCTCTGCACATCCTACGTTCCAGAAAGTGGTCGCTTTTCTGTTCCTAGAATTGCTGCTATTCTTTTCTTTGAGCTTCTGTTGGGTTTGTAGGTGTTCAGAATGGTTTGATAACTATCTAGCTGAATTCCTGGGACCTGATGAAATGTAGTTCTCCTACTTCTCTGCCATCTTGCTCCTCCCCTGCATGCCTTATTTTTCTTGTTATTTATCACTGGTTGAAAGTGATAAATAACAAATTATCTTAGTCATAATTTAGAGTTACATGCCTTTGTAAATACAAAGTATGAATTGATAGGTGGTACTTCTGGACAAATAATACAGCTTGCTTGAGGCATTTTTTTCTTCAAGGAGCTCAAGGAGGCTTAGAGTAGGATGTGGATGCTTTCATCACCTGCTGCTTCAAAAGGTTCATGATGCGGACATAGGGTTTATCCTATAAGCTCTGGGAGTCAGATATCAGAAAAAAAATTTAGTCAAACTGATTGAATTGTTCATACGAGAGAATATCCACTGTCTTAAGAATGGTAAAAAGTTAAACTACCTCGGTAAGAGCACAAGTTTTGAAGTCAGGCGGTCATGGATTTGAGACCTGGCTCAGATGCTTCCTAGTTTTGTGACCATAACTGTTCTCTCCAAGTCCTCTGTTTCTCATCTGTAGGTGAAGATAATACCCCAGTAGTGAGGAGTAAATGGAAAACATATACAATGTTTAATATGGCGTACTAATATGGTGTTTAATATGGTGTATTGATATGGTGTATTAGTTAATATGGCATGATTAAGCATTGATAAATGCTATCATTGTTATCTAATGACCAAATAGATATTGCCACAGGCTGCCTTTTTTAATCTTAAAGCTCTGTGGTTTGTTTTTTTCCCCAAAACACCTTCCTACAGGAATAGCCTTGGGGCACCATATGGTCTGTTTCCCATTGACTGAGGTCATGTTGAGTTTAAATCTTAAACTGTGTATTCTGGTTTCATCTGAGCTCCTGCCTCATTGACTCCAAAATAAAGCACTATCCCCTTTGTGCTTCAGTTCTGTCCTCTTGTTCAAATTGTGCTTAAATGTCTATCTCTTTTATCAATCTCCCTTTGTGCAAATTGTTACGAAAACATAATGAGAATACCAGTGTACGATATTTCTCATATTTTGCTTATTAATGAAGTCTGAGCCCTCTCAAGTCAACCCTCAATATAGCAAATACAGCAGTCATAAAAATTAAAAACAATCACAAGGCCTGTCTGCAGTAAGCATTTTTAGTAGTATGGGAAATTATAGTGTCTATTTGACAGTGAACATTTTATCAGGGAACAAATTAATGCCTAAGGTGGTGGGCTGCTGTTTTAGGTTATTTTTCAGCATTAGGTCAGTTCAGTCAGACTGATAGCAAATTGTCTTTTGTGATTTAATTTCAGATTATGTTGTTTAGATATCTGGTGGGTTGAGACAACCTCCTTGAAAAGTTTAAATAGAGCTTTATCTTTGTTTATGCTTCCCCCCCCAAAATGATAGTTTCCGTGGTATTTAGGGGTACTCAATAGGAATAAACACATTTCCATTGTGTTATGAACCCCTTCATCTGGTGTAATATGTGTTGAAGTGGTGGAGGCCACTTGTGTGGTATTTGGAAATTTTCTCCACATGAGCACAAGAGCATCACTCACGTTGACTATCATGATGAAGACTCAAAAGTTAGAGTGGGGTTTTGTAAGGTTTCAGTTGAACCTATGACTTTTTTTTTCATACTACTGGCTTATTTTTTTTAATCCTTTTGTAGATATTTAAAGTACCGGATGGATGGCTACTTCATGCTATGTACATAAAGTCGGTTTGTGAATACTTTGAAAAGAAAATGCTATTGTGTAGGGGCCTGATTGAGCTTCCTAAGACTTAATCATGGCAGGCTTATTTCATTTCCTTTTATTGGTAAATTACTACTAAACCAAGAAACTACCTTAAATATGGTATAAATTTATGTTGGCATGGTATTCATATGGTTCAGTTGGAGGAACTAGGAATGCATGGTAGTGACAGGGAACAATTCCTGCCTTGGAACCTGACGTTCGCCCTGTAAGCTCTAGAAGTCTAAAGTCAATAGGAAGGAAATCCAACCAAATTGATTATTAGGTTGGTTTTGTGCTATGAAGTTCAGCCTTTTCTTTTTCTTTGTTCAACATGAATTTGGCACAAAAGGCATACCTCATGTGACATAAACTTGATAGGCTGAAACGATGGCTTAAAACCCAAACAACAAGTTATTTAAGGGAAAGAGATCAGACTTTTGTTGATTCCCAATTTTGAATTAGTCACTGTTGGTTCTCTTTCAATTATCTCCATACTTTCCCATTCCATTTCTTTTTTTTTTTTTTTTTTTTAAGATTTTATTTATTTATTTGAGAGAGAGAACATGAACAGGGTTCGGGGCAGAGAGAGAGGGAGAAGCAGACTCCCCGCTGAGCAGGGAGGCCGACCTGGGGCTCAATCCCAGGACCCCAGGATCATGACCTGAGCTGAATGCAGGCACATAACTGACTGAGTCATCCAGGCACCCCTCTCCCTTTCCCTTTCTAGTCTTTAATAACTTCATAACTGCTTTGTCCATTCACCCTGGGGAGTGGCCAAGAGAACTCTTCCTTACTTTCAGTTTATTTATTTTTTATCATTTCCCCCAACACATTTCTTTGTGTGTCTAACGCTTATCTTTTTCTTGATGTCATTGTATTCCTGGTTGGCTTTTCATTTGACCAGAGTGATGGGGGTGAATAGTGAGGGAGGAGTAGGAAGTCCTCAGGTTCTCTCTCATCTTTTGCCTACAAAATGGAAGTATGTGTATGGAGTGAGGGAAGTTGATAGAGTGGGAAGGTCTGTCTTCCAATTGTGGACCATATATAGTCCTTGGTTCCCTTAGTCTATATCACCTTTTCCATATCTTCATCCTGAAAGTCCAAAGCCTCTCAGGACCCACTTCTATTTTCAGGTGATTAAAGGATGGCTTATATTATTTTTCTCTTCTTTTCACAACTGTCCTCAATGAAGACAAATACCTATGTTCAGGACTCATTGATATCCTCAACATAAAACTTCTCTAGTTTTATAGACCTGTCTCATCTCTCAACTGTTTACGTCCATGACCATTCTTGATTACATGGCCCTCTTCACTTGGTAAGATCTTGTATTTGGAGGTCTTCTTATCTGACAGTTATCTCATTTTATATGTTCCCACTTCATTTTCCACTTTCTGACACATGGGCTCTTTTAACTGCTTCGTCCAAACCAATTCTGTTGGCTCATCTTTTGACTGTTGGCTGCCTGCGTACCGTGCCTAGAAGGACAGCTGCCTCATGAAAACATAGGTGTCCGCATCTCTTAAATTTCTGCCAAAGATTCCAAACCAGTGCCCAAGTTTATATCACTCTGGTTTCAGAATCAGTGAGGGATAGGGAAGAAATAACTAATACTTTGAGCATCTAATATCTGTCGGACACTGTGGTAAGCACTGTAAACACATCCAATTTAATCAACATAACAGCCTATAGAATGTAAATATTAATCACCCTATATGGCAGAAACAGAGGCTGAGAAACATGAGGTAACATGTCCTCAAATACGGCTAGGTAAGTGGCCAAGCTAAGATTTAAACTCAGGTTTATTGAAAACTAATGTCCTATTTTGATGCAGTATAATTTATTTATTTATTTTTTGATGCGGTAAAATTTATTCTTAAAGTTTTTTATTTTTGTAATCGATGTCACACATGCACATGGTTTTCACAAGATGTGTTGTTATGAGAAACTTTTTCCTTCACTCTCCAATTCCTCTTCCCGAGTGGCAAGATTTTCAGCTTTCAGCTGATTCTTTTGGTATTCATTTCTGTATCTCTCCATGCTTGTGTTGCTACTACTTTAATTTTCAGTTTAAAGCATTATCCACTGACTCCCCATCTTGGAAGATGTGGATTTATCCCCTCTTCTCCCCTCCCAGTCCCCACTATAAACACACAAACTTCCTTATCTTTCCACCTTCTTATATAGTTGATATCATAATATTGATTAGGTTAAAGCAATTAGCTGAGGCAATTTAACTCCAACTTTCATTTTCCTTTGGGAGCTAATTCCTTTTTTTTTTTTTTTTAAACTTAATGTTTGTCAACTGTGGGTTTCACTGTAGGGTGATCTGACGGCTCCAGTTTGTTCAGATTCTCTAGGCTTTTCCCTTTGCCAGACTGGAGGGTAGATGCCTGGTGGTCAGCCTCCTGAGGTTTGTGAGTCTCCATGTCCAATGCATATGTTCACTTAATCACTCTCCTTTCAGGATGATACCCCTATTCTCAACTTTGTCTGGTGCCTGTCAGTCCAGAGGCCTCTATTTTACCCCAGAGAATAAGCTCCATTCATTTACTGGGGGCAGGAAGGGAAGTGGATTGGCTCTGTAGAATAGAGGAGGAAAAGAATAGGGTTTTAAGTGCCTTTAAGAAAAAGCTTTATTAATATATAATTCATAGGCTATAAAATTCACCCTCTTAAAGTATACAGTCCAGTGCTTTTTCATATATTCACAAAGTGGTACAACTATCACCAGTATGTAATTTTGGAATATTTCATTACCCTGAAAAGAAACCCCTTAGTAGTCATTCCTACCTCCCCCCCCCCCCACTTCCTTTCAGCCCTAAGCAACCACTAATCTACTTTCTGTGTGTCTCTTTGTCTCTTTTTTCCCCCCTCTCTTTTGGCCTCTTGTAGACATTGCATGTAAATGGAATCATAAAATATGTGGTCTTTTGTGACTGGCTTTTTTCACTGAGCTTAATGTTTTCAAATTTCATTTATGTTGTAACACATATCAGTACTTCATTCCTTTGTATTGCCATTTATGGATATACCATGTTTTGTTTTGTCTTTTTCTCACTTGATATTTGAGTTTTTCCTGCTTCTGGCTGTTATGGATAATGTTGCTATGAACAATCGTGTACAGGTTTTTGTGGGGACATATATTTTCATTTTTCTTAGGTGTATACCTAAGAGTGGGATTGTCGAGTCATATGGTAATTTTAGGTTTAATGTTTGGAGGAACTATCAAACATTTTTCCAAAGTGACTACACCATTGTACATATACCTAGGAATAAAATTGCTGGGTCATACAGTAACTTTATGTTTAACACTTTGAGAAGCTACCAAACTTTTCCAAAATGGTTGTACCATTTTTCAATCCCACCAACAATGTATGAGGGCTCCGACTTTCCACTTTTTTTTTTAAAGATTTTATTTATTTGTTGGACAGAGAGAGAGAGAGTGCACAAGCAGGAGGAGCAGTAAAGGGAGAGGGAGAAGCAGGATCCCTGCAGAGCAGGGGAGAGCCCGATGTGGGACTTGATCCCAGGACGCTGGAATCATGACGTGAGCTGAAGGCAGTTGCCCAACCAACTAAACCACACAGGTGCCCCCAGTTTTTCCATTTCTTTTTTTTTTTTTTTTTAGTTTTTCCATTTCTAACACTTCTATACTTTTTCTACTTTTGCCATCCTAGTGGTTTATGAAATTATGTCTCATTATGCTTTTTGATTTGCATTTCTCTAATGGTTAATGATACTGAACATTTTTTTCATGTGCATATTGGCCATATATTCTTTTTTTTTTTTTAAGATTTTATTTATTTGAGAGAGAGAGAGAGTGAGAGAGAGCATGAGAGGAGAGAAGGTCAGAGGGAGAAGCAGACACCCCGCGGAGATGGGAGCCCGATGTGGGACTCGATCCCGGGACCCTGGAATCATGACCTGAGCCGAAGGCAGTCACCTAATCAACTGAGCCACGCAGGCGCCCCGGCCATATATTCTTTGGAGAAATGTCTATTCAAATCCTTTGTCCATTTAAAAATTGGTTTGTTTTTTCATTGTTGATTTGTAAGAGTTTCTTATAGATTTGGGATACTATCTCCTATGAGATACTTGATTTGCAAATATCTTCTCCCAAACTATGGGTTGTCTTTTTATTTTTATTTTTATTTTTTGGTCTTTTAATTTTATTGATGGTGTTCTTTGAAGAACAAAAGTTTTGGGGGTGCCTGGGTGGCTCAGCTGGTTGAGCATCGGACTCTTGGTTTCTGCTAAGGTCGTGATCTCAGGGTGGTGAAACTGAGCCCTGTATCAAGCTTTGTGCTGGGTGTGGTGTCTGCTTGAGATTCTTTTTCCCTCCCTCTCCCTTCCCTCTGCTCCTTGCCCACTCTTGTGCGTGCCCTCTCTCTCTCTCCCTCAAATAAATAAAATCTTCAAGATTTTTCATTTTGATGAAATCTTACCTATTTTTCCTTTGGTTGCTTATGCTTTTGGTATCATATTTGAGAAACAATTGCCTAACACAAAGTTATAAATATATAGTTCAATATTTTCTTCTGAGAGTTTTATAGTTTTAGCTCTTACATTTAGATATGTGATCTATTTTGAGTTAATTTTTGTGTATGATGTAAGATATGAGTCCAACTTATTGTTTTTCCTGTGGACATCCAAAGTTTTCACAGAAACGTTTGTTAAAAAAGATTGTTCTTTCCCCATTGACTTGTCTTGGCACTTCAGTTGAAAATCAATTGTCCATAAATGTAAGAGTTTATTTCTGGACTCTAAATTCGATTCCATTTATCTATATGTCTGTCCTTTTGCAGTACCACACTGATTTTGTTACCAGATCCCCAGCACCAGGTTCTTGAGTCTTAATGTCACATAAATGAACACTGAACCCAAGAGAAACAAAGCAGGCAGAGTTTACTAGAGATAGCTTGCATACAAAGGAGCCAACAAGAAGAGGAATCTTGCTCCCCAAAAGGGAAATGAGCTAGGCTTATAAAGGCAGTTTTCAAAGGGTGAGAGGCTGAGAATGGGGAAGTGTCCTTCAGTCCCACGGTCATTATCTCGTGTTTGTTACTTTTTAGTGGACACAAAGACAATCACAGGATGCCTTTCTTCATGGTCAACGTTCTTTAGGGCTCCTGGAAAATAGGAATACTTGTGCAAGCAGGCTTTAAATTGTTACTTCTAATTTCAGTCAACCATTACTCCCTAACAGCTGTTATCTCTCATTTGTTCTCTTTCCCAGATGGAGGTATTTGTCTCCAAGTGAATGGAAACTTTTAACTCTTGCCTCAGACCACTAGCTTTACACTACTTAAGTCCCTCTTGCTTTCCCTATAGCGTGTCAATTTGATGACTATAACTTTGTTAAGTTTTGAAATTGACTGCTTCATAAACAGACTTCCAACCACCCTTTGTCGGTCTCCTCTATTTACTCCCACTTCTAGAGGTGTTTGAGCCTTTCGGGGATTCTACAATGTGAACTGAGTTGCTTCTTAGTCTTTGATAGCATAAGGTTTAGCTTTCTCCTGTCTGCAAAGTCTGATCACTCTTCATCTCCTTTCAGCTTTGAATTTCTGTTGCTATTGTCTCTTGACTTTATGCTCTTCTTTTGTGCCTTAAAAAGGAAAGGAAATTTTATACTATCGCTGTAGTTGGATTTCTGGAAGGGTCAGAAGTGGTTAAGTCTATGTTCTTAGGAAGAGTCTTTTGATGCCGTATATAGATAATCTAGACCTGACCTGCACTTCAGCACCCCACAGTCTTTCTAACTCCGGAATGTGGGTTTTATGTCCTCTTTGGCTAAAACTGCACTCTTTAAGGTCAACAACGACAGTGTCATAGCCAAATCTTATGGTCTTCCTCTCGTCCTCATTTCCTTCCTCTACTCTGTTAGATTTGAAACTATTGACCACAAGTCTTTCTTATCTCTTTCCTAAGCCTTAATGTTTCACTTCCTTTAATTGTCTTGTCACCTGATGACTTCTCTCTGCCTTTAACTGTGAGCATCTTCCATGGTTTAGTTCCTGAGTTCTCTTGGTTTTTATTTATTTATTCTTAATTTTTTTTTAAATTGTAAAATATGGATAAAATTTGCCATCTTCATCTTGACTGTTTTTAAACTGTGTGGTTCAGTAGTGTGGAGTATATTCACATTGTTGTGCAACCAATCTTCAGAAGTTTCTATCTTATAAAACTGAAACTCTGTATACCACTGTCCCTGTGTTCCCCATTGTCTTTCCCCTTCAGCCCTTGGTAACCACCATTCTACTTGAGATTGACTATTCAAGATAATTCATGTAAATGGAATCATATAGTATTTGTTTCTTTGTGACTATCTTATTTCACTTAGCATTGTGTCCTCAAAGTTCATCCATGTTGTAGCATATGTCAGAATTTCCTTTTTTTTAAGGCTGGATAATATTCCATTGTATGTATATACCAAATTTTGCTTATCCACTCATCCATCAATGGACTCTTGGATTGCTTCAACCTTTTGGCCATTGTGAATCATGCCACTATGAACATAGGTATACAAGTATCTCTTTGAGACCCTGCTTTCAATTCTTTAGCGATATATATAGATATATAGATATATATAGATATATATCGCTAAAGAATTGAAATTCTTCAATTCTTCAATAGATAAATAGATATATATATCTCTATATATATCTCCATAAGATATGGATATATCTTATATATCTCCATAAGATATTCTTATCTCCGTATTATATATATGTATATATCTCTATCCAGAAGTGGGGCTGTTAGATCATATGGTGATTCTGTTTTCACCTTTTTGGGGAATTGCCATAGTACTTTCCATGGCTGCTGTACCAGTTTACAGTTTCTCCAACAGTGTACAAGGGTTTCAGTCTTTCTTTCCTCTCTATTTTTTTAATTTGTCAGCTAATGGTCACTGAATTACTTAAACTTTCTATTCCCAGCTATAATCTATTTCCCAAACTCCAGCCCCACATTTATAATTGTATGCTATTTCAAGTCACTTGATATGGGGTTGGGGGAATGGGGTAACTGGGTGATGGGCATTAAGGAGGGGGCACATGATGTAAGGAGCACTGGGTGTTATATGTAACAGATGAATCACTGAAATCTACCTCTGAAACTAAAAATACACTATATGTTAATTGAATGTAAGAAAAATAAATTTAAATTTAAAAAATAAATACATCAAGAAGAAATACACAACACAACACTCATCACAATAGCTAAAAATAAAAAAATGCAGCAATCAAAAAAAATTAAAAAAAAAAAAAGTCACTTGGTAGTATTGCAGTCAACTCAAATTCCCTGTCCCTAAAATTCCTCTTTTATTCCAAAACTTATTCCTTCTTTGGAAATAGTGGACATGCCACTATTCCAGCCTTGGGAGCTTGATAGTTTAATCTTTTTCTTATATGTGACTTTGCCTTCTTTTTCTAGAGTAATATTCAGTGAACCTCCAACTCCTTGTTGATTCTCATTTTGACATTCCTTTTTCTACTCATAACTGCCACCACCTAGTTTAAGCTTTTATCATTTTTACTCCCTCTAACTGGTTGTCTTGCCTAGACTAAATCCTACTAATGTATCTCTTTCATAGGCTATAGTCCCAATACAAAAATAATAAATGCTTCCTCTTCAAATATAATTTTAAAATCCTAGCATTTAAATTTCCAAATAATCAGTCTCTATCCTATCTTTCAAATTTTTTATTTGTCTTCTGGAAACTTATCTTTTCTTGGCTTTTTTTTCCCTACCTCTCTGAACTTTTTTCTTTCTTATTTTCTTTTTTTGGACTTTAAATTGCTTCTTAAATTTGATAAGGGTTCTGTTCTTGGCTCTCTTCTCAGACAACATACTCTCCACGAGTGATGCTATCTCAAATAAATTCAATTATTTGACAATACCTCAACTTCTATATCCAGCTTAGATCTCATTTCTATGTTAAAACCCATTTATCTAAGTGTTTATTGGACATCTTCACTTGGCCATTCACACGCGATCTGTATAAAATCTAACTTTTAGGAATTTCCTCCTAAATTGCTAGTATTTACATGTGGTCTAGTTTAATGTATGACACCTATCATTTACCCAGTTCCACGAGTCAGAAACTTGCAGGTTGTTCTGGCATCTTTTTTCCTGCTCCTACATCCAAGTAGAGATGTCCTATGGATCTTACCCCTTGACATCTCTTGTTTTTTCATGGCATCCTTAATGCCATTGCCTTAATCCAGGTCATCATCCCCTGGCTATACTATTTCAAATCCTAAGTGGTGTATGCCTTCAGTCTCGAAGTCCTCCTCTGAGCTACTGCTTTTCCAAAATACCAATGAGGTTATACTATTGACTTGCATAAAGCTCTTCCAATTGTTCTCTTTCACCGCAGCATAAGGTGATAAAGTACAAAGCCCACTGGATGCTATTCAAGGTTTAGCAGGATTTGATCCTGCTTTCCTCCTCAGCCTTCTCTCTCACTGGGCACCCTTGCCCCAAACCCATATGACAGCATTGTTGAACAACAGTTCCCTGTATGTTTCCTTGTATTCCACCTAGAGTAACCTTCTTTCTGTCTCCCTTTCCATTTGATTAACAAACACAAACACTTTTTGGAAGCTTTTAAACTTTTATTTATTTAATTAAAAAAAGATTTTATTTATTTATTTGAGAGAGAGAGACAGCAAGAGAGAGAGAGAGCACGAGTGGTGGGGGCAGGGAGAGGGAGAAGCAGGCTCTCCTCTAAGGAGGGAACCCATAGCAGGGGCTCCATCCCAGGACCCTGGGATCCTGGGACCATGATATAAACCAGAAGGCAGATACTTAACTGACTGAGTCAGGTGCCCCTTAAATTTTTGTTTTTAAATCAGCGTATAGTAAAATCAATTTGTTGTGCAGTTCTGTGAATTTTGACATGGATAGATCAGTGTAACCACCACCATAATCAGGATATAAAATATTGCCCCTCAAACACTCTCTTGCTATCCCTTTGGAGTCACACCCTCCTCCACCCATAAACCCTGGCAACTACTGATCAGTTAGTTCTCCATCACTATTGTTTTATCTTTTTGAGAGTGTCCTTTAAATGTACATGACCTTTTAAGCCTGGCTTCTTTCACTTGGCATAATGCCTTTGAGATTCGTTTAGGTTTTGTATGTTAATAGTTCGTTCCTTTTTACTGCTTAGTATATCCCATTTTGTGAATATCCCGCAGTTTGTGTATCCATTCACCCACTGAAGAACATTTGGTCTGTTTCCAGTATTTGACCTTATGAACCTGTGTACAGGTTTTTGTTTGAATATAAGCTCATTTTTCTAGAGTAAATACCCAGAACAAGCTCACTTTTAAATATTCAGCTCAGGCGATGCCTCCTAGAAGCTTCTCCTGACTCTCATAAGGTAGCATTGAGCACACTCTCTCTTGTGTTTCTAATGTGTTCTGTAGATAAATTGATACATTTTGTTACACTTGTTTATTTGCATGTGTGCTTCTTGCAGCTTGTCTGTGATTTCCTTGAGGGGAGGCACTGTATCTCATTCATCTTTGCATCGCCAGGACTCAGTTTCAACGCCTACCACAAAGTGACCACTTAACAACGTTTCGTTGAATTGCACATCATCCCAAACCCTATACTAGCTGAAATTATCTGTGTGTGGTCTCTTTAGCCTACTTATGTTTCCTTGTTTGGAATACTTAAGAGGCTGCAGAATGTAATAGTTGAGAGCATGGAGTTTGGAGCCAGACTGCCTGAATTTTAAATCCTGCCTCTTTAATTACATGAACCCTTTGGCAAGTTACCTAAATTCTTTGTGCCTCAGTTTCTCTTTATATAAAATGAAAATAATATTTACTGCCTTGTAAGTGTTGTGATGATCAATCATGTTTTTACCTAAAAAAATTTCTTAGAATAGAGATTGGCAAATACTAAGCACTCAGTAATATTAGTTATTGTTATTATCATTACTTCAATCAATGTATGTATTATTTTATTTTTTTAATAGAAGTAGTATGGTTTTACTAAATGTTTTAGTATAGCATTGGACAATCTTAAAATCCTATATTCTAAACTTCAATCAATGTATTTAAACTTCACCTTCCTGGAGGCACCTGACTGGCTCAGTCCATAGAGCATGTGACTCTTGATCTTGGGGATGTAAGTTTGAGCCCCAAGTTGGATGTAGAGATTACTTAAAAATAAAATCTTAAAAAAAACCCAAACCCTCCACCTTCCTATTAGTTCATCAGAACTGATTTTTAGAGGAAATTTGTGCCAAATAATATTTCCAAAAGTAGGTCAAATAATAACTAGGTCCCCTCAAGATTCCAGAAACAATTAATATCCAGTTAACATTAAGTCATCCATTTTGGTTTTGAAAAATTTTCATCTTATTTTCTGTACAGAGAAGCAGTGCCAGCCCCAGGTTTTGTTTAGTTTTACAGTCAAATAAGCACATTTGGTCGCGTCTTCCATCCTTTGGGAGATTGGTAATTTTTTCCTGTGACATGGTGAATTTTATCACTTACTAAAGTTTTGAATAGTAAGTACTTCACTTGATCTATGCATTTCAAATTGTTGTGGTTGATGTAGTTACAAGTGGAGAAGAAAAATTCAGTAACCATCAATAGCATCAAAGGAATGACTGATATATAGGCATTTAGTTTCCATTTCCTTCCCACATAGTGAGGAAGATTCTAGGGTTAGTGTCTCAACTGTACCCATATGTGGCTAAATCAAAGCCTTACATTTCCTTTACAATACAATTGCCTGAACATCGCCACATAGCGGCATCACAGGATTGGGGAGCAGTGCCTTTTATGAAAGCCATCACACACATCCAATCATAACACATCAGAGCAGAAAACACTTATTAACACAAAACAAAATGGCTTAAGGATTTAGTAACGCTGATCTTTCTAATTTTCCTCCTTTTGGGAAGAAAGCACAAAACCTTTGAACTCACAGTCACCTAAAGGCTGAGGTTAGCTTGCCAGTAGCAGGTTTGAGAGATGAGAGCTAATTTCAGGAGACAGATGTTTTCCTTTACATATAACACCCCATTATGTATTGTTCTCCACCACCCACGCCCAAACGTCTATTCGACCTATGAAACAGACTGCGCCAGAAGCACAGATAACCCCAAGCTTCAGGTCTGTAATCTGATCGTGGCCATCGGCAGCCAGAAATGAATTTCTTTCTAATCAGCTTTCCATCAGTCTGCAGTCACCAATATAAAGGAGCCTGGGGAGAGAACGACTCTCATTGCTCTTTCTTCAGCACCAGGGTTCTGGACAGAGCCTGGAGCGGGCTGCTATTCCCAACCCCCCTTCCTTCTCAGTCTCCGCCAGCGCCGCTGCTGCCCCGTTAGCTCCCCCTCCTGGAGAGAAAGAAAATTACACCGGGATCCATGCAGCCGGCAATGATGATGTTTTCCAGTAAATACTGGGCAAGGAGAGGGTTTTCTCTGGATTCAGCGGTGCCCGAAGAGCATCAGCTCCTTGGCAGCTTAACAGTGAGTACTGAGTAGCTGGCACTCTAGAGGAGTGCTTTCTAGGGTAGCGAACGTCTTGTCCTCGTCCTGTGGACACCTGACATAGAGTAAGCACACACACACCTCAACTCGTTCTTCTAGCATCTGTATACCCTGCCTCCCTCCTGTCTGCCTTCAGTCTTCCTTCTCTCTCTATAAAGTAAAGTGGGTGTCCTGTTCACTTTGTTCTAAACTTCCTTTCCTCAAAGTTTATAAGTAAAAAGTAAAGGAGTTCCTAAACACCACGAGCAAGAGGTTGTATGAACCATTGTCTTATATCTACAACCAAAAAAAGTGTGTAGGATTTCGAAAGGCCGCATATTATGAGTAGGAACAGGGAGAAGAAATTAAATAGATTTCTATGGTTCCTGCAAGATGATTGTGTCTCCTATACCCTTTCCCAGCTACAAAGCCTGTTCTTTAGGCACAGAGGAATGTTTTTATTCTTGCCTATAGGTGCTGATTATTGGGATAAAAGAAAGATTGGCTTCTTTCAAAAGTTTTCCTGCTTTCCTCATTACTCCATTTTTCATTTTAATTAATAGAGTAATGACAGCAATACACCACTTGTTTCAGTATTTAAGGCAGTTTTTGTATTTAAATATTAACAGGAAAAAAAGTTAACATTTTGCAGGATTTTAGATCCTAATTTGAGGTAATAGTGATGGGATTTAATGAAAAAATGAACAAAAAAGTATTCAGATTCCTGGTCATGAAAAATATTAAATGCTATTTCATTGCTGTAACAGTTTACTAAGCCAATTACAACTCAGTCTGTATCACAGAAAATTCTGTTTTACTATCATAGCTCCAAACATGTGCCAGAAGGTTATATTGTACTGGTGTATTATTACTGCTCTAAATGTTGAAAAGTAATCAGGGCAAGTTTTGTAGATCTGTTTAAATCAATTTGCAGAAATGAGACCAAAAATGTAAATAGGTTTTTTAATATCTAAACATCATGTGTATTTGAATGAGATATTACTCTGAAGAACTCTGAAGTCATAATGAACTGCTAGAAGGAAAGCAAAGAACTCAGAATTACGGATAATGGATGACCCTTTCATATAAAAAATTCTACTTAAATATAGAAGAGCTGTGTGTTATGTGGTGGGAAGAAGGCAGATATTGAGACTGCGGAGACATTTGAGCTTTTAATGACTAAACATAGTGTCAAATGCCAATGTCTGCGTTGTCTCCTTCAAGTCATAACTAATAAAATATTCATTTCCATGATATAAAAATCTAGCGCGTGAGGGAATGGGAAAATGTGACATCTGTGAAAATAAAGCCAGTAGGGAGATCAGAGGAAGACAGTGGTGAGTCCCTATTCACTGGGTTCTGTATCACATGTCCTTTTCTCAGTTTCGTAAGGAAGTGATAGACTGGTCTGATTGCACCATACTGCTATCAGCCAGGGAGAAACTTCTCTTTTTGCCCAAGTCTTCATTTGCATATAAAGAACACAAAAAAAGTACACCCTAACTTCACCTTGTCTTTTAACTGAAAGTTTCCAGCTTTTTTATTCGGTATTTCTGACAGTGTGAGCCAAGTTTCTGAAATCTGCCCTTTTTGTCTTTAACCAATAGGACTAATGGTCATCATTTAGTTCTGTATTATAGTAACTTGAGTGGCTAATGAAGTGTTAATCCCTTTCAGTTTCTCAGATTTTACTCTAGCTCCTTAGCTAGTTTTTTCTTTTCCCTCCCGCCTTCTTCTCTTCCTTCCTCCCTCCCTTCTCTTTCTTTCTCCCCTTTTCCCTTACTTCTTTCCTTCCTTCTCTTTTTTGTTTTGTTTGGGGCTGGATTTTAACAGCTGCTTTTCAGGAAGCCTCTGCTGACACAGATGGCCTTAACTGAATACGCTCCCCTGTGTTGAACGTGTGCAGATAGATTTACGTTGACAAGGTGGATCTAATTGCAGAAAGGAAGGTTGTCAATTTCAGGGCACTTCCTGACATATTTCCGAATGAAGCGAATATTTTGTTTTTAAGATTTACTTGCAACTAAAATCATTGTTGTGAAAAATATGTTTGGTCTTATTTTTGTTCAGTAATTAATATAGTTTCCATATTATGCAACTAGGCTAACACATCAAATTTCATGTTGTAAAATAAACCTAGAAAGTAAAGCAGGAAGTAGTCATATATGAGACTTTATGATGATCAGATTTTTGTTGCTATTAAATTAAGTGAAGCAAATCTGATCCCCCCCCCTTTTAAATTTCAACCACTGGCTATCTGAGAACACTGGAAAAAGCATCTCAGAGTAAATTAGACTGGTATTTATGATTGAAAGTTATGAGTGATGTGGCAACCTCTCTTTGAGTTTATATGATTGCTGACGCTTCTAGCATATGAATGGAATATCTGACCGAAAATCTAGTTATGAGAACTCTGGGATCCTAACCAATGTTTGTGTGTCTGTGTGTGTTTCTACCTTCTTGAAGTTAAATAAAGCTAACTCTGGCAAAAAGGATGATAAAAAAGGCAGCAAGGGAAACAGCAAAAGTGAAACCAGTCCCGAAGGCGGCAAGACGGCTGTCGTATTCTCACTGAAAAATGAAGTTGGTGGATTGGTGAAAGTGCTGAACCTCTTCCAGGTGAATGTAAACATCATTACCTAACCTTACAAGTGACCGTGTGCCCGATGAGAACCCCATCCTCTGCTGTGAGACGTTACTGAGTCCCTTTCTGGATATGTGTTCAAAGGTTCAAAGAAACCAGATTTCATGAAGCTTTATAAGGGAAGTTGGTCTGCCAAGTGGTGAAATAAGCAGATTTGTGTCAACTGTGTTTTATTAATTCCAAGTGAACCTGCTAGTAATTCCGCAATCGCCAGATAAGAAAGTCAGTAATTAAAAAATGTGAGCCTCACCCCTTTTGTTTGGCAAAAGGAGCCAAGGAGAGTATCTTTTTAAATATCAAGAGACTGCAGCCTGATTTGATTTGTTAACATCTGAATTGTGCACATGCCTGGGAGCTCATTTATTACATCAAACCAGATGCACGAGATGCACGAGTAGAGGCATTTGGTATTCCCATGAGCCTCACTGTTACATGAACTTAACATGTCTTTTGGGGAGATGAGTCTCTCTCCTCCTATAGAAGCCAGGGCTAGCTCTCTCTTTATTTTATAAAAACGTAGGAGCCTTTTTTCCAGGTCCAGTTTGGTGGCTTGAACCCTGAAGAAAGAGCCTGGTTGAGGGTGAGGTTAGAGAACCCCAGAAAAACTGTTGCCCTCCAGCCAGGGCGAACCTGATGGCTACCTTACCCTACAGCAAGTGTGGTCCCTTACACGTGCATTTTGTCTGGGGGCTCTGGCTGCTGATTTGAGCTGTCAGATAGGGAGCCTAGCTCTGAGCAGTGCCTGGGGCTGCTGGTGCAGCGACAAGATGATTGGAATTGCAGTCAGAGGAGTCAGACCTGTGTTCTCCTGGCTTGGCTAATCACTAGCTGCTTCCTAGCTTCCATTTCTTCATTTGTAAAATAGCGATCATAATTCCTACCTAACAAGGTAGTTGCGATGCAATAATATGAGTGAAAGCGGCTTGTAAAGTGTAACAGAGATGAGGCCTCTGTTGTGAGGTCTCTTTGATGACCAGGGAGGGGGAATTAGCAGCCTGATTTGGCAAATATTTCCCTGTTCTCTCTTGACCTGGAAGAAAGGATCAGGCACCATAAAGAGTGGTAATGGAAATCCGGGGAAATATTTTACACATAATTGTATCATCCAGTGCTGTCTCTGCTCGGTGCTCCAAGGCAGGCGGGAGTCCCTGGAGAAGGAGTTAGCAGCCCAGAGGGTTCACTTGGCCATCAGCTAGTCATGGGGTCTTAGCTAAACCACTTAACCCATCTGGACCTTGGTTCCCTTGTCTAAAAATATCTACTCCGCTTCAACCAATGGATGTTAAAAGCCCAAAGTGACACAATGGGTGTGAAGACTCTTGACCTTCATATTAGTCTTACCTTTATTATCAGCCAACTTAGAAAATACAGTGTGACTGTAAAGGTTAATAAAAACAGAAACGGAGCATCTAGTTTCCCGGTCACAGGACTGGTTTCTTTATCCAGAGGAGGAGGCTGTTCGATTTGATGTTACTCCGGCCCCGGAAACTACCTCTCCTGCTCCTATGCTGAAAATTCCAAGACCATCCATGATTGTAGTAGGACTGTGAATTGATAATCACAGGTATCAGGGTATCGTGTGATGGGGAGGTATGGGCTTATTCAGGAGTGGGTTAGAGTGGAGATGAGAACCTGGTCTTCAGTTAACTCAGGGGAAAGGAAAGTGTCTCACTGGGCAAGTTTAAACCTAATGTTTAAATATTAAATTGCTGCCCCCTGAACACCTTAGTGTAAGGAGACTTTTACCCCTGAAATCCACTGGGGGGTGATGGTTGCAATGATGCATCCTCGCATGAAGCTAGTCTGGACGTTGCTGAAACAGAACAGTTAATGAATGGTCCCATCGTGGTGTGTTTTTTGGTTGTTGTTTTGTTTTTGCTTTTGTTTTTGCCTGTAGAGATACTTTCTTGGCTGCTCTTCTTCCTTTTCTTTGGCTTGTGTCTCCCAGCTATCAGTCGTTTGCAGACCACCTGCCCGATGTCTGCCTCATTTGCTGCCGTTTGTACTATTTACTTATTTTTTCAAAGGTTATTTTTAAACTTAAATGTATAGTGGAAACCTTATACCACTATTAAATCAGAGGGTCGAGTTTTAGCTATGTGTTTTTGAAGCATATGAAAATAAAAATATAAATTTGGGAGTGATAAGATAACGCGATAAGCCAATTCCCCCCCCCCCCCCCCAAGTAGCTATGCACACTCCCAGTGGGATGTGGATCATGCAGGGAAATGATGATACTCATAATACATCTTATAGGGCCCTTTATATGCTTTTATATACTCTCTCTCTCTTCTTTTTTTTTCGAACGAGACAGGAAAACCTATACACTGTCTCTACTCTTATTAACAGAAGCACTGGTTGGAAACATTTCCATGTTTTAGTAAGCCAAAGAGCCAAAGAGTAAGGAGATTGTCTTTTTCTCCTTTGTGGGCTCTTGGCACCTGTTCTGAAGAGCTTACAAGAAGAGCCCATGGAGTCCCTTTTATTGTGCTGCGAGGGTAATTTAGAGATGTTGCTTATATTTCCACAGGAAAAACATGTCAACATGGTTCATATTGAGTCCAGGAAATCCCGGCGAAGAAGTTCAGAGGTTGAAATCTTCGTGGACTGTGAGTGTGGCAAAACTGAATTCAATGAGCTCATTCAGTTGCTGAAATTTCAGACTACAATTGTGACGCTGAATCCGCCGGAGAACATTTGGACGGAGGAAGAAGGCAAGGCCAGCCTTTCCTTGTCGGGTGATTTAGCAATCTGACAAATGTTGCAAAAAGGAAAATACAATCTGTGAGCTAATATTTTTGAACTCGCACTGTGTTTTCAGCAGAACTGGAGGATGTGCCCTGGTTCCCCCGGAAGATCTCTGAGTTAGACAGATGCTCTCACAGAGTTCTCATGTATGGTTCTGAGCTTGATGCCGACCACCCAGTAAGTGTCCAGTCAAATCCATTCCATACATGCTGGTCCAGCTGCACGCGTGTGCCAGGCAACGTGCCATGTTGTATGCCTTATTGTAGAGCAATTTATTATTTATTCCCCATCACGGAGAGCAGGCTTTCCAATGATGAAGCTTCCCTGTGTTGGCTGCAAGCAGATTAGGAGGATGGCATTTCCATGTAACACTTGTTCTTAAAAGGGTTGGATAGAGGAGGAGATTCTAAACCTTGGAGAATATTTCTGTAGCATTACACAGCATGAAATATACTTGCAGATGGCGACCCTTGGAAAAACGATGAACTGAAATTGATCACCCCTTTGAGAAATGAGGGAGGACTAGGCATTATGGGGCTCAGTGAGAGAATAAAATTCTCCTTGCTATTTTCCTTGACTGGAGGTAGTTAGGAGTAGAGTAATGTGGTGGACTTCAGTCTCAATGGAAAGGCAGAGAGTTTTTGAATAAGGTCATGATGGAAAACACATCTCTTCCCACATCTACCCTGAATCTATTTACCACTATCTCTCTTCTATTCCAATAAAAACGACCACCTTTAAAGAAATATGATACGTAGGTGAGCATTTCCCATTATTTCCTCCCTTCCCCTTTACATCAGTTTTTATTTAACACAAGAGACTTGGAACTTCTTTATGGTCAGAATGAAGTACAGTTAAGAGTCTGTGAGAAGTAAGCAATATACTCATTTGTTACAAGCACTTTTTTTTTATTCCCAGTGCCCCTTTCTACAAATAGGCAGATAAAAGGGTGAAACCCAAGCAGGTCGGCCATGCTTATAGAAGGGCTTTGTGGTCTGAGGATAATGGTTTACAGATATTCATTTTATTTAAATGGAGGAAACCTAGAAACCTGACGTGTGACTATTACCCTACACAGTGGTTCTCCAAGTGTGGTCCCAGGCTCGGCTGCATCAGCATTACCTGGGAGTTTGTTTTAACAAGCCCACACGTAAGTTTGAGAACCACTCCTGTACAGGAAACTATGACAATCTCCATAAGAGGGAAATTTTCAATCGAATTAGTAATTTGGCATAATATACCACTTCAGACCAATTCATAACATACCAATCAAGCAAATGGTCAAACAGATCTAATTCAATGGCATTATTTTCAAGAAGCTGAATTTACTCACAGACACGGTGTGTTACATTTGCCAATCCAAAATTTCAGAATAATTCACAGTAAGTCACATGGAAGGCTCCTGAATGCTCAAAATGCCTTAAGGAATCATCCATTTGTTATCTTCCCCCCACCCCCACCTGCCCAACTTTCAGAGGAGACAGACTTCACACAGAAGCCTGATTTAAGAGATTAGCAGTAATAGGACTTTCCAGATACCAGCTGTTAACTTGCAGGATGACCTTGGGCAAGTCCCTCTACCTCCGCGCCTCAAACTCTTTATGTAAAAAGTGGAAATAAAATCCTTATTGACTTCCAAGGGGCATTTGAAAGGCCTAGGTAATAAAACAACTGGAAAGCATTTTGGCAAGAGTAAATGCCTAATCCCAGGAATGGAAATGCTCTGTTAAATCATTCAGACCAGATGCCTGGATAGTAAAGGATTTCTTGCTAACCTCCTATTTCCAAATGCTCCCCTTAGTCTAGTTCTTCAATTACTCAACCCAGAGAAAGGGGGTCAGCTTTGTTCAGAGGAAAAACCACAGGAACCATTGACCTTGTGAAAAAATTGATTCCGATACCCAGTGTAAATTTCCCCATGTTTAATTGTGATCCATTACTCCTAATTATACCCACCTTATGATACCTTCTCTTATTTTCTGTGTAGTCAGTTGAAATAATTGCAATTGCTTAGCAATCTTCGACCTCACTCACCAATTATTATTTATTTTTTTTACCACGTTTTTCTTTTATAAGCACACCAAATGTTCATGATGCAAAATCTGGTATTGGTTAAGTTGGTGTTTTTTGTAAGTTATTATTTGGTGAGCGTGGAAAAAGTGGTCGAAGGACTTTTGGTGCCTGGGAGTACTCCCAGTTCTGAGATAGGGATTACTGTGTCAGGATGGTACCCTTGTACTGAGATGGCTCAGAAGGAGCTGGAATGGGAGACGCAGGGTGCCGGGGCTCGCTGGAAGGGGTTAAACATCTATCTTGGTCAGTGTCTCTCCGACTCTGCCGGACAAACCACCTGGAAGATCTTTTCAAAGTGCAAAGTGGGGTTCTGTATGTCTAGTGAGCTCCCAGATGAGGCTCATGTTGGAGGTCTGCTACCCTTTGAGTAGCAAGGATCTAGACTGGGAGGGTCTCTCAAAGCGTGGTTCAAGGCCCAGCCATAAAGTGCTTATTAAAAACACAGGTCCTTGGGGCTCATCTGAAGTCCCCTGAGTCAGAACTTTCAGGATGGACCCTGGAATCTGCATTTAAAAGGACTTGCAGGAGACTCTGATGAGCTCTAGTGTTTGAGAACTAATGATCTGGTTCAGTGATTCTCAACCTTAGCTTTCCATTCAAATAATCTGTGGGGAATTAAAAAAAAAAAAATACTGAGGCCAGAGTCTCACCTCAGCATGCTTAGATCGTAACCTCTGGGAATGTGTCTAGGTTTGGAGTATTCTTTAAAGCTCCCAGAGGATTCTAATATTTCAGCAGGGCCGAACTGTTTGGGATAGCTACTTGAGTGCCAACGCACACTTGGCTGAGTGCTGCAGGGTGCTGGCTGGCTCTTCAGTTCCCCTGGATTTAAATTGAGACAGGAAGAATGAGTGTGCTGCAGATACTCTCTGGGGATTAGGCTTGCCAGATTTAGCAAATACACAGGACGCCCAGTTAAGTTTGAATTTCAGGTAAACAAGGAATCATTTCTTAGTATAAGTGTGCCCCAACTATTGCTTGGGGGTCCTCTCTTTTATCTGGTAACCTTATCCCTGCCTTCAGTCCAGAACACATGGCCAAGGAATGCTGTGTCTCTGTGATCACTAGTGTAGCCAGCGTCCCTGTTTTAGTTTGCTAGTCCACAGTTCCATCCTGGCAGCTCTGGCTCGCCAACGACATTTGCATAATCACAGCCATACTAGGCTAACGAGGCATGATGAGTAAATCACTCTCTCGCATGCCTGGAAAAGGTGCAGGTGTTTGCCAAGGAGAGGCAGTCGAGAATCTTCGGGAAGCCCAGCCGATAATGATGCTTGCAGGGTGGTGTCTGGTTTGGCAGGAACTGGGGAACAGGTGCCGTGCTTTTCATATGACTCTTTGCCGTTCGTCAGGGCCTGCTTTCCTTCTGAGTCATACAGGTGCTTGGCACTCTTCCGTTTTGCCCTCCTAGGCTGCTCGGTGCTCCTAGGGACTTGAAACTCGTACTTTCTCCTCCAGAGCAGGAGACCTCTTTTAGGTCACGGGCCCACCTGTGAATGCGGCAGCTTGGTCACAACATTTTGTGCAGACACATTTCAAGGCCTCGTAAGCCTACGTGGGAACACCAGTCTGAAAACTCCCAATTCATAGCAGAAGAGAGTGCTAGCTTCTCTGGCGGGCACACTTCATTCCTGCGGGCTGTCTGGCTGATCTCAGGCTACTCTCTGTCTCCCGCGAACAGTAATGCTCCTATGAGAGAAAGGCCGTTGGCTGGGAAGTTCTTTACCTTAGCCCCGCAGACAGCCCTCAAGGCCAGTTCTCCTCCAACCACACAAGAGAACAGAGTGGTTTTCTCTGCGTTTGAGGTTCCTCTTGAACAGCCCGCCTTTGCAGAAGCGTGCGAGCCAGAGCAGAGGTAACCTGGGCCTTCGTGGGCCTGTCTCCGCTCTCCCCTCAGAGCCCATGATCCCTGAGGCCTGTCTCGCCCAGCCTCCATTTTCAGAGTGGCTGCTGCTTCCTGGTTACCTTTGAGGTAGTGGTGTTGCAGATGTAAGAAGTTAAATGGAAACAATTCCTTCTGGGTTTCCAGCAGTTTGAAGAAACCAGCCCAGAAAGAATTGATAGAAAGTACCTGAAAGAAAGAAAAGTGGAAGGTGTGTTGACAAGAGGAGAGATTCTTGAGTAAAGGGGGAAGTTCCTCTCAGAAGTAATTGCACTTGACAAAACAATGACAGGATGTTTAACTTCCCAAGTGCATGATGATGGACAGAAGTCTTGAAGTTCCTAAAGACTAAACAGGATTGAGGGGAACTCAGAGTAGAATGGAGCTTCCTTGCTCTCCTGTGCATGAATCCCTTATAATCGATTTTGCATTATGTGGCTATACTCATAAAAAACAGCAAAACCTCTTTAATCCATGCTAATTTGGGGGATTCAATGATTATTCTGAATGATAGAATTTTTAACGAATGTGCATTTATTGGCTATTTACCCGAAGCAATTACGTTTAGGTTAACTTACTGAATAACCATGTTAAAGGGACCTGTTTTAATGAACAGGGTAAGATTAACTTGTGATTAACATCAATTACATGTAAATGATACTTGAAAACCAAAGATACCATTCACTACAGCCTGAATTCCCACGCATCCCAAATTAGTACAACCCAAATGTAATGAGGTTTTACTATAAGCCTGGTTCACTTCTGCCTGTGCCATCAAGATGGTCATCCAAGGATAAAATTCACATTTGACTCCAACACTCAGTAAACACCATGGCGATTTTCTTTCAGGACTGCTGCCGTCAATTTTTTGGCACTTTGTTAAATAACTTAATCTCTTTTCTGTTTAAGGGATTTAAGGACAATGTCTATCGACAGAGAAGAAAGTATTTTGTGGATGTGGCCATGGGTTATAAATAGTAAGTACCTGTGTAACTCTTCTCTGCGACTTGTGGCTGGCTAATTAGGGGAAACCCATGCCATATGAAACAGGCCTGCCTTGTCTTCACTTTAAGTTTTGCAGAAGGCAGACATGAACCATTTTAAACCCTGATTTTTCACTCGCAGGTGTAATTGTAAAATAATGAGACCCGGAGGCCACATGCCACGCGCTCCATTTTCACCATTGTGTTTGCTGCTCTACCAAGGCATGGGGCCATTTTTGTATACACTCTGCAGGGTCTGGAAAATGCATTTGAATTGTCCTTGCGATCTGACTTGCCAGTGACCCCTTCAATGTCCAGCTTCCCCGGGGAAAGTAGGAGAGTCCGCAGGAATGATGCGAGGGTTCATGGAAGCACCCTTAATAGAAAAGAAACGTGTTTGCTTTACACGGAAAGGGAAATTCCCTGTAAACTGAAGGCCTTATGGGAGAGTTTCATGCCTAATCTCAGATCCTGGGTGGGATGAAGTTGGAAAACCTCAGGACTGGGGTTAGGATGCTGCCTGGTGCAGGGCATGCGACAGGATGTTTGAGACTGGCCATAATGTCGTGTATGGACGGCAGGAGTGGATGTTAGGTCTCTGTTTACTCTGCTTGCATTAAGAAAACGTGTAGACCATCACGGTGCTGCCTTTCCTTTGTCTGGTATGTGGTCAGCTACATGAACCTTGGCTTCAGAACAAAATGTAAATGCATACCCCATAGGAAATGTTCTTTCTTATTTTAGTTGCGAATAGGTGAGCAGCTTGACTTTCCTCTGGGGCAGGTTTGTCCTTGGTGAGAGTTTCAGACATCTTGTGTGTTTTAGAGAGAGTGTCCGCATTTGCTTTTTTCTCTTCCTCTCTCTCTCTCTCTCTCTCTTTTAAAGGAATAGGACACACAAGGGCTTAAAGCCAGGTCAAAGGATCCCACATCACACCTCTGATTGCATCAGTTGTTTGCTCATTTCTAACTTCCTTTCACGCTTTGGGCATTCTTCCTTTCCTCCTCCCAAGACCCAGGCGTCCTTCGTTCTTTCTCCCCCATGGTTATGATCCTAAAAACCAGGACCACTTGGCACGTGCTTTTCCCACACACGTCTACTCCATTTTTGTTTTCCTCTGTTCCAGGCAGCTTCTTGACCGTCTTTAGCCTCCTGTGGCTTTCTACCCCCTCACGATGTCAGTGTGCCTGAGGCTCCTCCTGGCCCAAGCCCCCTTCCCACCCTCAGCACCTTGGCTCATGAGCCCCATCTCCCGTTGTTTCCCAGTCAAATTACCAACAGAGGACCCTGATGGGCGGGGCTCACTTTTTCACATCCGGGTCTAGTAATTAATTGTGAGCCTTCAGCTTGGCTCCCCTTGCTTCACAGATTGTCCCCGGGGAATCAGGTCATACACGGGTCCTTGGAAGGGGTGTGGGCAGGACTGGCTGCTGGGGCATCACCTGCCCACAACATTATAAAAGCTCAGTGCTTGGCAGAGCTTTTTCTTTAGGTAGAACAGATGGATAAATATGTATTTTATGCATAGATGGTACGTGTATTATACCTATGTGAAAAATATATGTATGTAGGTATGTGTGTCTATAAAGGATTTTGTTAGCATGGTGATCAAGGAACTCTCTCAAATGTTACTTACTTCTTCTTGAGAGAGAGAGAGAGCCCAGAAACGGGATAAGGCAAGCTGATATTGTGGTGACACTAATTGAATTGGTGTATCTGAATGAACCACTTTCAAGGGGCATCGATCATGGGGAGTATTTTGGCTTAAAAAAAAAAAAAATCTTGATATGGGCAGAAGAGGAAAAGAGCATATCATGAAAATAATGGAGGGTGAAGTTCTCAAAGCATTAACAGGAGTTTGCATTTGCCACCTTCCCTTAGCGAAAGAGGAAAACTGAGGTGCAGTGTCTGTGGAAAGCAAAAGTATAAATTGGCAGGTGGAAATGGAGATTTTTTTTTTCTGCAAAAAGCTCTATTGTTTCCGTTTGGTCTACTACTCAGGAGAAGGCTCCAGGGTGGCTAAAGAGCTGCGTGACGGTGGCAGGGAGAGGCTGGGGCAGGAGCCCTGGCCCAGGGGAGGCCAGAGGGGCCTCTCAAAGGGCAAGCCTTTGGAAGAGACACCCACCCAGCCCAGCCGGGGGGCCGCCAGCCTGCGGAATGAGCCAGGTGGTTGCCATCTCCTTGCTGAGTGTCACCTGCTCGTGTGGGAAGTGGTTCCCCGGGAATCACAGAGCTGGGGCTCTGCGTGGGCAGAACCTGGGCAGGCAGATCCAGAAAGGCCTGCTTCAGGTTCTTCTCCAAGATCCCAGCAGCTTCCATGGGATGGCTTCCGTGCGTCCTGGAGGAGGGCCTGGCTGCCGCATTTTTACCTCTACAAGAGGTACTGGGTGCCCTCGTGCTTCTCCTCGGCCGATTTGGGGAGGAAATGGCCCATGCCTTCCAGGGCTACACCAGCGTGGTAGGAATAGAAGCCCCAGGAGACGTATGTGTGGGGGGGCCTGCAGGTGCGCGCTGACCAGGCCGTCGACGGGGGCCTCCACCTCGGGGGAATAATTCTGACCAATCTGGGAGCTCATGGTTGGTGGCCAATAGGAAGCTAAGCTCAAAAGATGGTGTTCGCTGGTTCCAGAGGCCGAGGGTGGCTGAGAAGATGGTTCTAAACGTTACGACTGGAAAAGAGGTTGGAAGGTCATGGGAGGCTGGAAGGGCATCCCTGGGTCTGTTCCATTCAAACACTGTTGGAGAGGAGTCAGACCCGCAGGACCCCCAGCTGGAAAGGGTGGAGATTTTATTTTATTTATTTATTTTTTAAAAGATTTTGCCTATTTATTGGAGAGAGAGAGTGAGGAAGTGAGAGAGAGCGTGACCGGGGGCAGGGGGGTGAGTAGGAGAGGGAGAGGGAGAAGCAGACTCTCCATGGAGTAGGGACCCTGACACGGGGCTCGATCCTGGGACTCCGGGGTCACGACCTGAGCTGAAGGCAGATGCATAACTGACTGAGCCATCCAGGTGCCCCAAATGGTGGAGATTTTATACAAAGAAGGCACTGGACAGGGTGGAGTATTCCAGGATCCGGCGGCCCCTGTTTACAGGGCTGCGGAGTGCTTTGGTTCAAAGGCTCTGACTCAGTAACTGAATGTTCGAGAGGCTAAGGTAGGCAGGAAATCGTCAATTCATCATTTTACAGGGAGAAACTATTCTCATAGGATTTACAAAACTCCCTATTGTCATGACCCCAGAGAGGCTAAACATTAACCCGATGGTGAGTTGGTGGCTATAGAGTCAAAGAAGAGGGTGTTTAATGAAGAGAGTCTGGAATCCAGTGTGATCAACCTCACTGGGTCTGTTTCTTCATCCAGAAAGAGCCTCTCAGCATAGGTACGACCTATCTCCCGGGGTCCTAGCAGGGAATGCCCAAGAGAAGGCATGTGCTGTGCCTAGCGCAGGGCCTGGCACGCGATTTGTGATCACGTCACTCAGTATCATTACATCTTCCCCTGCCCTTTTTCCACAGGCTGTCTTCAGTTTCCAGCTGAACTATTGTTGAATTCTTTAGCTATGTCTTTTTTTTTTAAAAGATTTTATTTATTTATTTGACAGAGAGATCACAAGTAGGCAGAGGTAGGCAGAGAGAGAGAGGGGGAAGCAGGCTCCCTGCTGAACAGAGAGCCCGATGCGGGGCTAGATCCTAGGACCCTGAGATCATGACCTGAGCCGAAGGCAGAGGCCTTAACCCACTGAGCCACCCAGGCACCCTCTTTAGCTATGTTAATACCATTGTTTACACTGCCACTTTAACAAATGTCGTAGCTCCAATGTCCCTAGAAGTCATCCTTGGATGAAAACTCCTTCAGTTCCCCATTTAAAGATTGTTGTCTATCCTTAAGCTTTTGGGGCAGACCTACATCCTTCTTTATGGAAAGATTTCATAGAAAGCAATCACGTTCCCGTATGTGTGTGTATGTGTGTGTGTAGTTGCCAAAAAACTGATAAAAGATCGCCAGTTGCCTTGGTGTTTCTTGTAAGTTGACAGAGGGGGGAAGGTGCCTAGCAGGGGTGGCTACCTTTGGAAAGCACAAACCTAGGGCCTGTGGAAAGTAGAGAGGAAAGATTCATTCCTTAATGTCTTCTATGTCATTGCTGCGGTGGTTTCTCTCTGAATGAGTCTGAGGATGGTTAAGGGCTAGCTATTCGTGTGTGTGTGCGCGCGCACGCACTCACAAGCACATGGAAAGCTGGAGGTCAGGCTTGTGTTAGGGGCTGGTGGGTGTGGGGCACAGGTGCTAGCAAATCCCAAGTGGGCCTGTCCCTGTCATCTCGTTTGCCATGAAGTTAGGTGTCCTTTTTGTTCACAGAGAATAAAGATGCAATTTTTGATCAAAATAGATATTTTTCTAGTGCAGATGGCTTTCTGAGAGAGCAAAGGAAAAGGGTGTACACGCTAAGTACTTAAAACAAGCTCATTAGACTGGCTTCCGGCAGCATGCTGCACTCTGATTTTCCAAACCGATGCTTGGAACCCCTGGTCTGAGAAGCAGATTATTTGAAATTGAGACGGTCCTGAAAAATTCGGCATGTGAGGTCTCAGCACACACAATTGGGTGCTAAAACGAGGGATCATTCTGACACGTGGAGAACAGTTCAACTTCCTGCTAATAATTTGTTGAGTCCAGATGTTTGGGGTTGTGTAGGGATGGGCAGGCTGCAGTCTGTGGTGTCTGAAGGTAACGGGAGGGAGAAAGGACTGGAAGAATAATAGATATTGAAACCATGGCCAAGAAACCCTCCGGGGGATTCGTGTTGAATACTGTATTTTTCTATGATAGTCTTGAAAGGATAAAGCAGGGGGGAAGAGTCAACACAAGCAGAGAAAATGAAAAGATTCCAGTCTCTGATGAAAAAACAGCAGGCTCGTGGTCTGTATTACCGCGAACCCGAAGGAGGAGCGGGCTCCGGGAAGGCGGCCGCACGCCGAGAGCTGTCGATAGGGGGCACTCGGGCGCCTTTCTGATTGACAGCGCGGCGGAGAAACAGGATTGATCACCCAGGCGCCCAGGGATGCCCGCAGACGTGCCTGAGCCTCGTGTCCGCGTGTCGGGGAGGCCTGATCACCTCACCAATAATGGCAGGGGAAACCTTCCTTAGTGCAAATACGTTCTCCATAGAAAACCCCAGAACGCCCGCCCTGATTGGAGAGGGCACTGCTTCTGAATTCGCGTGGGAGAGGATGCGCGTCACGCCTTGTCCTCCCAGACTCAAATAAAAGAAATTCTTGGGGAAACAGAGAAAGAAGTAGCCTGTGATTAGATGACATGGAGCACACATACAGACAGTTCAGAGACTATGCAAGCGTGTGGGGGCAGATGGCATGTGGAGGAAGAGAAAATTCTGACGGGGAGGGGGAAACTGTTAGGTTTGTCTGCAATGATCCAGCTTTCTGTCATTGGCACCTTCATATTTTAACCTTGGCATTCGCTTTGCTGCATTTCTGTAGGGTTCACAATTGCTATATTATTGGGGAAGAAGAATCAGTAATACATTTTTTTTTTCAATTGGCTAGAAATAAACACATTTTTCTTTGAGGGCTATTGTAATGATTATTTCTCAACAATATGCATGCATATTTAATAATAATTTTGGTGGGGGTGATGGTAGTTATTTCAATCCATCTTACTCTCTTGGAAAGAGGCCCCAAGCTCTGACTTTAATTATGCCACTCTTGTTTGCTTCAATTGATTTTAAATATTATTGTGATTGTGTTTTGTTAGGAATGTACTTTCTTCTGGCCGAAATTGAAGTAGTACATGAACCTCATGTCCTTCTCATGGGGCTGCTTCCTCTGATTTATTATTTCTTTTAGTCCATGGAATCTGAAATGTAAATAGGTCAATGCGATGTCAATGAGTAAGTTAAACAAGGGAGTTTCAAAAGGCCAGAATTTGCTTAAAGTTGGAAAATTTCCCAACTTGCCAAGAAAACTCACTCCTCTGATTTCAAATTCAGGGAGAACCACTTGAATCCATCTCTCAGCCTCAGTTTTCTCCTCTGTGGAATGGGGATAATAGTATCTCCTTTGCATTTCTCCTGGAAGTATTTTGAGGATTAAATGAAATCAATAGAGCATTGCTACACAGTGTACTTTATCCTTCTGTCTCTCAAAACAGTACTCAAAGAATCTAGACCAAGAGCCTGGGGTTTACTCAGCCCCCTGGCCCACTTGAAGGCCTTGGTTGCTTTCTCCAGTTTTTCTTTCAATCTGAGAAGCAGGGTGTGGTGTGTTTAAGAGGACAGAAGCTCGACTGGACTGCCTGGGATGAATTCCAGCCTTAAACATTTGCCAGCTGAGTGACTCCTGCAAATGATTTGTCTTCTGTGCCTTAGTTTCCATATCTGTACAATGGGGATAACTCTACTACTGCTTTATAGGATTGTTATAAGGATTAAGTGAGCTAACATAGTAACAGCACTTAGAACACTGCATAGGAAATGCTACATAAGTATTTGCTAATATTATAATTTTTTTCACTTCAGCTGTCTCTCCTTTTTGTCTACCCTCATGCTCCACGTCTTTCTTTTTTTTTTTTTTTAAGATTTATTCATTTATTTTGGAGAAAGCGCATGTGTGCATGTGAGCCAGGGGAGGGGCAGAGGAAAAGAATCTCAAGCAGAATCCCACCGAGGTGGAGCCCAATGTGGGGCTCCATCTCACAACCCTGAGATCATGGCCTGAGCCAAAATCAAGATTTGAATATATATCCAACTGAACCACCCGGACGCCCCTCCAAATCTTTTTATTACCTTTTGGTTAATGTCCTTCTCCACTCCCCTTCACCAAGACTCTTTAAGCCCTAAAATTGTCTGATTTTTATATTGTATTAGTTATTTATTTTTGTGTTACGAATTATTTCCAGAATTGAGCAGCTTAAAACAATAAGCATTTCTTATCTCACAAAGTTTTTTTTTTTTTTTTAAGATTTTATTTATTTATTCCAAAAGAGCAAATGAGAGAGAGAGAGAGAGAGTGCGTGAGACGGGGGAGGGTCAGAGGGAGAAGCAGACTCCCTGCTGAGCCGGGAGCCCGATTCGGGACTCAATCCTGGGACTCCAGGATCACGACCTGAGCCGAAGGCAGTCGTCCAGCCAACTGAGCCACCAGGTGCCTGACTCTCACAAAGTTTCTGAGGGTCAGGATTTAGGGAGTGGCTTAGCTGGGTGGTTCTGGACCAGGGTCTCTCATGAGGCTGGGGTCAACGTGTTGACCAGGGAAGGCTAGGGCTGGAAGATCTGTTTCCAATATGATCATGCACATGGCTGTTGGCAGGAGGCCAAATTTTCTTACCAAATGGGCTCCTCCAATAAGGCTGCCAAGTGTCCTCAAGATATGGCAGCTGGCTTCCCCCAGATCAAGTGGTCCCAAAGAAAGCAAAGGAGAATCTACCCTGCTTTTTATAACCTAGCCTCAGAAGTGACATACCATCACTCCTGATGTGCTCTATTGGTTTCATAGCCCAACCCCGCTGCACCGTGGGAGGAGACTACACATGGGGATGAAGGCCAGGAGGCAGGCTTCCCTGGGGACTGTCCTGATGGTTGGCTACCATATACATTTAAGTGGTGTTCAATTTTATTTCTTCAAGACCCTCTCTATCAGCTCTACCACAATGGGCGCTATTGTGTTATCCGTAGAAGTAATCCTTATGGAAGCAGAGGTGTGGCAGAACATGTGGCAGAATGTATAGGCTTTGGAGCTAGACAGCACTGGGTTTGAATTCCTGCTCTGTGGCCATGAGCATTGACCTAGTTTCTCTGAGTCTCAGTGCTCTTTTTTTTCCCTTAAGGTTTATTTATTTATTTTAGAGAGAGAGAGCACGGGCAGGGAGGGAGGAGGGACAGAGGGAGAAGGAGAGAATCTCAAGCAGACTCCTCACCGAGCGTGCAGCCTGATGCAGGGCTCTATCTCACCACCCTGAGATCATGACCTAAATCAAAATCAAGAGTCAGACACTCAACCAATTGAGCCACCTAGGCGCTGCTGAGTCCCAGTGATCTTACCTTAAAATGGGCCAGTATTTATCTACCTTGTGTGGTTGGGAAGATTAGCAGTGATTACAGGGCCCAGATGCTGGCTGGTACAAGCTGGGGTTGAATCTATGATAGATATGATTATGATTATCATGTGTTAAGTAGCTAATGGTTCCTCAATTCCATATAATCATTTGTTAAGCTCATGTAAAATGAATAAAGGACCTTAAAGAGTGAATGAATGATGAAATTTCAGGCTCCATGGTGGGCTGGGTTAAAGGAGCTTTTCAAAAATGTGTGTGTGTGCGTGGGTGGGTGCATGTGTGCGTGCGTGTGTGTGTACATGTGTGCATGCATGTGTGTACACTTTTCAGTTTCCTGTAACTCATGCATACAGCTTGCTTCTTCAGTTAACAAAGCGGCCCTCTCCAAGGCTTTCCCAGGCCAGAGAGTCTCAGCTAAGGTCAGAGGGTGCGGGTTGCAGCTGGGCTGTCTTGGATCAGTCCCTGAAGGGGGGCTGAGGGTGGTAGAAATGGTCATTGTAGGGACCTCTCAGCTGGCATATTTGGGTAGTTTTAGCCTCCTTTGGTTAAATGCCTGCCATGTGCTGGACACTGTGTTTAACACTTTGCTCATGTTCGCTCATTTAGGCTCACAAAAAGCCTTTGGGATAGGTGCCGTCCTTGGACTCATTTTGTAGACAAGGAAACTGAGCTGCAGAGACATTAAGAAATTTACTGAAGGTGACACAGCTGATCATGTTACCTGCATAAACACCAGCGGTGGATGCTTTAATTTCTCCGAAATGGAGCACTTGAAGAGTAGAATGGAAGAGTAGAACGAAATACTCTCGGCCTCAGTTCATTTCCCAAATGGCCAGAATAGTTTCTAGATAAGGTCACTTCCGGGGCTGTCGTGTGCTTCTCTTAAAGACTCTCTCTCTCTTTGCCCAAGAAGCCACGTCTAGTCTTTTGTCTGTCTGGACATGGCTGTGGCACTTCCTCTTGACACAGGCGGTATTGTACACTGGTTGAAAATAGCAGTCACAGAACGGAGACTCGGCATTTTAAAAAGTCATTCTCTTTACAGAATTCTCGGCATATTTGAAATGCACGGTTCTTGTCTGTATTTAGTTCACTTCAGGCTTTAGGGAGCCAGGACTCAACCCAGCTGGGTGTGACTTCGAGTCTCTGGCACGTCGTGGGGGCCCCCCAGGGGGGCCCAGGGGCGGGGCCCTACAGGGAAGAGCCCCACGGGGCCGAGCCAAGCCCCAGCCTGCATGGCGATTCTGCCTGGCTCGGCCGGCCGGGTCCTGTGCTCTTCTTGTCCCGCCTGTCAGGGCCTGACCCCGGTGGGATATACGATGGATGGAAATAAACACAGCTGGGCTGATGCTTGAAAAACGATTGCCAGGGATTTGTCCCTCTCTGGCTTTTTCTAGTCACCAGACTATTCATTTCTTGATTTTTCGATTTGACAGAATTATACCCTTTTGTGATTCATTTGCTGCGAGTGTAAGTGCACAGCTAAACAGAGACTCTAAAACAAAACAGTCCCAAATGGGGACTAGCATATATGAAAAGTGCAATCTCCGGCTCAGCGGGGAGCTTGTGAATATTCTACTCTGCTCCCTCAGAGAGAAAGGGAGAGAAGCCTCTCATTCAACGTGGAGTGGAGATGATTCTAACCTCCTTTCCTCATCAAAGCAGAAGAGAGCATTTTTTTGCCACTCTCCTGTACCCCACCCACAGCCCCAGATACCCCATGTCTGCACGAAGCTCTCTGGGACCAAAATGCCACACACTCTAAGACACTGAATAGATACATAATAGGGAATGGATGTGCCTTCCAAGCCAGCAGGAGGTCTTGTTTACAGGGCTTGTGCTACATGACTCTGCAGGAGTCACTCTAGTTTTGCAAAGAAAAGGAAGGGGGTGGATCAGAGACAAACAAAGGTAGGCCCTAGACAGCCAGTAGGACTGATCCTGGGTAGCGCTGATGCTGCCTGTGCTCACCACTGGGCACACAGGGCCTTCCCGACTCCCAGGGACTTGTGACCAGTTAGCTTTTGTTTGAGCTGGAGGATTACTGACGCTGAGTCTTTCCTAGGAGGCATTTGCAATTATTGCAACTTGCAGAAATGTAACTGGGGTGGCTCCACCTCTCCACCTTCCCAGAAATTTCAGTTGACCTTAGCATTTCTCATTTCATGCGAGAAGAGGCATGATTTATGGATCCTGCTTGGTTTCAGAATGTAGCGAAAAGAAATACACTACTAACAGGAGTTGTGAGTGCTACATTACCTATTTTTAGATAGGCGAATCTTAATTGGAAACATCACAAATAGAAGGTGGAGGAAGAATGAAAGGGAAAAGTTATGCTTTCTTCCCAGGGAAGAAAACTTCACTGGGGGGTTGCAAGTCTTTGTCTTTAATTCTATTTTTCTTATCGGTTTTGTTGGCAGATGGTCACCTTGATGAATGGTGGGCTCTGTTGTGAGGTGGGACCGAGCTTTAATTTTTTTCCCTTTTCCGCCTTTTTGAGAAGACGCACCTTAGAAGGCAAATATGTTTTCTCTCCGACCGAGCTAATTTTATCCCATTCCATTATCCTCCATTGATTTGCTTTCCCAGGTTTTGAATGAAACTGAGATATATGTGGCTGTTTGGGTACTTTGTGACTCCTGCATAAACACCAGTTGTTGATGCTTTAATTTCTCTGAAATGGAGCGGTAAATTGAAAAGTAGAACAAAACCAAATATTTGTTGTGCTGGGGTCATTTCCCAGATGACTGGAATTGTTTCTGAGGAAGGTCGCATTAGGGTTTTCAAGAGGGCCTCTTCCATAGAATCAAAATATCTTTCTCTGCTCAAGAGGCCACACTCCCCACCCTTTTTTTCAATCTACATAGCAACTTCCGTTTGACATAGATGGTATCATCCTTAAGTTAAAATCCAGAGCAACAGAATTAAATGAGTGGGTTTTATAAAAGTTATTCTGTTCTCTACAGAATTCTCAGCATATTTGCAATGCACAGTTCTTGGAAGTATTTAAAAGGCTTTATGGAAGAATCATTTTCATGCCAAATGTTTCTCTTTACCTGAAGTTCAGCTCAATGGCTGAAAGGAAGGGAGCCTGAGACTTGAAAGAAAGACAAAAGGAAAAATTGATTTGGAAAAGGTTTCTCCTTTTCATTTTTTGAGCTTGGCGGGTTTTTTTAGATGCGCATGAATGCCTCAGTAGGATGTTGTCTGATTATAACGTGGCTCCCACAGCTGGGGAAAACATTAGCACAGTACGGCCTGGTGTCACTTCCTGACAAGGACAGGGGTTGCACCAAATTCTAACGCCGTTCACAGGGAATGAGGTAGGGGTATTTTACTTTAAAATGATTTCCATGAACATGAAGGACTGAAATTACTTTCCACAAGTCCTGTCTGAGAGGTGAATGGATTCACGCAGAAGAGCGCTGTTTTGTCATCTCCAGGCCTGTTCCCGACTCCGCAGGGAAGGGATGAAATTGGATTCAGTCCTGTGCGCCTGGAGGAAGGGATCCAGCTATACTGAGTAGCCCGCTAGGTGCTAGGCATCGGCCCAGGCGCTTTACAGATGACATCATCTGATCGTCTCAGTGTTGTGTGGTGATCTTATTTCCCTGAGTTTCAAATGGGGAAACAGAGGCCAAACTCAATGCTTCATATACATTAGGTACTCAGTACCTTGCACTGAGGTCTGTTGGTTAAGAGCGGGGGTCTCTAGAGCTAGCCCTCCGTAATCTGAGACCCAGCTGTGCCTCTTACTAGCTGTTTGATCTTAGATTACTGTGCGTAAGCCTCAGTTTCCTTCACCATTAAACAGGGAGACTAACAGTTATGTAATCTCTTGTAAGGTGAGCATTATATGACATTTTCCAGGTGATTTGCTATTATGTTGTTGTTGTTACAGGTAGATGAATGGATGGATGCTATTATTAATTTCCTTAGGGCCATGACCTGTAGGGTAACCACACTCCCTCACCCGCCACTAAAAAACATGGCAGGGTCCAGTAATTAGCAATATCCAGTCCCTGTAGGTCTGGGTACAAGATGCGTGGGATTAAATCTGGAGGCCTTGGAACCCCCAACCTGGGTCTCTCCATATCCGTGCCCTGAGACTGTTGGCCGCTATTGAATTTCAGCTTGTTTCTGGATTGCATTTTTTTGAGTTCCCCTTCTTTTTGTATGTTGAACACACACGTAGCGATGGATGTGAGACCCATTGTTGTGGCTGTTCATAGTTAATTTCATGATGGTTTTTGCGGAAGAAAATCACTCCTCTAGAATGTGAAGAGGGCTTTCTGCAAGGTGAGAAAATGGTGGGAAGCCCTATCGTGGGGTGCACGGGACAAATAAAAACAAATAATTTCCAGGAGTTAAATTTTCACTCTCCCTGAGGCTCCCAAGGTGCAGTAGTTTATTTTCATTATGTCTCTTGTAAAGGCAGCACCAATATTAACAATGTGAACAAAACAAACTAACGTTTTTGTTTGCTACCATCTGAAAGTTCCTTAGGGCCCATAGACTCATTTGCGAAAATTCATGTGTGCAAAACTCATTTGCAAAAGCAAATAAAATATGTGATCACAAATGCTCTTTACCTGACTGGCCTAGGGGACTAGCTGAAAATGAGTCTGTGCCTTTATGTCTACTCTGTGGTGTAGCGTAGCTGTCTCGGGCTGCCCGATCCCCCTACCAAATGAACCCTCATCGAGCCACTTTATTTATGTCGGACAACTCGATGGTTTGAAATCTGGATATAATTCAGGCGGTTGTTATGTCGCTGTACTGATTTGTGAGTTTCCTTTTTGAAAAATTGCATTCCATCATCATGCTCAGTAGCTTTGGAAACATCTTTGCAAGTTCATTCCTTAAGAAGTGCATCAAAGGAAACATCTCTGTGTTAGCCAAGTTTGGCTTTTCTGTCCCTTTGGGTTTGCATGTGCTGCTTTCTTTCCTCATGAAAACCGTGGCTACAAGTATAGGATATGCCTAGGAAGCCTGAGTTAAGAAAATTAGAAAAAAAGAAACACTTACATATAAAGTATGTAGTACATGGGGATAATTGGAAGTTACGAGAAAACTTACTAATATCGATAAGTCTTTGGACTTGCTTTTTCCACAGCAATTAAAATATGAGGCAGGGGTGAAGTAAGACAAATAAATGTATATCTGCCTGGCTTTGTGATATACCGCTATAATTCTTCTTAACCTTTAAATTTGTGGCTTGTTTCAGCCGGATTGATTTACTTATTTGACAAATAATATTTGCTGAACACCTATATATTCCAAACTCTGGTCTGGGTAGCAGGGATATAAAAATGAATGAGCAAGCAAAAATTCCCTGCCTTGAAGGAACATACCTTGTAATGGGGGAATAGATTTAGCAGACTAATATTTTGGATATGTTACTCCCCCCGCCCTGCCTGGGGTATTATTGACACTATTTCATCATAAAGTTATTGAGTGTCCTTTATGGTCTGAATTCTGAAGTGTAACTTTATCAAATGCAGGAGCCTTAGACTTTTCTCATTGACTTTTGGAAATCAGTAGAAAAAATGGCATTTGCTTTCTGGTTAAACTTTAATGGAATCCATCAACTCCATTTAGGATTTTTTTTTTTCCCCTGGCTTGTGGCAACATAGTTTCCAGTCTTGGAGGTGTCAGCCATCTTCCTGTTGAACTCCCATTGACCCTACAGTTCTCTGCTCAAGACACCTGGCAGCAGGTGATACTATTTCATGAAGGTGGGACCAACTGGCACAGAACTAGGTGACATTATGATCACTAGATACATGAGTACATACAAGTACTGATTGAAATTTCTGTATACTAGTGTGTCACCTCGGTTGTGAGCAGTATAACACATGCTTGGTAACAATCGATAGTAAATTTTGCGAATGATGAATGTTTCTTTAAAAAATATTACATGGGGGGGGCTCCTGGGTGGCTCCAGTTGGTTAAGCATCTGCCTTCAGCTCAGGTCATGATCTTGGGGTCCTGGGATGGAGCTCTGCACAGGGCTCCCTGCTCAGCAGGGAGTCTGCTTCTCCTTCTCCCTCTGTCTCTCCCCTCTGCTCATGCTCTCTCTCTCTCTCTCAAATAAATAAAATCTTTAAAAAATTACATTGGATTGAAACAAAGATTATTCTTATAATGTTAGAATAATGTCAGTCTCCTCTTCTATATTCTTGTATGTTTCCTTGCATGGGAAGGAAAGAGGATGAATCACAGATAGCTCCCTGAAAATTATGCAGAATTCAGGGTATGCTCATTGGGGAGGCACCACGTGCATGTGTCATAAGTCAAGAAGGAACAAAGATAGAGACCTCCTGCCTTCACGTTTCCATGCTCTTTCTCCAAAGGCCCTGTCCAAACCCTTAGAGGAGCTGCTAATTGCTAATGAGTTGCAAAGCTGATGGGGTTTTATATTTCATATCTTCTCATTTCCCTTCTGCAAACCCCCAGGTGGAAGTGTCAATCAAGAGAGAACTGCCTAAGGTAGGGAAGGAAGAAAAGATGAAGCAGAGATGAGAGGGACAGTTTATTGCAGGCAGATAAACAGCTGTTGAATAAGTGAGGCATCTCCTGGCCCGAGGAACATGTAATGAAATCAAATCAAAAATAAGTTCATTCCTGGGGCGCCTGGGTGGCTCAGTCATTAAGCGTCTGCCTTCGGCTCAGGTCATGATCCCAGGGTCCTGGGATCGAGCCCCACATCGGGCTCCCTGCTCAGCAGGAAGCCTGCTTCTCCCTCTCCCATTCCCTCTGCTTGTGTTCCCTCTCTCGCTGTGTTTCTCTCTGTCAAATAAATAAAATCTTAAAAAAAAATGAGTTGATTCCTAACTGGTTCTATCAGATTCACCATCCCCTTAACCGATTCTCTGTTTACCTTCTGCTCTGTTTGGTTCTTGCCACCAAGGAGACCCAACTGTTTTCAAAGAACACAATCTGCCTTGTGTTGCAGCCAGTCTTGCCATCTTGACGTAAATACTGTCAATTGCAGCCTGTTATATCTTCCTCCACTGAATATGTGAATTGCTTCCCGACGCTGGAGTTCTTCTAACCATAATGCAAGCAAAGAAACTGCATCTCGCCTTTGGAATTCTAGCAGCAAGGACCAGCAGACAGCCAGGATGTACCACTGTAACCAAATATTTTCCAATCCCCCAAATTAAAAAAAAAAAAAAAGTAGAAGAAAAGTCCAGCCTTGTGGTTGGACCTGCTGGAGGAGAAGATCAAAGAAATCGTTAAATAAAACAAAAGCGTTACTGCTTATTCATCTGGCTAGAGAAAGAACTCCCGCAATTTCACCCTCGGTAGGGTACGTGTCCCTGGATTTCAGGATCCACAACGTATTTGTTAAACAACTTGAACAAGCTCGGGACTTATGTATAGTAACTATAAAGGTACCTTTGCCTCTGCACTTTCTCCTTTGTCCCGTCTGTGGGGACAAGGCAGGTTTTTCAGGATCATCCTCCCGCTCGGAGAAGAGTGGCATTTCACCTCACAGGCAGAAAGACGCCTCCCACAGCCTTCATTATTTCCCAAGAAAGTTCTTTGTCATCTCTGAGTAACCTACTTCATCAGGGATTTTTCCCATTGTCAAGCCTTGATTCTGTGGTGACCACTGTCGTGCTTTTCCCGGTTGCATCTTCACCAAATGCTGCTTCCCTATCGTGTTTCTAAAGCCTTAGTTGACCATTCTTTGGTACGAGGGCCAAATCTGCAGTGAGTAGAAGCTACTGAAAGTTGCATCTGTTTTCTTCCAGTGATTTAGGGATCTAAATCTTTGGTGGTTATTGAGAATTCCGGAATCCCAACTAATTCCATATAAATGGAGGAGACTCCCTAAAGATCTAATTATAATATTTACATGTCATTAGTTTGTTGAGAAGTCTCATCTTGTTGGGGTTTATTCCAATGGCAAAATGGTTTTATTTTTCCCACTCGCTGCTTTCGACTGTATTGTGTTGAATTCTACTTTCCTGCTGGGAAGCAAGTTCCTTAGCAACATCTAATTTGCTGTCATTTTCAATTATTAGTGTAGTCTCCTTTGGGTATTTAAGGCCTCATCCCATTCATTTAAAAAAAAGATTAATCTCAAATTTGATTCAAAGTGTATCCTTCCCCCCTCTGTTATTTGGAGAGAGTGTGTATGTGTGTAAGCTGTGTGTGTGTGTGTGTGTGTGTGTGTGTGTGTGCTGGTTCTAAGACATCTTTCCTTCTCTCCTCTAGGACCTCGCTCCCCTGGAGTTGGAAGCTGAGAGGAGGGAGGGAGGCAGCTGAGAGCTTTTTACAGGGTTGTTAGAATATCAGTTGTGGGCAGACTGCAGGCCACACTCACGCTGGCTTAGATTCTTTCTGATCGCGTGGTCTCTGCTGAAATGGTCTCTGCAGAGTGTTATATATAGTTTCTTGGGCCAGCACCCTTTCCTCCACCTCCATCCTTACAGACATGCGCCCTGCATCCCCGTGGCCTTGGCAGTGGTCATGCCACCAACCCCTTCTCTAGGTTGTGCACACTGGAGCTTGGGAACCCCTCACAAAGCAGGAGTGATGGGAGCCCCTTCTGTCTCCTGAGAGCTGGGCAGAACAAGATGGGATGAGACTTCTCCCTTTTCCTCCCAGGCATATCATATTGGATTCCACAGAAATCTCTAGAGTTCGCTGGGCATCTGACTTCATGTTCATGTGAACCTCAAATGTCAGAGGACGCATGTCAAAGGCCCCCTCCTCTGTCTCAGAGCACTATACTCCTGGCTTCCTGATACCCTCATGTCTCTCTCCTGCTCCAGTCTGGTGGCCATTCCAGGGGGATCCCGGGGCCCTGATGCTCAGCCAGGGTCCAGGTGGGAAACGCGATGCCAGGCCCCACGTCTCCTGGGCAGTCCTCCTAAATGATTTTCATGGAGCAGCCTGGGGGGGAGGGGAAAGAACCTGCCCTCTCCCTCAAACACTGGCCTTCCCTGCAATCCTGTGCCTCTCTTATTTCCTGTTAGACTAGTGGGGGAGGTTGGGGGTGGGGTGGGAGGGGTGGTAGGACAGAATTTTTTTTTTAAAGATTTTATTTTGAAGTAATCTCTACACCCAGGGTGGGGCTTGAATTTACAGCCCTGAGAATAAGAGTTCTCAGCCAGGACATGTTCCAGCCAGGTGCCCCTGAGAGAATTTTTTAGTGGTAGGGCCATTTCTGCTGCTTTTTTTTTTTTTTTTAAGGTTTATTTATTTATTTGAGAGAGAGAGAGCAAGCGTTTGCATGAGCAGGGGGAAAGGCAAGAAGGACATAAAGAGAGAATCCTCAAGCAGACTCCCCCTGAGTGTGGAGACTGAGGCACGGCTTGATCTCACGACCCATGAGATCATGGCGTAAGCTGAAATCAAGAGTTGGCCGCTTAACCAATTGAGCCACCCAGGTGCCCCTCTGCTGACTCTTAATGAGCTGGCTGGCTCTAGCTTCTGGGGGCTTTCTCTAGAATGTGAAGTACTTGAATGACTTTAATTTTGGGCCAGAGGAGAGTTTTAGGAACTCAACTATGACACCTATGACACATACATTAAAACGTGTACCCACAGATAGATGTGAAATGATTATGAGTATATATCCTAGGCCCTAAAAAGATCAGGACACCCTCCTGTCATTCTTCTCATATACAATTCACACCAAAAAAAACTTAATCCATGACAAGGGGAAAGAAGGGCAATGCATTCTGTTTTTCCCATGACCACAATTTTATTTTTCCAAATGTCAAATTTCAAAGTTTTAGAAACATAGATGTATTCCGAGTGCCCCAACCATGATCTCCAGTCTTACAGAGAGGAATTAATAAGTGAATAAACATTGAAGTACTTTCTGTGATCTACAAATGCATGCAAGTACCATGATTACACGTGATTGTATATGAGATTTTCTATGTATAAGTACACATACCTACAAGCCTTGTTTCAGTTTGGTATATGAAAATAAGTTGGTTCCTGGAATACATAATTTATTTCATTAGTATACACCAATCAATTAAGACTACAACCAATCTTGAGCCAGACTGATTGGGTTTTAAGCCTGGCCCCATGATTTTAGGCACACATCTTAATTTCTCTGAGCCTTAATTTCTTCACATATAAATGGGGATAATAACAGTGTCTGCCTCATGGAGGTGTTGTGAGGATCAAATCGATTAATTCATAAAAAACACTTAAAAAGCCTTAGAAAAGTGGCCCATAGTGAGCTCTCAAAGATGGGTTTTTATTATATAATGTTATTAGCTACAGAGAAAAATAGGAAATTTCTTATTTTTTCTTCGATCTTGGTATTTTGGCTATTAATCATAGAAATAAAATGGATAAAGTTAGCATTTACTTTGTGATGAAGTTGACTTTTAAACATCTGCCTTCAAGAGTGACCTGGGGCTAGGGGCTCAAGTGGAATGAGAAAGCTCCAGATGCCCAGAGTCAGACTTACTTGCCATCAGGGTGGCAGTCACAGACACAGGAGTCGGGAACTTAGAGAGCAGGCCAGTGAGCCACTGGCAGGCAGGCAGGACAGATAAGCGCCGGGGTGGGGGTGGGGGGATGAAAATGTACCTGACCATGCTGGAAATTCGTTATTAAGTAACAGATCTGTAAAGCTCTTTGCTCCCACTCTAGCTCACACTTGCTTTCCTTCTGTTGCTTGCTGTTGGCCATATTCAGCTCCCCTTTGAAATGCCGAAGGTTTGCAGATTCATATCGAAGGGAAAAGTTTGACCTAACGATTCTTTTCAAATGGCTTCTCAATATTTCATTTACTGTTTCAGCCTCATCGCCTTCCTGCCTCGTGCTTGTGCCCAGCTCTTATTAGCTTTATTGGCTTACCTGACTCCAATTGATTTCATTGAATTTTCTGGAACTGGAGGCAGACTGTTTATATATTTATTTCCTTGCATCCTTTCTATTTTTATCTTTCCATTTCAAGCTTTCATCCTAAACTTATCACAGATGCTAAGCCTTAGCAGTCTTGATCTTCTCAGCAAATATTTGCCAGGTTGTAATTTTTTATTTGTTATCAACAGCCAAATTTAAACGAGGCTAATCTCTTTCTAATTTGGTTTGTGTAAGCCCCAGTCTTGGTACTTAGAGAAAGCAAATGCTAATTTCTTGTTCTTTCTTAAGTGTGTTCTTCCCTTATCCCTCATATACCGCAGTTCATTTTTTTTTAATAAAAATAATATGGGGCAGTAGGAACCCCATTTGGACTTAAAGTTTAAACAGAAAGCATTTTGGCACGAACACCCTCAAGTAGAGAGATGGTTGGGGGGTGGGGGATCTGTGTGCTAGCCTCATCTTGTTATTGTCCTCTTTCCCTTTTTCACTGCCTCCGTGGGGGAGGTTACGGGTGCAGGTGCAGGGCGTGGGGCCGGGGGCGGGGGGATACTCCGGGTGGTCCCAGCTTATAGAAGGGGTCCTGCAGCTGCGGCAGCCCTAAGTGGCAGTTGCAGCCCGCGCTTGGGTTCCTGTGGCGGCTGCCTGCTACAGGCTGGCTTCTGTAGATGGCAGAGGTAGCCTTCCTAGTTTCATGTGTGTATATTTGGACTTCCATATGTTGTATGTATATATCTGCTGAAGGCAGGGGCAGAACTTCTGCCAGGGTAGGCAGTGGGGAAGGGGGGCAGGACTGCAGGTCGCTGTTGAGGATGTCTTGAGAGATTTTTCAAAACCTTAATTTCACCTTTAAAATAGGTATCTTAATCAGAGGCTAAATTCGGATTCCGGTCTGTCAAACAATAGCTTGCAAAAGCACTGTCCATACTGCCCTCGTTCTGCTGGCCCCTCCCCCCGGCTGCTTCGGAGCTGTTTCCTGCTCATGGCTGCTGGTTGCTATTAGAACAGCATTTCCTCCATCACCTTTCTGTCTGGGAATTTGCAGATCCTACCTGGCCAACGAGGCTCAGCCTCCTCCAGGAAGCTCTCTGTGCCCCTTCCAGTCCCGAGCCACCTCTCACTATCCTGACCTAGGAGTCAGCGCACTGTGGCTTGTAGGTCAACTCTAGCCAACTGTCTGTTTTTGTAATGAAGCTTTGATTAGGATACAACGAGGTTCATTTGTTTACGTGTCCTCTCTGGCTGTCTTTGAGATACAATGGCAGAAGTGAACAGTTGTAACAGAGACCGTGTGGCACACAAAAACTTAAAATATTTCATTTGCTTTCTGAACCTTTGCAGAAGAGGTTTGCTAACCCCTCTGCAAACCTCTGAGAAAGCTTAATGTATGATCCTCCCAGCATGATGGGCAATGAATGCCCCTATTGTGCATTGTGCAAAGCTCTCACTTTAGAATTCAGTACGGTTTATTTTATTTTTTAAAAGATTGTATTTATTTGACAGACAGAGAGAGAGCACAAGCAGGGGGAGTGGCAGGCAGGGGGAGAGGGAGAAGCAGGCTCCATCCTAGGACCCTGGGATCATGACTTGAGCGGAAGGCAGATGCTTAACTGAGCCACCCGGGTGCCCCAGTTTTTTTTTTTTAAGATTTTATTTTCATATAATCTCCACACCCAATGTGGGGCTCAAATTCACAACCCCGAGATCAAGAGTCACATGCTCTCCTTACTGAGCCAGCCAGGCACCCCAAGAATTCAGTATAGTTTTTTTTTTTTTCATAGTTCCCATTTTACTCACTGAACGAAAAATCTCAAAATTACACTTGGAGATTGGGGTGGTTTCCCCACAAGGACAAAGAGAATCCACAGGCAATTTCATTTTCTAGAGACAATATCCATTTATTGACTTCAGTAGGTGACTGCAGAAAAGGCTTCCAGAACATAGCTTTGTACCCCAAACCAGTTTTTTTCCAACCCAGCGCTCTTACTTATTACCGATCTCAGTGTAAGTATATAAATCTTATCAAATTTCCATAAGGATGTGTGAAGATGTAACTTAAATCGTTTATATGGAAGTCCAAATATACAAAATTAAAAGGTTACCATTTATTAAAAAAATAATTCTTCATGGGATCCTTTTAGACACTCAGGTGTCCCACTTTACAAGAACTTGACTAACGGTAGGTGTGAAGTGAGAAGACGTTTAACTCCATTGCGGAGCTAGAGTCATTCACTGGTCTTCTCTCCTGCCCAGCGGCCAGCCCATCCCCAGGGTGGAGTACACAGAGGAAGAAACGAAGACGTGGGGTGTCGTGTTCCGCGAGCTCTCCAAGCTCTACCCCACTCATGCTTGCCGGGAGTACTTGAAAAACTTCCCTCTGCTGACTAAGTACTGTGGCTACAGGGAGGACAACGTGCCTCAACTCGAAGACGTCTCCGTGTTTCTGAAAGGTAAGGCTTCACACAGGCTGTCTCTTGCCTTCCTAGCCACCATCCTTTTTGCCTCCCAGGGACACACGGTGCAGCAATGTAAAAAAAATTTCCTTTTTACAAAAAAGGAAATGCTCCCTTTGATTTAAAGAGAGGAACACTGAGCCGGAGACTCCCCGGGGCCACCTGCGGATAGCCGAGCAGGGACTGTGGGCAGGGAGACGGACTCCGCTGTTCGCACCGCTCAGGGGCTTTGGTGGGGTCTCTCGTGGTTGGCTGTTCTAGGCGGTAAACCCCGAAGGATACTGGCAAGTTCAGCTTTGAACTCTTTCTGATCCAGGAACTACTCTGTGGGGCTTCGTGGGGATGGAATGACCTCAAAGGTGACATTTTATTTGCTTTGTTAAAAATTATGTATTGCATAAGAAATATCATGGATAATGTTGAACATTACATTGACTTTCCTTTGGGGAAACCAGTCAATTAATCAAAGAAATATTTATATATATATGTGATGTGCCAGGGGCTATACTCATGGCTGAGTTCCCTATAGCAGGGAACAAGATGAGACATAGTGTCAGCTCAAGTTCATGTCCTTGTGTGGTCACTCTCCTCACTGGCTTTCCTGGGACAGCAACTGCGGAAATTTGTAGGGGTGGCGGGAGGAGGCCAGGTTTCATGGTGGCCCCACTCCCTCCTCTGAGCTTCCCCGGGGTTGAGTCCTGGGTTCTCTGTTCTTTTCTCTCCCCGTCTCAAGGGCAGCAGTTGTAAAAGCAAAACCCTCGCTGCCCTTCTTCTTTCCTGGAACTCCCTTCCTCCCCTGCCTACCCTCTATCGGTGACACTATTCTCTAGACTCCTCAGGCCCACCTCTCAGGAACCCCTCTGAATTCCTTCCCACCCTCCCCACTATGTAATCAATCTTTGTATTAGTTTCCTATTGCTGCTATCAGACAACACCACAAACTTAGTGACTTAAAATAAGATGAATGTATTGCCTTACCATGCTGGAGATGGGTAGTCTTAACACCAAGGTCTTGGCCGGGCTGCATTCCTTCTGGAGGCTTCTGTTTCCTTGCCTGTTTCAGCTTCTGGAGTCTACCTGTCTTCCTTGGCTCCTGACCTTTTCCTTACATGGTTCCAACCTCCTGCTTCCTTGGTCACATCTCCTTCTCTGACTCTGACCCTCCTGTGTCCCTTTTATAAGGACCCTTGTGATTATCTCAGACCTCCCCTGAGTAATCCGGGATAATTGCCCCATCTGGAAATCCTTAACTTAATTACACCTGCAAAGCCCATTTTGCTACATAGTTCCAGGTTCAGGCTGTGAGGTCATGGGCATCTTTGGAGGCTATGCCTCAGCTTGCTGCAGCCTCCTCATAGGGCCACTTCTAGCTTTGCTACCCATCACGAGCCTACCCCTTGCCACCGCCCAGACTGAGGTCCCCTTTTTACAACCTTGATGCCCATATTTTCTCCCCTCCACTCTTGTCCTCTGCTTCCAGATGGAGCTTCCTAAAGCATCACTTCCTCCCAGACATCTCTGCTCAGATGCTATCAGTGACTCACTCCCCTTTGGTTTTTACTGGGGTTGGACCTTTTTTTTTTTTTTTTTTTTGGTAAAGGCCAGATAGTGACTATTTCTGTTCTTGTGGGCCAAGAGGCAAATGGAGACTCTTCTGTCAGTACTTCCATAACTGTTTAAGTGTGACCATTAAAAAAATCTAAAAATTATTGTTACCTCGTGGGGTACACGTGCACACGAGGGTGCACACAAGCTGGCTTTGGACTGTGGGCCATAGTTTGCTGATCTCTGGTTTATATGATCCAGTTCTGAACTGCTCAGCCTCAACTCAAGGCCTGACCTGGCTTTCCCAGATTGTGTGCGGCGACGACTGGGCCGTGCAAATCCTCCGTTCTACCTGTGGGCTCTCCATACTTTTGCTCACGTTCTGTCCCTTGCTAGAAAAATCCTTTCTCCTCCACCTATCAAATTCTACCTATTCTTTAAGACTCAGAGCAAGTCCTGCCTCCTCTCCGAATCCTGATCCTTACAGTCCCCACGACCTTTCCCTCTCGGAGTTCATCCGAGATCATGTGTGTATCCTGGGAGAGGTAGGCGTGGTCTGAGAGCAGGTACACGGAGAACCACGCCCAGCGCAATGGGAGAGCCCCGTGTGCGAACAACATCCATGATATTTCTTACTACGGGAAAAAGACTGAGAACCACTAATCAGTATCACTTAATTAGTGCCTAATTACATAACGCCTTATGTTGTTGTTTAACTGGATTATGTTCTCCCTAATAGCCTTGCCTCTGGCGTGTCCCTCTTTGTTTCCCACAGTTATGTGCATATTATAGATTTACCGTGGGCTTGATTACTCATATATGGGAACTGCTTTTTACTGTGTTGTTTCCCAAACCCCAGTAATTAGAATACCATCCCATAATTTTTGCCAGAACTTAATATTTTTATGAGAGGCCAGGGTATAGCATGGATTCTGGCTGCAGAATGCCTGTGCTAAGTCCCCACTCTGCCAGTTCTTGGCTGTGTGACTTCAGATGAGTTCTCCTAACCTCTCTGTGCCTCAGTTTCTTCTCTGCAAATGGAGATCGTCATTTTATCTACCTCACAAGGTGGTTGGGAAAGGAAACATTGATATTGATATACCTAGAAGCCCTAAAGTTATTTCTTTAAAAGTTTTTAATTTCTTTTTTTAATTTTTAATATTTAAAGATTTTATTTATTTATTTGACGGAGAGAGAGAAAGACAGAGAGAGAGAGAGCAGAGGTAGGGGGAGCCGCAGGGAGAGGGAGAGGGAGAAGCAGACTTCCCACTGAGCAGGGAGCTCAACGAGGGTGGGGGTTCTATCCCAGGACCCTGGGATCATTACTGAGCCTAAGGTAGATGCTTAACTGACTGAGCCACCCATATGACCCTATATCTTTCTTTTTAAAAAAAATATTTATTTATCGAGAGTGTGAAAGCATGCGAGTGCAAGAAGTTAGAAGAAAGGCAGACGGAGACAATCTCAAGTAGATTCCTCACAGAGCAAAGCAGGGCTTGGTCTCATGACCTCTGAGATCGTGACCTGAGCCCAAACCAGGAGTTGGAGGCTCAACCAACTGAGCCACCCAGGTACCCCTAAAGTTATTTTTTGACACATGTTAAGCATAGCAGAGTCTTAAATATTATTGCTATTGTTGTTGCTGTTATTTTTCAAGACCCTTGTGAACTGGACACTGGGAGCTCAGTCTGCATCATTTATTGGCACATAGCAAGTATAATGTAAATGTATGTGTTTTTTTAAATTATTTTATTTTATTTTATTATTTTTTAACGGACTCGCTTTTAAATACCTAATTTATTTAAAAAGGAAACTTTCAAAGCGATGATGTCCACAAATTTAAAGTTCTTGATGTGTTAGTTACATATATTTAAAAAAATTATATAAAAATAAGATACATAACTTCAAATTAAGAACATTTCTCTGTGTATCACCACTCAGGTCCCACGTGTGGGATATACTGGTTTAATTGACATAAAATAGAAAAAGAAGAAAGTACACTTATCTTTTTGATATTCAGTAGGGAACAATCCAAAGTAAAAGCTTTTAGAATGAACATAATATTGTTAGAATTATGGGTGTGAGGAGGCCTGAGAACAGGAATATTTTTCACATAGATACCAGAAATCCCAGGATGGGATTTATAAGCTTAATTGGTCCTTGCCTTTTAAAACCATTCTAACCATTCTGAGGTGCTCTTCTAATGAGATCAGGTTTTCAGAATGGGAGCCTTTACGATGCTGGTGTCAGAGATAACGGTAGCTCTCGTGTTGTAAATTTCCTGGGCTGTCACGACAAGCAAGTGTTAGGTAGCCCTTGAACTGAGAACACTGATGACCCACCGCCTAATTGGGTTAGTGGTATAGGGCATCTTCATAGATTGTGTTGAATTCTGTTTATTTTGTCTCCTCCTCTCAGAAGCCAATAGAGCATATAGAGCTTTAGTGTACCTCTTCCAATGACGGTAATTAATATACTTGCTTTCATAATGTCACAGAAAACAGCAATATGGAATGAAGGAGGTAGGGGGTGTCGACAATAGAAAGCCGTAGTGTAGACTGATTCCATGAGGCTAGCAACGGGGCTGATTTAACTGTGGGTGAACTGAACTCTTACAGACAGAATGGGTGTGTCTTTGAGCAAGATACCAGGTAATACGGGGTAAGCATCACTTTAATTGTAATCTTGTCCTGTGAATTTGAGCTTCCTCATCCTAATTTGTCTTCTGAATTTAAATCTTTAACATCTTTTTTTTCACCTTTCTTTCCATCTTAATGAATGTCTTGTTCCCCTGGAAACCATCATGCTGGAGTATATTTTAGTAATCGGAAGCCACAAACGTGATAGCTATTAACAGTAGATGTCATTCAATTGTCAAGAGTTTTTAAGACCTTGATTACTTTGTTTCTAGGACGTCCTTATAAATAATAGGATGCCCTGGTTGGGCCCTTAAGTCTTGTCGAGTTAATGTTTAGTTGGCTCTTTCTGTTGTCATTTCAGAAAGATCAGGCTTCACCGTGAGGCCGGTGGCTGGATACCTGAGTCCGCGAGACTTTCTGGCGGGACTGGCCTACAGGGTGTTCCACTGTACCCAGTACGTCCGGCATGGCTCGGACCCCCTCTACACCCCGGAACCGTGAGTACCGACATGGCATTCCTAGACTGGGTGGGGCCCACCAATCTGCCAAGTGGTCTATGCTCACTCTACTTGAAAGCTGCTCAGGCCCTCTTTTCCCTGCAAAATAATTTCATTGGAGAGCCAGCGTGCTCACCTCAAGAGGCCAGTGCTTATTGCAAGATCAGGTTCCCCAGCTGCAGATGCAGTTCCTCCAATATGCTCACTTCAGTTTGTCTCTCTAACTTTATCCCAACACTGAACCTTTCGCTTTGGCCAGGCTGTTGATAATATAGCTCCTTAAAACATGTAATTTGTATAAAGCTACGATCCACAGAGACCATTAGGACAATGTTGCGTTTAAAGAAGCAGGGCTCCCCAAATTCTAATAATAAGGACAATCCTGACATGCCAGGGGCTGTTCTCATCAACCCATTTAATGCCTACAGCAATCCCATGGTGTAGATTATTTATTATTTCCAGTTTTAATGATGAGGATAGGCAGGCACAAAGGGATAAGTCAATGCTGGCACAGCCAGGACTCATGCCCTGTCTCGTAGGGAGGCTCCTCGTTAAGGACGTTCATGTACACCCAACAAGCCAATTCTCAGTAACACTCATTACTGATTTCTTCTCCCTTAGTGTTTTTCATCACCCCCAAAATTCAGAATGTTGTGCTCTTCCTGCCATCTTTGTTTCTCGAACACTCCTCTAGTCCCACCCACTGCTTCTAGATATATATATGGGATTTGTGATTCTTCTTTGACTCTGTCAGCTTTCCTTGACAGAATCTACCTTTAGGGCTTTTATCATTTTTCTCCTGGACGGTGGGTGGCCAAGGGTTGGATAAACTGTGAGCCCTCACGTGTTAATCATTTGGCCTTATCACACATGGATTGTGTAGTCCCCCGGAATGAAATACTGGCCTATTTTCTTAAACTTACTGAATTTTCCAGTGCCTTTGAGGCCGACATGAATCCCATCTTCTCTGGGAAACATTCTCTTGCCATACCCATGCACAATCACTCCTTCCTCAGCAAATCTGTCATTTGCTTTCCTTATCGTCCATCTATTACATGTATTTAGCCTTGCTAGCTTTTAACATTTCAACTTGGGTCTTACATCTTTGCTGAAACTGTCAACTACTTGGATATTTCTTTGTATGCTTTTTAAAAAAAAATGAATAAACATTTATGGGGAGATTACTGTGTGCTTGGATGGTCTAGGAAGAAGACAAGGTCTCTGCTCTCTGGGGTGAGTGAGTGGGGGTGGGAGACAGTGGGCAGCATACAAACACATAGGCAATATGGTATCAGGTACCAGTGCTTTGATGTGCTCAAAGTGCTGGAAAGATGACCAGTAATGGATGGTGCTCTTTTGGATTGAGTCATCAGGGAAACCTCTTGGGAGGTCACATTCAAGCAGGGACCTGAATGCAAGTATCTCCTGGTAGAACGTTCCAGGTAGAGAGAAAAGAGCAAGAGCCAAAGACCCTGAGGCTGGGAGTTGTCATCGGGTCTCTGCCCCCTTGGGCTCCATTTGAATGAGTGTCTACCCCTAATCATACCCAAATTTGTTACCCACTGTTCTTCAGGACACTGGGGTTATCACTTCACTTGTGATGCTTACTAGAATAATCTTGTGGTTAATGGACTGCCACGATCTTCAGTGGGGAGCAGAGAGTCCTTGGAGTTCAAGCAGTTGAGTAGCCACTGGTGGTGGAAGTAGGCAGCGATTTGAGCTGAATCCCTGAAGCTCCCCTCCTCCTCTTAGGCGGGCATGAGGCTCACTGACCAGGTAGGTCCCCGCTGGGTCGCTATATTGCTTTTTTAGCTTCTTTCAGCTTCTCTGAAAGTGTTTTCAGGATAAACAAAGGTTACTTATAGGACTCAAGACATTTGGAAAAGAAATGCTTCTTATAGTGGAGTGAGTACTCAAAGGAGCATTGTCAGAGTTAGAAAGGCAATCTCTAAATCTAGCCCAGAGGGTTTACAAATGGCCCTGTTTACAAAGAGCAGGCACTTTGTTAGTTCCTTTTGAATAACTGGCCCCCCTGGGACCTGTGCCAGGGGTATGCAGAGAGAGAGGGCAGAGAAATGAGATTTTAGCCACAGAGGTCTATAAAATTTTGGGATAATGCGTTACATTTTTACCAAAGTACTTTCAGCCAATTCATTCAGCAAACATTTATGTGCAGTGTTAGCAGGGAGGTGCAGTGGATTCAAAGATGAATAAAATATAGCAGCTGTTTCTTAAAGCAGCTCACATTCTGGTAGGGGAGATAGAAACATAAATAATTACGGAAGAGTGTGGTTGGGGTGTGTACAAAGCGTTAGAGGAGTACAGAGGAGGGAGCAGTCCTGAGAAAGCTTTTCAGAGAGGGTATAAACTGAGTGGGGGTCTGGAAGCAGGGGGGATAGGAAATTGTTTTTGCCCAAAGCAAGGCGGGGAGGGAGGGGAAAGCTTTCAAGTCAAGTAAACAGCAAGTGCAAAGTTTGGAGGCTCACAAGAGGCATAAATGAGCAAGGCTTGTTACACCAGAGTGGCCAGAGCATAGGTTATGTGTTAGGAATGGGATGTTTTTTTCAGGCCACAGTGTAAATGATCATTTGTTGGACTAGGACATTTGGGCTAAATTCTGTAGGCAGTAGGGAGCTATCCAAGGTTCTGAAGCATGATCAGATAAATGTGTCTGAGAAAGATGATGGGGGTGGGGGCTGGGGAAGTGTAAAGAATGAACTAGCTGGAAAGCCAGCAGGAACTCCCATTCCAGTGAAGGAATGTAGTTTATAATTTCTTGAACTAGAAAAGGTCAGTGGGATAGGACAAGAGGTCATCTATTTGAAAAATACTATCGTGATGGAATTAACAATATTTAATGACTATAATGAGTGTGAGGAGAGGGTCCTCAAGGTAACACTAAGGTTTTTAGACTGAGAAGTTGAATGGATAGTTGTTGTTTTTTTTTTTTTTTTTTCTAATAATGACTGAGAATATTGGAGCAGGATCAGGCTTGGAGGGAAGAGGGTAGGAAGGAGGGAGAGAAGAGGAGGATTTGGGTTTGGGACATGCTATCTTTGAGGTGCTCAGGGGTAGAGTGTCCTGGAAAAGCCCCTCATAGTGGAAATAAGTGTCAGGAGTTCAGAAGTGAATTTAAAGCTCCCACTATAGATGTGAGTGTTTTCTTTCTTCCATGACTCCCATGACTACACAGACAAGAGGAGGCTTAAGTCAGAGGATGGAAACATGGGATTCACCTACTTGGGTTTTTTTTTTTAACAGACTCTTTTTTGGGGGAGTGGATTTTATGTCATTCATTTGTTTTGTGTGTATGTGTGTGTGTAAGTTTCATTCGTTTTTTAAAATTATTATTGTTTTATGAGTAGGTAATATATGTACATGATTCAGAATTCAAAGCATACCATGAACAAGGACTTCCTTTCCTTCCCAGCTCCCTTGACACCCACTTCACCTCCCCAGAGGTGACCAGGTGCCAATTTCCCCTGCACCCTTCCAGAAATACACTATATAGTACAGTTCTCTGTAAAGATCCCTTTAATCCAGATGTATAGCCAAATCCTAAATCCCTTCCCAACTGCAGTGGTGAATGGATGGGACCCCACGCTGGGAGTGCTGTTTCCTGCCCAAGCACTTTTCCAGGCATTGTCTTTGTAATGAAATCCCATTTCCTCAATTGAAAACCAAACGAGAGGGCAGATTCTCCAATTTGCGAAGTTGCCCCTGTGTTTGGTGCTTGTATTCTGCTTCCAAATAACTGCCTTCAATTGCTGAACTATTGTCCTGGAGACAGCGCTAATGAGACACAGGTGAGCCCTCGAAATGCCAGTAGAAATGAGCGGGAAAGCAGCGAAAAAGACATTATCTGCAAAAAAGAAGTTTATTTTCCTTTTCAGTCTGGGGAGAACGTGTTTTGATATCCTAGCTTTCAACAAATATTGTGTTTTTAACGTGTGTTTGGCCTGTTTTTTACATTTTACCCAGAGAGTGAGACTTTAATTTAAAAAGTGATGGCAGATTGGATTGGTTCCCCAGGGAAAGTTTTCCGGCCAGGAGGACAGCAGTGAAAGTTGTGGAGAATCAGTGACTCTTGGTTTTCTTGGTTGGAGGACTAGCTTTTCCATGTGTTTCTACCTAGATTGAAAGGCCACTGATTTTGCTACAAGTGGAGAGCGATCTTTCTCCCCTTCGGCGACGTCCGAGGCCAGGGCTGTGATTCTGCCCTTTGCTATTGCATAGCTGCCTGCTTCGATCAGCTGTGATCACATGCAACTTTGTCCCTAATCGAGTATTGAAGTGTGTAAATGATTTCCTTTACGTAAATCAATTGGTTCAAATTCAAGTTTATTCCAGGAATAGCGTCCTTCTCTGAGGAATAAGAGGGAAAGGTGCAGAGTACCAAGTCGCCTGGGTGTTTAAACATTGCCTGGCTCGTGAATGGTGGCAGAAGGGTCATTTGAGAAGGTCCACCATCTCCACGTCTCCTCTCTGCCTCTCGGGGAAGTCCACAGTGGCTGTGTCTTCTCACGCCCTCTGGCCACCTCATGTTTTAGAACAGGGTTTCTTTTCCTCAGCCCTATTGATATTTTGGGCCAGCTAATTCTTTGCTGTCTTGTGCATTGTAGGGTGATGGTTAAGAGTATCTCTGGCCTCTAGCCTCTAGATGTCAAGAGCACCCTTCCACTTAACCATGGATGTCTGCAGATATCACCAAATGTCCCCTGAGGGGGGCAACATTGCCCCCAGGGACAGCCACTGTTCTAGAAGAAATTTGATGGGTCATGTTAACGTTGTTGCTCTGTCTACCAATTATTGCTTTCTTTCTTTTTTTTCCTAAAGGTTTTATTTATTTATTTAAGAGAGAGAGAGAATGAGAGAGAGAGAGAGAGAGCCCACAAGCAGGGGGACAAAGAGGGGCAGTGGCTGAGGGGACCCCAGGATCATGACCCAAGCCAAAGGCAGACCTTTAACTGACTGAGCCACCCAGGTGCCCCTAATTAGTGCTTTCTTTTCTCTTTGAAGCAGTCTGTAGACTCTGTTTCCTTTCTGAAACACAAATGCAGTATAGAATCCCTTGTTTAACCTCTGTTGTTCTTTGTTGCATGTAGAGAGTAAAGTCTGCTCATCAAACCATATCTTCTGCTTCTCTTTCGCCTCCTCCAAAACCTTATGCCCCAGCCACACTGGACTTCTCACCATTCCAGTGATCCTGCTGGTTCATGCCACCATCCTTTTGCACAGGGGGTTCATTCTCTAGTAAATGACTCTAGTAAAATCCTCTTAATTCTCTAGGATTAGAGCTCAGTCACAACCTTCTCTACGGGGTTTTTTTCTAGGCGAGCTGGGTGTTCCTGTAACACTTTGTCTTACTTCTATGTTAGCACTTACAACACGGACTGGTAAATATCTGGTCACGTGTCAGTCTCCTTCTTAAGACTGTAATGAACCGAAAGCCAGTTGACAAAGGCAAGGCAGAAGCAAGGAGATCAGACCGAGGTTGCAGGCGATCCCCAGTCTGGCACATAAGGTGAGAATTGAGTCCTCTGTGGGCGAAACCACGAACGGCACTGCCACCGGGATGCATCAGGCTCAAGGTCTACTCAGAGACCCAAGCTGAGATCCGTGGAGGGAGGGATACAGGGGACTAAATGTTGTGGACTTATTTGAAGTCCTGGGCTGGCATGCTGTGGTGGTGAGACCTCTTTCTGAAAGGCTGCAGCCCTGTATTGGGGAGTGCCCTCCACTCTCCCCAGTAGCTTTACTCTGATTTCAGGGACCGATCTGGACACCTGTCCAGGACTAAGGCGTTTTTACACATTCAATGTCTTCACGTAAATCCTGAACCTTTGCTGGTGGGATTATAGGCAGCGGCGGCAGCTGTGAGGGCTGTGAGCCCTCTCTTCCATCGTGCCCAGTAAGGGGGCAGCCTATTCTGCTCCTCTATTTTGTTTTTGGGATAAAGATAGTTTCAGAATAAGGAAGGTGGTTATTCACTGTGAAACTGAAGAAGAGGAACAAAAGGAAATATGCAGTTGTCCCCACCTCCCCCTTAGTCAAACGAGAGAAAAAGAGCAAGAGAGGGAAGGAGGGAAAGAACCAAAGAGGGAGAGAGAGAAAGAAGGAAAGAAACTGCACTTTACATGGTGCTAAAAAAGTGTATTTTTCCCCCTTTGGGTAACTAATCCTAAATATTGTCCCACTTAAATGGCAGGGAAGCTCATGGCCCTAGCTTTAACAAGAATGTCATTCTGTGACATGTTCTAAATTATATTTGAACTAATATCTAAAATACTGCATTAAGAAGTTCTACGAGATTGGCAACTTCTGGCAAGCACTGACGCAGGTCCCCCAGGGGCGGCCATGTGCATGGATGCGTCCACGTGTGGCATGAGTGGGTGCCCCTCCCCCAGAGAGGAGAGTGGACCAGAGAGGTAGCAGCATCTCTGAATTTGTCTCTCAAAGCTTCTTGCTGGACTGGTGGTGATTCAATTTAGGAGGCATACCGGGAAGAGAAGCAAGTTGTAGGGAGGGACCTGTCCCTCCCGCTCTGGTTTGGTCTCTGACGTCAGGCTTCTGGTTTCCAGAAGGTGCTTTGGATTTTCAGATGTGGTCTAAATTCCCCTCTCCCTAGTTCTGCTTTGAATCCTTTGCCTTTTCTTCCCCGGGCCCTTCCTTTGAGGGGATTCGTGGTCTCCATTCTTCATAGTTCCTACAGACTTCTTGAATGTGTTTTGTGCAAGGTGGAGGTTGAGCACCTATGAACTGAGTTTGCCTGTGCACATGTACTTGTGTATATGATTTCCAATGACCCCTGTAGCCCCGATGCCCAGCGGTATCTTAGAAACATAGAGCTCTTTAATGAGAAATATAGTTTCTCAGTAAACTATATTAAGAAAACTGTATTCTCTCGGGGCCAAATTTTATACTTTCCTCCAGAAGCTGTGTGGATTGACTGAGATCTTAGGAATGAAGAAGAGTAGGGCAAGCAGACTCTGTTTTCTAAGGCATTAAATATTTTATATATATATATACACACACATATATATATACATACACACACACACACACATCCATATATAATCTGGTTTTGTTCTTCTCAATATAGGCCAAATCTACTGTGATCTAGATTTCCGGATGGAGGCGGCCAGATTCCTGATGGTTCTGCACTGGGTGTCTTTTGAAACTTAAAAGTTTGCCCAGGGCGGTGGTGAAATACACATCCATAGCACAGCCCCTCCACCCCTCGTCTATTGCTCAGGGAGAAGCAACTAGGAATTCTAAATAAAAACCTACATTCTTCGAGGTCAGTTTTTTGAGGTCAAGCCAGTACAATATCTGTCTTTCCAGGAGAACTCTTGCCAGAGCAATAATGCAATTCTGCACCAGGAATCCCTTTAAACAATGTTATAGTGAAAACATTTAAAAATATTCATTCTATTTTATTTTCAGATGTTGGGCTTAACATACTAGTAACAAAAATATACTTGGCACAACATAGTATAAGCTTCTTCAGTCCAGGAGTCCTTGATTCTGAGCTGCATTGGCATGATTGATTATTCAGCATAGAGTGATGGAGGTTTATTTTCTTCTGCTCTTTCCTAGAATGTCACTTTTCAAATCAAAGGGCAAACTTCCACCATTAGAAAATAATTCCTGACCCAGTGACTAATATTGCAATGTCTGTTGCCATAAAACCACCGAATGCATTTGCATTAAAGAAATTCTTTCCTGTTGCAGTTGAACATTTTAGGGGCAATTAATGTTATCTTTAAATATAACTGTTTTAAAGTTTAAAAAAGGCTTTGCCGTCAGGTGATTTTTTCTTATAATTGCTGCTGTGTTTCAGTTTTACAAGAAAAATAGAAATGAATTATTTCTGACAGTATTTTTCATCTGTTTCTAAGTAAATGAATTTTATGCTTAGCCCTTGCTTATTAAAACAGAACCCTCCCTAAAACTGGCAGAAGATGTCATTTATTTTCTTTTCTTGTGGCTCAGACATGAATCCTCATTTGTTAAGTAATAATATCAGCAGGTAAAGATGTAGGCTTCCACATTTATAAGAAAATTTGGCTGCCCCTCTCGTGATCTAACAGATGCCTCTCCCTAGGTCCGTAATGAGAGGAAAAGAGGATCTTTCCATTCTCAATTTTCCCTCCTTGCTGCCATCTGAGAGATTCTGGGCATGAGAACTTGTCTGTCTTAAGCCCTGACTGTCTCGGATGTTTTTAATATCTGTCCTCGCTGAAGGCCAAGTCTGGGCAAGGTCTTACTGCGGCACTGGGAAGAGAAACCAGAACTTTAGAGAGTTTAACCTTCATTCCTATGAGCTCAGTTTAGCTTTAACTTGCTCTTTCCCAGAGGACACGGGAGCACAGCCCTGAGCTCCCTGCCTGGCCACCTGGCATCCTCTGCGGCTCTATTATCATTGCTGCCATTTGGGATTGCAGAGAAGCGTTAGGACTAGCCAGTCTCAGAAAATGGCATGTTCTCAGAAAGCCGATCCCAGCTGGCTTCCTCTTCTTGCTTTTTAACCCAGAGCTCACACCCTCAAGACAGGAGCCATATTTCCCCTCAGGAGACGTTTGGTTTGGGCACGACGTTAGACAGAGGCCCTAAGACCTGAAAGTATTGTCATCCCTTCTAGACTAACAGATAACTTCAACAACAGTGTTGGTAGAGCAGAAGCGACAACAATATGTTTTTTTCTCTTAACAACAAGTATGTATTTATTGACGATTATGGATGAGGCACTATTTTCAGTGTTGTATGTGGATTGAACTCATTTAATACAACAACCCTCTAAGGGGTTGTTGCTGTTATTATTCTGAGTTTATGGATGAGGAAACTGAGGCCCAGAAAGGTTAAGCAACTTGCTCAAGGTCACACAGCTGGTGGGGAGGGAGGAAGTCAGGATTTGAACTCAAGTAGTTGGTGTCAGCGACTGTGAGATTAGCCACTATTCCATGTTAAACGGTACCATTAAACAGGAAAACTCAAAACCTATTATGTGTGAAGCTGAATAGCTTCTTTTTTGGTTTTTCTAATTTACAAATGTTATGTAAGAGAGTCAACGGTAACACCCTTTCTTTAATTTGGTGGCCCTTGCTTTGCCAGAACCCTAAGCCCCGTCTGTGTCTACCGGGTGGTTTAGAGTTATTCAGGTCCCGTCTAGTCTTTGGTCCCCCTGCCAGTCTTTGTTAGAAGCCCTCCCTCTCCTTTCATCTTCACAGGCCCAGAGCCTGCCCTATTTATCAAGAGGAGGCATCTCCTCTTTCATTGGGAAAAAGAGGCTAGCTCCTCTCTTTCGGGTAGAAATGCAGACAGGAAGCTGCTGTGCCCGTGTCCTCAGGCAGAAGGACCTATGGGCTGCTTGCCGGAAATCCAGGCCCCGCTATCAGCTCTCAGCGTGACCATCGGCAAGCCACTTAACCTCTCTGTGTGAGGGATAATGAAATAATGCTTTGATCTTTGCAGAGAGAAAAAAAGCTTTATATAAATACCAAATAGGTCCACTCTTTCTTGGTACCTCTGAAATTCATGAGGAGGCTGATGGACCTCATAAAATTCCAGCCTGGTTACAAGGCCACATACATTCCTAGACCTGGACTCCTGAGTTTTCAGTCAAAAATTGTGTCTAGTTTTGTGAGGTGCCTAAAAGCAAAAATAACCCCTAAGACTTTTTACAGGGCCTGTTGTCTCAAGAGCCCCAAGCACTCTAACAATAGATATTCTATGAAGAAAAAAAAAAGCGCTGTACATTATTTAAAATCTGTGCATTTTGAAACCAAACTTATATCTAAGTGCCTGCTGGAGCTGTTTTTGTTCTTTTAGGCTGTTATCCACAGTGACTTGGGGTAAAGCTTTCAGATATATAAAAATATAAATATATATAAATATAAATAAATAAATAAATATATATGCAGATTCAAAGCAGGATTCCTTCCCATCCCCACCCTCCAAGGTTTGCTTTCCTTGCGTGGTGCTCGTCATCTAAAAATTAATACCCTCCCGAACCACAGTTCTCGTTCCCTCAGTGCCGTGTAGTCAGGGGGAAGCCCATTTCTGGGCCTTCGGGTGTGGAAGACTGAGATGACCTGGAGAATTTTTTTTTTTTTTCGGGGATATTTGCATTTTTAAATTACACGTTCAGAAGAAGAAATTCAAAGTGCTTGAATTTTAGGCAAGGAAGAGGTAACCACTGGTCGTCCATCTTCACTGCTGCTCAGAGAATTACGTCTATTGACGGGTACAGAAGATACCGCAAAAGAGAAGGAGTGATCCGACCTTTCCCATACGTGTTCTGTTGGGCTGGGCTCGTTCTACTCATTTTAATGAGGTAGGCAGGACTGTCACCATTTAACAGGTGGCAAATCCATAGTTCAAGGCAGTCAGGTAATTTCCTTAGGGTCACACAACTAGGAAATAGCAAGACTGGACCTGTCCGATGCCCTGATGCTACACGGGAAATTAGGAAAACTGTATTTGGGATGCGCTTGGGTTTACCTCTTCATGGAGCCATAGAGTCCCACCATCCCTGCTCTGTTTGGTTGAGTCAAATGACAGTTAAATTGGGCATCTATTACGTGCCAGGCACCCAAAGACGAACATGGCGTGGCATCTGTCCTGGAGAAGATTACAAATTCTTGTTTAAGGGCAACCTTACTGAAGTACAATAGATGTTGGTGTAAGTATAATTTAATGTAATGTGATGAATAATACATAACTCATTGGAAACTGATGTTTTCAATGTGTTATCTCACTACACTGTTTAAGAACTCCATGAGATAGGGACCCATGTAATCTCCATTCCAAAGATGAGAAAAACAATACATCTGTGCTGTCCAATACGGTAGAGATGTGGCTATTTAATTTTTTTAATTAAAATCCAATTTGCTATAAATGTAGTTCCTCAGTAGCGCTAGCCACATTTCCAGTGTCCAGTAGTCACCTGTGCCAAGTGGCTACCATACTGGACAATGCCGATATATTCATATTTCCATCGATGAAGAAAGTCCTATTGCACAGAACTGCTCTAAGTCATTTTCCTATGCAGAACGTGGAACATGGACTGGGATCTGACTTCAGGGTATAGACTTTTAACCATTCTGTTATATTGCATCCTTAATCTTTAGTGAAATTTGGGGAGGCGTCAGGGAGAGAATTAAAAATCTCTTATTTATTCCAGAAATAAGAACTCTCTGAGATGATAGGGGAACTAGAGACTAGCAACAGTTTCCCTTACAGCCCTTTTATGGGACTTGTAAGAGCTGGAAAGTATGTCTCTCCCTGGATCAGGAAAGTTAGTACTTGCTGTTTGCCCTTTTATGGAACCATAAGGTGACTTTGCTAAGAGTTATTCTAGGATTATGTCTTATTTACTTTTAAGCATCGTTTCCTAACATAGTGCTTGGTACATAATAGGCATACGATAAATGCTTCTTGAACGAAATTTCAAAAAAGATAACTATCATATCTTCTGTCAGTCTCAAAAGAATTGTAGTGAAGGAAAGTAACATTGGTGGCCTTCCTTATGATTCCTAGGGGGAAAAAAGTAAAGAAGATTTCCTCCAGGGCGATATCCAAGTGCTCGGCTTCATAGAAAGAGGGCCACGTATCTATTTATCTGCACGGTGATAGGGATAGAAGAGGGAGTGATCATAAGGGCTGCCTAGAATTTTATCTGGGCCAGATTTTGCAGTATGCTATTTTAAATCTAAACCGAAGGAACTCTGTATATGGCTCCAAGGCAAGTGCTGAAGAAAAATTGCCTCGATACCAAATTAATTCCCGTTATCATCTCCTTGGTGCAGTGAAAACAAACCAAGTCACCCCCTTTTCAGTGCGTCCTGGAGTGTTATCCCAGATTACTTGCACTCACCCACCAAATGTTGTGTGAAAGCTGAAAAAAATACCTGATTTTGCCTCCCAGCTCATCCTCCTGCTTCTTTTCACCCATGTGAACTCCCCACCCCTCCCACTCGTCTTGCTTTCCTTCTCTTCATGATTTAGCTACTGTGTTGGCTTCTGCGTCATTTAGAACAAACAAAACCTATAGAAATATGATTTAAAAGACAGATGCACTGATTTGGGATGGGAAGCAAATGTTGGATGCTGGCTCACTGCTTCTTAAAGGCTTTAATTTACAGCAGAAATAAAAAGGAGTTGTTCAACACGTAGCGTGAGGAGTCAGCTTTGAAAACTGATAAGAGGAGAAAAAATGCCAGACTCATTTTGAATGTGAACTTAACAACCAGCATCCTTATTTCCCCGCAGCAAGATGATCGCAACTTTCTTAGAATGATTTAAGAATTCCCCGGAGGCATTTTGCCCAGGCCCTTTTGTGGGCCCATTTCAGCAGGCTTTAAAATCCTCCTAACAGGGCTTATCAGAGAAGATTCCAATTTAGAGCAGGAAAAGTTTAGAGTCTGATATCAGCTCTAGCTTTTCTTTTTCTTTCTTTCTTTTTTTTTTCTCAAAAGGAGACATGATGTTTTACAGTGTTAACAGTTTTGAAAGGTCCTACATTTCCAGTGAACACGCTTTTGTGAAAGGGCTTCTGAAAGCATTATTCAGGCGAAAATGCATCAAAGGGATGCGAGTTAAAAAGAGAAAAGTTTGCCGATGTAGAGATTGGAGGCAGCATGTGCTGACAGGTGCAATTATAGCCAAATAATTGAATCTTTTAAGAGATCTGGTGTGATAAGGCAATAGTTGTGGACTCACCTCGGAAACCTGTTCATAATTAGGTACTCAGGGGTCCCAGCTGTGGATGACACAACCCACGGAGGGATCGTGAACTACTTTATATGCAGGACATAATAACAGCTGTGCTTTGTAAGCTAGGGCGAAACTGCGTGATTTCAGCCCAACAGAACCTGACCTGATACAAAGGTTGGAGAAAAGACTCAGCCTTTTTCCTTCACGTTCCCAATAATCTCGAGCCTCTTTCAGTCTCTGAGTCACAGTCAACCCCAGCTTCTAAATCCTTCAGTGTCACAGAAACTAAAGAAACTTTTTGAAGTTAAGTAATTGCTTTTGTTAATGTTTTGTAACATTAAACATCTTTCTTCGTTATTTGGTCGAAGGGTTTCTTGGCACTTCAGTTTCCTTTGTCTGCACCCCATGTCTAAGCCAAAGACTCTGGGATGGAGTTTATTTCTGAGAACGTTGCACCAGTCATAAAAGACGATAACCTTGTTTCTGGTCTTGAAATATAGGTGCTTAAAGTATTGGCTCAATGAGAGGTGGGCTTAGTGTCCATACTGTGCACACACACTCGCTCAGGAACCTGAGTGGTGGTTCTTTCTCAGGGTCGCTGTGGGGACATGAGCTGAGAAGAAGAAACCAAGTAGTGAGACACTATCATTTCTACTTATAACAGGGCAAGGGGCGTCCTTCCCGTTCCCCAGTAATTCTGTTAGACATCTTGCTTCAGGCTTTCAGTCTTTTTTTTTTTTTAGATTTATCTATTTATTTTAGAGAGAGAGAGCATGAGTGGGAGTGAGCGAAGGGGCAGAGAGAGAGAGAATCTCAAGCACAGTGCCTACTGAACGTGGAGCCGGGCATGGGGCTTGATCTCACAGCCCTGAATTCAAGATGTTGGATGCTTACCTGACCGAGCCATCCAGGTGCCTCCAGCCTTTCGTTCTTAATGAAACAGTGTATTTTGCCACATTGTATGATTTCATTCTTTCAAATTTCTTTCATCCTCTTCTACGAATAGTTGGATTACCTTGTCATTGGAATGCTATTAAACGTTCTTAAGTTGGCTCTGTGTTACAGGTTTCAGATAATGATACCTTAACTTAAAATCTAGGGGATCGCTCCTTTTTTATTACAGAGAACTGACTCCTTAATGTCTTTGGATCTTAGTATTTTCCTTCTTTTTTCCTTTTTAGCTGCCACTTTTTCACTTTTCTTTCTACCTGTACGTTTTCGAATTCCATTAGTACCTAGGTAGATAGAAGACTGTCTTCTGCAGCAGCCTTCCTCAAGGATTTAACAAGCTCAAAGGTAAATCCAGTATTGCACCTCGAGTCCACTGCCGTGATAGCTGTGACCTGTCTCACTCTCACGTAAGCACTTAGCACACTGCCTGGCTCATAGCAAGCATTCGATATGTGCTGGTCACAATACTTGCTATTTTAGTTTCTGCTTACCTACTTTATTTATGCCACCTTCAGTATTTCCCCAAAGTTTGACATCTAGTCTCATTTTGGAATGATCATTGTCATATTTTCTGCCTGGACGGGCAGGGGTGCTTTAGTATTTACATTATAGGCTACAATGGAGGTATTCAGATTTGTCCATGGTGGGCCACTTGATCCTAATCCCAACATCCGTGCGGACTGCATGGCCTTTTAAAAAACTGATCCCAGGAGTGTATCAATGGGGTCCACTCCCAGCATAGGAGTGTTAGACGCTTTAACTGAATCAAACGCACACGGAGGGGTAATCAGCTATCTGGTGAACCTTCTTTCACCACCTTTCATTATGCCCCAGTGTTCCGATGTAATTTCAGTGGAATTACATTTGGGCAGCTCAAAATTACAAAATCACCTTTGACTTTCGATTCCATTCCTTGCTGCTGGAAGCCTGCTAGGAGAGCTCCCAGCATCATCTGTTATGACAGTGGCTCTTCACCTTGGCTGTGTCTTATTAGCGCCCTCAGAGCCCTTGAAACAATACAGATGCTCTGGTCTATCCCAGAGGGTCGGATTGAACTGGTTTTACATGGTATTGGTATTTTAAAAATTGCTCATTGGTATTTTAAAAAATGGTATTTAAAAAAATTTGGTCATTGGTATTTTAAAAAATGCTCCTCAAGTAATTTAGAGGATTGAGGGCCACTGAGTAGCAGGAAAAGAGACTTGCAACGTACTGATAAATTTTCACTTGTGCTAACCAGCTTGGTTAAACTCTCTCCCTACAATGTAAGCGGCATCCCCTGACCTATTCCTTCCCATTTTCTCCCCATCTGCTAGTTGAAACAATGGAGTGGGAAGATAACAGCTTTCAGTCGGAGGCATTTGATTTCAAATCTTGTCTGTCTCTTGTTAAGAATGTGACCTTGGAAAGGTGCTTACATTTACTGAATTACAGTTTCCCCATCCATCAAACGGGAGTCATAAGACTTCTTTGTAAGTAAGGATAAATTACTGATATGATAGGAGAACAGTTAGTACATACAGTACCCAGCACATAATAAGAGCTCAGAATACATTAGCTTTCTTTCTTTTTTCCTTTCTATCTTTAATATGACGGACTCAGATAATATTTAAATTCTCCTTATACCCTAAAATCCCATGAGTCTGATTCTCTGCCTTAAGTAATAGGATTGGGGAGTAACAACCAAATGTTCTTTTCCATGCATTCAGTCATGTGTAGAAAGCAAGCTATTGGCACACAGTAGACAGGGAATGCATTGGGAATTTCTTTTAGCATCCTGTCTCCACATTCTCATTTGGCTACCCATTCAACCTGATGTACCTACGAAGTGACTGGCCAAGGCCGGGGATGTGGTTTGAGTTGTGGGAACAAGATGTTCTGATTGAGTAATGCCATCTGTTTTATGAGCGCATCGATCTTGTGCCTTTGACCACCATTGACTTGCTTCAACCACATAACCACCCAACATACTTTATACTTTTAATCATAGTGGCAGCTCCTGGCATGTATGTTCTAGCATCTACTTGAAGTGATACACTTGAGAGGAACCCAGGTGAAATTAGGAAACGTCTTCCAAAGACTACCTGGCTAATTACTTTTTGCCAGGAAAATAAAATATTGCAGCTTCTTGATCCATTCCCAGAAAATCATAGGGGGATTCATTCCAACATAGCTCGGGATCAGGGAACACTTTGTGATTCATGGCAATGACTCAGGAAGGCATCTGCCTTGCTTCCCTGTGACACATACCTGTCTTTGCCTAATCATTTGGCTCCAAATAGAAGCTCAGGCAAATGAGAGCAGATCTAAGCTTCTATTGTTTCCTAGTTCAGGCTAACCAAAGCAGAGGACTGGGAAGGTTTTCCACTGGGCAGGTTCAAGGGAGTTGCATGTGTTATAGACAGATAGATAACTCATTGATGGGAAAGAGACTTTGATGATGATAATATGATCCTCTGCCGTTTGCCAGCGCCTGCAAAGTGCAACATGGCAGGCTGTGCAACTTAAGCATTAAAAGTGACAGTTTCAAAGTCACCATAAGCTGGATTCAGATTTTGGCTTTATCACCATAGGGCGAGCTAGTAAATATTTTAGGCTCTGCGGGCCATATGGTCTTAGTCACAACGATTCAACTCTGCAGTTTTAGTTAAAAAGGGCCATAGACAGTACATAAAGGAAAGGCCTAAGGCTATGTTCCGATTAACTTTATTTATAAATGGGTGGTGGGCCTGATTCATCCCACGACTGTAGATGACTCACCCCTGCTCTATAGGATCTTGCACTATTAAGGTACTTTAATTTTCTAAGTTTTGCTTGAGGATTACAAGAGATAGTGTATCACTTACCATGTGATTGGTATATGATAAGCACTTGAAAATAGTCATTGCTATTATTTGTTACAAATATTGGATATCATATAATTGAAGATGCCATGGATTGTAAGGTATGTCTGGATTTCAGAGCTGTTAAAAGGTGATTAAAAAAAGCCTTAGACTTGATGAAATTTGGCCACAGTGATTAATTATGATACCCAGGTTATATTTAGGATTTTAAGTCTTGTTCTACCAGCAATAGTTTAAAGCCTTTCATATAATACTTTTTTACGATGTTTTTCTTGTCAGAGACACATGTCATGAACTCCTGGGACATGTTCCACTACTTGCGGATCCTAAGTTTGCTCAGTTTTCACAAGAAATAGGCCTGGCCTCTCTGGGAGCATCAGATGAAGATGTTCAGAAACTAGCAACCGTGAGTTCATTTTCAATTTAAAACACTGTCCTATTTATGTCCATTTGTAAGATAAAGCAAGCTTTAGAGTTATTGACTATGAATTAGAAGGCAAATATTCTGGAGAGGGTGCGGTGACTTCACTGTTTCCCATGTTGTGTTCCTTTGAAGAACAATGTGTTCTTAACTTATTAACTGAAATATTTGTATTTTATCCTTCTTGTTCAAGGAGTGGCTAGACATTAAATATTTTTTTAGGATTTTATTTATTCATTTGTCAGAGAGAGAGAGAGAGAGAGAGTGTGCCTGCAAGCAGGAGGAGTGGCAGGCAGAGGGAGGGACACACTCCCCGCTGAGTAGGGAGCCCAATGCAGGGCTCGATTCCAGGACCCTGGGATCATGACCTGAGCCGAAGGCAGACAGTTAACCGACTGAGCCACCTAGGTGTCCCTAGATAGTAAAATTTTAGACTTGCAGGTCATAAGGTCTCTGTCACAACTACTCAGTTCAGTCGCCCTGGGGTAAAAGCAGCCGTGGACAACATGGAAATGAATGAGTGTGGCTGTGTTCCAATAAAACTTTATTTATTAAAGCTGGCAGTGGGCCAGATTTGGCTTGTGTGCTGAAATGCGTTGACTCTTGTTCTAGTTCACTGTTTATTTTCTAGAGACATCAGGAATAGTAATATATGCATTTATGGAAAAGTAGGGGTTGTGCTTGAGATTATTTCTGATTAGCCAATCTAGATGTGGTCAGACACAATTTGAGTCATCAATAAGAAGCAATAAGAAGCTAAGCAATTATTGTAAGTACAAAACCAGAAGAAGATTTGATAGCTACTATGTTCTCAACAGGATTTTTCTCAAAACAAGCAATATGAGAGGAAGTGTCATGTTGTTGGTTTCCTTTAAGATGCTCAAAGCCAAGTCTAGCAAACTCATCTTCCTTACCTTAACCCCATTTCGAAGAGCCCAGGGTGAGAAAGAGCAGCTTTTCCGAACTCATTCATGGGCCAGTCCATTTGCCTAAATGAACAAAGCTTCTAGAATCTTAAGTTGTGTGTATTTCACACAGATACTCATTGATGGCATATTAGGTATGCAGGGAGATTCTTCTCTCCCACCAAGAAATAAATGTCCTCCTAGATTTCTTTCTTTTTTTATTTTTAAAGATTTTACTTATTTATATGAGAGAAAGAGGGCACGCATGAGTGAGGGGGAGACAGGAAGAAGCAGACTCCCTGCTGAGCAGGGAGCCCGATGCAGGGGCTCGATCCGAGGACCCTGAGATCATGACCTGAGCCGAAGGCAGATGCTTAACCCGCTGAGCCACCCAGGTGCCCCTGTTCTAGAATTCTTAAGACACATAAACCCTTTCAGTTTATCTTTTGTTTCCTAGTTTTTTCAGAGATATAAGAAAAGAGAAATACTTTTCTAATACAAGAGAGAGAGCAGTGCACAAGCCATGCTGTTCGTGTTGGCGGCGTAGAGATGAATAGCTAGTGGGGTTAGTGGGGGCTCCAGGGAACTCGGGAGAGCCTACAGCAGAAGGCAGGTCCTCAGTTCTCACTCACAGCTGCCAGACCGGAGCGCAGGCCTTGTGTTGCCAGATCTCCACATTTTTCAGAGAGACTGGAAATTTAGATTTCTAAATGAATTTAAATGATTTTTAAATTTTTGCTCATAAAAAACATGATGAGCTGAGGAAAATATATTTGTAGACTGAATCAGGATCTTGACTTCCAATTTGCAACCTCTGCCCAAGGGATCGTGTCTCATGTATATTGGCTATCTATTACTGCCTAACAAATAACTCTAAAACTTAGTGGCTGGAAACAGCGAACATTTATTATCTCATAGTTTCTGTGTTTGGAAATTTGAAAGCAACTTAGCTGAGTGGCTCTGGCTCAGGGACTCATCCTGTGGTTGCTGTCAAGATGTGAGCTGGTGTGGGCACCTGGGTGGCTCAGTGGGTTAAGCATCTGCCTTCAGCTCAGGTCATGATCCCAGGGTCCTGAGATTGAGCCCCGCATCGGGCTCCTTGCTCAGCAGGGAGCCTCCTTCTCCCCTGCCTGCAGCTCCCCCTGCTTGTGCTTGCTTTCTCCCTCTCTCTCTCTCTCTCTCTTTGTCAAATAAATAAATAAAATCTTAAAAAAAAAAAACACAAAAAAAAGATGTGGGCTGGGTCTGCAGTTGTCTGAAGATTTAGGAATCTTCTGCCGGGACAGTTCACTCATGTGGTTATTGGCAAATCATTTCCTCTAGAGCAAATAATGTGGGGGGTGGGGGTGAGGAGGAGAAAGAGACAGATCAAGGGGAGGAAGTTGTAATGACTTCTGTGACGTGATCACACGTTGTTCATGTCATCCATACTGTGTTCATGAGAAGGGACTCCCTCTAGCCCATATTCAAGGGGAGGGAAATTAGTCTCCACCTTTTGAAGAAAGGAGTGTCAGTATTTGTAGGCATATTTTAAAACCAGCACACCACTGAGTCGTTATTTAATTCTCAAACCTTGGCTCTGTCTTTAATCTCTACATTTTAAAACTTGAAAATTTTCGTGCCTTGAAAATTTCCCTTGCAACTTTCTGGTTTCAGTCTTTGACCCCCTACAGCTTGTACTCTTCATCAGGGGTGCACGTAGTGCTTACCTATCTGACTCTGAACAGTCACAAACTGGGATTCAACTCTGCCAGGCTCTGCGTGTGCGTGTGTGTATATGTCCAAAGAGAGGAGGACAAGGAATAAGGTAGGACATCATAGATGTGAATGTGGCTGGATCCTAGCAAGTGATCTTATTCCTTTCTTAAAAGCAGTGACAATAAAGTAGTTTTATTGGCCCTTATTTTTATACTCCATCGAATGATAATTAAGCCCGTCATTCAAACTAACATTCACCAATAATATAACATGCTCCTCACATCTGGGAAATTTATAGCCTATATAGGTAAAACTAAGACTTTTCACAGGAGAGAAAGTTGGTGCAGAATCTTGAAAGATGACCAAGTCAGCCAAGTAGCAAAGGGGGACGGGGGACTGGAGGGACAGTTTGAGCCAGAATAAGAAATCTCTCTGGTTTGGGGTCCGGTGGTAAATTTCACTCACCACTTTATAGGGCCATGCTGAAAACGAGGATTGTCTTTTGTATTAGTTTTCTATCACTACCGTTAACAAATTATGGGTGACTTAAAACAGCACAAATTTGTTATCTTACAGTTTCATAAGCTTAGAAGTTTGAGCTACAATTAAGGTGTGAGCAGGGCTGTGTTCCTCTCTGGAGGCCCCTTGGGGAGAATCTGTTTCTTCGCCTTTTCCAGCATCTAGAGGCTGCCTGCATTCCTTGGTTCATGGCCCTCTTCCTCCGTCTTCAAGCCACCAATGTTGTGTCTCTCTGATCTTTCTTCCACTGTCACATCTCTCTTTACTGCCTATAGCTGGGAGAGGTTTTTTGCTTTTAAGGACTTACATGATTAGATTGGGCTCCTCTTGGGTAATTCACAACTACCTCCCCATTTCAAGGTCCGTATTCTTTTTTTTTTTTTTTTTAAAGATTTTATTTATTTATTTGACAGGGAGAGAGAGATCACAAGTAGGCAGAGAGGCAGGCAGAGAGAGAGGGTGAAGCAGGCTCCCAGCTGAGCAGAGAGTCTGATGTGGGGCTCGATCCCAGGACCCCGAGATCATGACCTGAGCCGAAGGCAGAGGCTTTAACCCACTGAGCCACCCAGGCGCCCCTCAAGGTCCGTATTCTTAACTGTATCTGGAAAGAGAATATATTCTAGGGATGAGGGCAGGACATCTTTGGTGGGGGGGCATTATTCTTTGTTTCTATTCTTATGTTGGCAAGAACGAACAAACACTTGTACCTTGAAACCTATTCTGCTAGGACCAGTACATTTGTAGTATGTATAAGTTTTCTTTTGGAACTTACATTCCTTAGCACGATTCCAATACCATTGGCTATGGATTGCCCTAGCTCCAAAAATGCTTCCATCTGTTAGAGATCATTAGGTCGTTAATTATTTCTCTCTCTCTCTCTCTCTCATTTTTTTCATTGCCTTTTTCCTGGAATATACCTGCATCTCTGCAAAAAACAAACAGTTAGTCTTTAAATGGCTAAAGAGTCCTAGGTACCATGAGGAAGGAATACGAAAGAGACAAAAAGGTAGTACTTGCATCAAGGAGCCATGACCTTGTACACAAAAATTTGGAAAACCCAGAGTGAGTGTCGGCTTTTTTTTTTTTAATGAATGAATGAGTAAATTAGTTAATTTAGAGAGCGTGAGCAGGGGGAGGGGCAGAGACAGAGGGGGAGAGAGAGAATCTCAAGCAGACTCTGAGTTGAGCGTGGAGCCCGACCTGGGCTTGATTCTGTGACCCTGAGATCATGACCTGAGCCAAAATCGAGAGTCAGATGCCCAACCAACTGAACCACCCAGGTGCCCCCAGCTTTTATTAAGAGAGATATGAAGAAGTGGATTTAAGGTGAATCTTCTGAATGTGTTTGAGTTCTGAGTTCAGTGGTGGAGACTGGGATTCAGAATTGGGAGCAGGGGCCAGCAGACAGGTTTATTTGTATGTAAGAAGTAACTGGTGACAGCCAAAGGAGGATCAAGTGTCCCCCAAGGGAGCCAAGCTGCTTGGAATCTTGCAGTAACTTTGACAGTTAAAACAAACAAACAAACAGACCCAAGTGAGTATAAACTTGTAAAAGACCTTAACACAAAAGATTTTGAATCTCTTCTAAATGCAGGGGAGAGTTTGGGGGCGGGGGTGGCGCTCACCACAGTTTTGCCTGATCCACTCATTCCTCTTTTCCACATATTCTATGAGCAGCCCCCACCCCAACTCCCTTTGATTTCCTGCCTCTCACAAACCTTGCAGTTCCGGTTCCTCTAGTTCCTTCCGGTTTAACAGACTGCCCATTTACTTTGAAAAGTGGTTTGCAGACCGAAGAGAAATTTGGAAAGCTTTTTCTGTGTGATGTGAGGAGTACGGAAGGGAGACTCACGGGGCGAGGAGGCTAGGGAGATTTTCCCTGAAATGCTGCTAAATCTCCCCTTGACTTCTGAAACCGGATCCCGTCTCTCAGTGAAAAACAAAGTGAACGGAAAACTACTGGAAGGTGGTTTTGAAAGAAAACACAGATTCCAGCCAGGCAATTGCAAAGTAAACCCTGGAATAAATAACCTACTGGATAACTGCATATTAATGACCCTCAAGCCATATGCCGTAGCTAAAAGCCCAATTTAATGACCCATGTACAAAGACTAAGAGATCAAGGGCTAACTAAGGCTTCATTGGGAAGTGTGAAAAGTCCAGTGGCGGGGGGATGGTGGTGGTTGGCGAGGCCTCAGAGCTGTCCAGATGAGAAATGGAGGTGTTACTAGCTGATTTCCTCAAAGTTGTTCCCATTAAGTCCCCTGAAGAAGTACTGGAGTAAAATGAGAGACGAGATGTACCAAAGGAGAAAAATCCATGGAGAGGACAAATGGAAAACCACGGAAATCACTATTTATGCAGCACAATGAGACAGGCTGTATTATTCTTTTCCTCTAGGTGAAATTTGTATTATTAATGACTCTGTTTATGTAGTGCCTGCTTTTCCTTGTTGGGGGAACTTAAGCGCTTACGAAACAGAGAGTCACGCCTGGGAAGGCAGGCGCTTGAGAACTTTCTGTGATGTGCTGTCAACAAGTCCATCCAAGGAAGAAAGCAACGTCCAGTAGGGCAAATTGGCCCCACTGCACTCTGTCCTGTCCAGAGCCGCTTTTGGACTCCTGGGTCTGATTTCAGAGGGGACCAGGCTGTTGCCTATCACTAGAGTGCCTCTTCTTGCTATATTTCTGCATGATATTTATTTTGACATTTCAATAATGCTCAGTGCTGAGAATGAGGCTATCTCTGCTGTTTCTGCGGGCAGTGGTTTCTATGCTCGGACAGCCTTTTAAATGAAACTCTTCTGTATCTGAAGAAATTGATGATGATGCTTAGTAAATGTATTTCAAATGCATTGTTATACGTGTAAATAATTTGACCTCTGGTGGATAATGAATAAGGCCACTGGTTTTGGCAGCTGCACTCTTTTTATACTCGTCATAGCTGTCCAGGGTCTGCGTGTGATAGATATGCAAAAATATTCCCAATAAGGGCTGCTTCGAGTGCGCTATGATTTTGAGGCGAGCCATTTCCCACCATAGTGCTGGCTTAAGTGGATTTAATAGATTAGTGCCTTCTTTAAGGGGTGTAAACTTAAATGCCTTCGGGGGCCAGCTAGGTAGCAAACATGTGTGAAACAGCCTGATATATGATAATAAGGAGTATAGGAGCCTGTGGAAAAGCGGAGAATACACATTACACCTAAAGGCCTTCAAATCCAGAAATTAAAACAAAACAAAATGTTCTTCGGCTACACACCATGTCTGCAAGGCGAAACAGAACTATAGGCTCTCAGTTGCCAGCCCTTGTATCTGAAGTTAGATTCTACATTAGACCTACCATCCTTGAGGGAAAAACCCGTGCCGGATTCATCTCTCTGTCAGAGTGGATGTTCTTAATTACTGTTTGCTGACGATTTTTCCCAAGAAAGGGTGGCTATTGTGGTGTTCACTGGAGATAAGTATCCTATCTGTGTCGAGAGATGACTGGGTTTGAATTAAACCGTCAGCCATTACAAGCATGATGGTCATGCGTGTGTGCAGAGAACGTGCCAAAGGTTTATTTAACTCATTAATGAGGGAAAAGCAGGATGATAAATTGAGGGGCTGAGACCATATCATCTCTGAAAGAGAATTCTGGAATAAGGTGCAAAATGGTTTATGCTCTACAGGACAGCACCCCCCTAACCTTGAGGGCATCTTTCTTTCTTTCTTTTTTTTTTTTTGAGGGCGTCTTTCCTACGGGGCAGAAAGCATTTGCATGTCTAGTAGACAAAAATAACTTGCAATTTAGCTGTCTTCCCAAGTGAACATCTAGCTTCACAACATCTGGGCCCCGATGAGTCAGAAAAAGGTTATATTCCATACATCAATGCTGCTCAAACCATAATGTCTATAAAATAACCTACGGATCTTGTGAAAAGGCAGATTCTTTTTTTTTGCATTTTATTTATTTATTTATTTTAAATTTATTTATTTATTTGTTTGTTTGTTTTTAATTAACACATAATGTATTATTTGCCCCAGGGTACATGTCTGTGGATCCTCAGG
>CM052897.1:39562907-39874587 GCA_028534135.1 Potos flavus | reverse complement strand
GCTTAGCCTCTGGAGCGATGTCTCTCAGTGGAGCAGATTTCTAAGAGTTCCGATTTTGTGTTCCGCTGCTCTGCGGCTTGCAGGGAGCTGGCCCCTCCCCCCACGGTCTATCTTCCCGTTGCTTTGGATTCACTTTTCTGCACGTCCTACCTTCCGGAAAGTGGTCGATTTTCTGTTCCTAGAGGTGCTGTTTGTCTTCTCTTCTATTTCCTGCTAAGTTTGTAGGTGTTTAGAGTGGTTTGATAACTATCTAGCTGAACTTCTGGGATCTCACACTATCTCCGCCTCTTACTCCTCCGCCATCTTGCTCCTCTCCCCACCCCAATGTTTATAGGAGCAATGTTCACGATAGTCAAATGATGGAAAGAGCTCAGATGTCCATCAACAGATATATGGATAAAGAAGATGGGGTATGTATACACAGACACACACACACACACACACACACACACACACAGACACACACAGAGACACACACATACAGAAACACACACAGACACACACATAGACATAGACATATACAGACACTGAAATATTATTCAGCCATCAGAAAGAATGAAATCTTACCATTTGCAACAGCATGGATGGAACTAGAGGGTATTGGGCTAAGCGAAACAAGTCAGTCTGAGAAGGACAATTATTGTATGATCTCACTTGTATGTAGAATTTAAGAAACAAAACAGATGAACATAGGGGAAGGGAGGGAAAAATAAAATAAGACAAAATCAGAGAGGGAGATAAACCATAAGAGACTCTTAACCATAGGGAACAAACTGAGGGTGGCTGGGTGGTGGACATTAAGGGGGGCATGGGATGTAACGAGCCCTGGGTGTTATATGCAACTGATGAATCAATAAACTCTACACCTGAAACTAGTAATGCACTATATGTTAACTAATTGATTAAAAAAAAAAAGAAGCAGGGCCAAAACTAGAACTCAGGTCACACTGCCACACAGCAAGCCTGACTTAGAGATAATTCTCCCATTCACTAGTTATTCACCAACTATTTATTGAGCCTTATTATGTTTCAGACACAATTCTGTATCAGTGGTTCTCAAGCAGAAGAGATGTTGGTCCCCTGGGAACATTTTTCAATGTCTAGAGACATTTTTAGCTGTTACGAGTGGGGTGGGGGCTGCTCCTGGCATCTCATCGTTGGAGGTCAGGGATGCTGTCCTATAATGCACAGAGTTTAGGGGGGGAGACACATGACTGTGGGTAGCATTCATAAGGAAATTAAAGACCATGTAAAAAAGAGGGTATGTCGGAAAAGAGAGAAATGTCAACAGAGTTAGCAGGAGGGCTGGCGGGCATTGTGGGTGGTGATGGGGGTAGAAGGACTCTAATTTTAGCCCTCTGGGGAGGTGAACCAGGAAAGAAAGGTTTCCTCGGGAGGTTGAGCACCATGACCTGAAAGGACCAGTCCTTTAGGTTCAACCCACTCAACCTCCAAGATCATCCTCACATTTAAAAAGTATAAAACCCTTCCAAACCAGGGGACATCTCAACCTCCAAATGAAAATAGAGCAAACTGCCGTGGGCTAGAAATAATTACCATTTTCCACTTTCCAGGGGTGTGTAAATTCTTCTTTCTCAACACTGTCAGTGCTCAGTCGTCACTCATGCAGGGCACTGTTAATTTGATGCAATTTGTATTGCTCATTGTCAACTTCTCAAGAGCAAGAGGGTGTGATTTCAGCCTCTCTCAAGAGCATCCTGAGATTTCTGATTGTACAGTTTCTGTCTGTCCAGGTTGGTTTCCTAAAATCAACAGAAACAATTATATATTTCAGTGTCTTGGGAAAGCTGAAGGAGTTGATGCTGGCAAAACTCAGTCAATGAAGTGGTTTTTACTATATATTTTTTTAACATACACACAGATACGTGTATCTGTGTGTAGCATACGTAGATATACATGTAAGATCTTGCTAAAAAAAATCGTGCTAAAAAAATCGTACTAAAATTGTGGTTTTGGTAATTTGGTAAGTATGTACTTGCTCTTTTGGTCTTGCTCTTGTTTCTTTACCGCAGTTCTTTACCAAGCATTGGCACCTGGTAGTTACTCACCAAATGCTTGTTGAATGAATAAACAAACTGCAAAAATCAGTTTGGGATTACCGGGTTCCCAGTTATTTTTCCACATTTGCATGAACTTTTTTTATGTCAGCTGAAACACAACTTGGTAAACACAGTAGCATATTCTTCTTCTTCTTCTTCTTCTTCTTTTAAAGATTTATTTATTTATTTTAGAGAAATAGAGAGTGTGAGTGGGAGGAGTGGCAGAGGGAGAGAATACTCAAGCAGACTCCTGCTGAGCATGGAGCCCAGTGCACTGCTCGATCTCATGACCCATGAGATCAGGACCTGAGCCAAAACCAAGAGTCAGACACTTAACTGACTGAGCCACCCAGGCACCCCAACAGTAGCATATTCTTACAGTGTTATGACTATGACATATTCATTCATTTCTTAGTCTGTGGTTTTTTTTTTTAATTTTTAAAATTATTGCCAGGGATATGATTTGACTTACGGGGTTTCTGAATCTGCTAAGCATAAAACTCTTAGTAATTAATACATTTTCCATGTATATTTAGCCTAGGGAGGGTTTATTAAGCAAGGGAATAGATTTCAATGAATGTTCTTAATTCAAATGTATTTAAATTGACAGTGTTGAAGAAATTATGCCTGGTGCACCATTTTATTTTGGGTGCCATTTTATTCTATAGAAGAACAATGTTGACTAGTTCACTGGATGTATGTCCTTTTTTTTTTTTTTTCTTCAGTGCTATTTCTTCACAATCGAGTTTGGCCTTTGCAAGCAAGAAGGGCAACTGCGGGCATATGGAGCAGGACTCCTTTCCTCCATTGGAGAATTAAAGGTATGAAGCTGTGAATGAAAACATCCTTCCCAGGCAAACTGGTTCAAGGTCATGGAAATATTGATTTGTTTGTCTGAGCAGTTCTACTTGTAGGTATCCCATAAATATTTAATACAGAGGATTTGGCACCTCAGATGTGGGTACTGACCTAACTTTTTGCACTTCTGAAAATGGGTCATGCCTTTCTAGGTTCGTGGTGTGACTCAAACGGTTGAGCAGCCATGTGCACAGATCAACAGGAATGACAAATGTATGCTCAAATGTTGGATAACATATGACTGGCCTAAATTTAGTGCTGAAAAGCGGGCAGCCAAGTTAGCAGTGATCCTCTTGATTGAAATTTCCTTGTGAGGATAGCTTGGCTATTTTCATTTCTATTATCCCCGTGGCTCCCATGGATACCCTAGAATTTACTCCTCCAAGGGGAATTTGAGATTATTTTAGCCCCTTCAAAATTAATGTGTATTAAAACATTTGTGGACATATACAATTTGGAAAAAAACCCTAAATAAACCTACATTCAGAAAGGTAGCTAATATGTATAGTAATGCCTAAGGAATGCCATATATATATATATATATATATATATATATATTTTTTTTTTTTTGTCTTAAAATACAGTAAAGGGATGTCTGGGTGGCTCAGTTGGTTAAAATACAGTAAATTGGTCATTTATTCAGAAATGTTGGGGTCCGGATCATTTGAAAATTTAAATATCCTTTAAGAATTGCTGTCTATACCGCTGGAAGATAGCAAGTTTTGATGAATTTAGAATGCAATGGGATGTATAATCTGGAAATAGTACTAAAGATAGTTTAACCTTTCTTTGATTACCCAGACTAAGATCAGGATTATTGACTACGCTAAGATTGTTATTTGGAGTATTGATCATCCTTATATAATATAGTTGGGAAATAGACGATTATTGGAAATTTTTAGTTGTTTATATTCTTGAAAGGTACAGTAAAACTGTAGTCTTATTGACTATTCACTTTATGATTCCATTCATTCATTCATTAATTCCTCAAACGTTTGATTGAGTAGCTACTATGTGCCATGTACTGTACCAGTCACTGGGGATATAAATAATGAAGAAGAAGGAGGAGGAGGAGAGGGAGTAGTGAGAAGAGGAGGAGGGGGAGGTGGCAGAGGAGGAGGGGGAGGTGGCAGAGGAGGAGGGGAAGAAGAAGAAGAAGAAGCAGCAGAAGAAGCAAACAACAACAAATGGCGACTTCAGTAGACATTTAAGCAGACCTCAATTAGTGTTGTAGGTGCTTTAAACATATTAACTCACTTATTTCTCATAACAACCCAGTGAGATAGGCAGTATTATTATCACAGATGAAAAAACTGAAAATTAAGGAGTTTGCCCAAGGTCACATAGCTAGTAAGTGTTGCAGCTGGACCCAAGTCCAGGTGGCCTACCCTGCAGGATTCCAGCCCTTAACCAGCAGGCTGTACTGCCTGGGGTCCCTGTTATCAGAGGGTTTACCTTCTAGTGCAAGGGATAAATAGCCAGTCACATATTGGCAAGTGTGACACATGGGCCTGGCACTTACTAGGTCCTGCCGGGGAAGGCTCCTGACGAGGGCCTTGCTGCCCAAGCTGATTCCCGAGGAGTGGAAAGGATGAATGAGGAGAGGATGAGATGCACAGAAGAGTAAGCAGACGGCAAGTAAGTGTGTGTGCTGTTGTCAAATCCTGGCCCGTTTGGGGAGCTGCCTGGAGCTCCACAGGGCTGGAGTAGATGAGAGCATTTCACATGACAAAAGCCTGATGTAATGTGGTAATTTTTTTTTAACGAAGTTCTCAACAGCAACAAAAAGCCACTTGGGGTTAATTTCAGTACAGTGGCCAAAGCCCACAGCAATAGCATGATGTCATATCCCTGTAAGACCCATGCCTTCTGTAGAATGCTTCTTGATTTCTATGAAAAAAGAATTCGAAAATGATTTAGCTCTTGAGCTACATCTATTTACATTCTCCTCAGAAGGTTTGGTAATGATGCCAGGAACAAAGGAAACAAATCTCTCTCATTGCCCCAACTTTCGACAGGGTCCTCTAATCGGGTTAATGGGGCATGTATAGGCAGCATTGGGGTGAATCTGTTGTTTTTTTTCCTATTGGTGTGGACAGAAACGTCTGGAAATGGAAATCAGCCAGGGCTATGTACACCAAAGGGCATTGTCTGCCGTGAATCTTGTTCTGGTCCATCACCTCTAGTCATTAGCATTCTTCCATTCTCAAATTTCTACACTCCAACATCCCAATGATTGCTACTTTGGACCATTTTTACAATTCAGAAATTCTCGCTATGAGAAGTATCTTCTGATTACTCACAGAGAATACATAACACAGGATGCTTCCCCTACCTGCCTGCCTCCCCTCATCTCCACCGCGCTCTGTGCAAATGTTCAGAACCCTCTCACAGCTTCTGAGTACTTCAGTCTAACTTCTATTTGAATGGACACGTGATAATCCTGAACTCAGGGTGGGGGGGATAACTTTAGTGATAGCATTATAAAAATTCCTGTGTAAAACACGTTTACAGTTTTGAAAGGAGTTACCTTTTGCAGTGAAATATCTCTTGTTTCAAACTGTAGCCTAAATGTAGGTCCCAGCTAAACTGTTGGAGGTTTTGGTGTAGTCTTTATTACTTTTACATAAATATCCACAATTTACCTTCTCTCCTTGACAGAACACTTTTTAAAATTTGTGCTTTAAGAGGCTAAATTTTCCTGGGCGTGGATGTTGTACTTCAGAGCTGACCAAGTACTCCCAAGGGATGTATCTATAGTTTGGAGGATAGCTTTCATTTTCCCTCTCATTTTTTCAATGATTACAATGCTTGTTTTTTGACAATCTTTGGAGGGAGAAACAAAATGAATATGGAAAAGCTTGTATAGGCTATATCTGATAGCCACGAAGACTTCTTCTTTTAACCTCATCAGTGGTTGCTGTCTCTCTTCTCTGTTCTGTGATATAATTTTAGGAATTCCAAAAGTGTGTTTGGGTCGGGCCTCTATGATACCTTCATCACTCGGGGGAGTAGTTGATAATCAGCTAACTCACCTGGAAGTCTGACTTTAAAAAAAGGTTGAAAGTAGGATAATCAATTGGTGTTTACCCATAGTTGGCATGTGTCTTTCACACTTCTTCTATCCCAGAGTTGACCCTACTATATATGTCGCATTTTTAAATTTATTATTCACTCATTTATTTATTCACTTTATTCAACAAACCCACAATTAAAGTTCTAAGGTTTCAAGAAACTTGGAGTCTCTGGTAGGGAAGTTCTAAGAAAGTGGTTGGTATGGGTCTCTGTTGAATCCAAATGTCATGGACAAGCAACAGTGAAGTTTGTTCATGGTGGTGGTAAGGAAATGATTGATTGCCAATTAGTGAAACAGCTGAATCTTATCCTAAAAAGTTAATCCATCTCAAAAGCAAAAAGACAATTTCTCCTTTTTTTCATGGGTAAAGGTAAAGTCTAGTTCTTTATTTCCTTAAGTGCACGGATTAGATTTTTTTGTGAACAGCCTTAGCACCTACCCCATAGTAGTTGCTGGAATAGTACATATAAATCCATCTGTTCTGCTTTTCAGGTTTTGACAAAGCTGATGGTTTTAAAATTCTTAATTATTATTATCTTTTCAGCTCTAGTTTTAGGATCTCCTTGCACAATGACTTTGTCATACTGCCTTTTTTATAGCTTAATTAGCATTCAAAGAACAGATTTGTATTTATTACAATCATTCATGTTTGCCATTTGCAGCAACTCTGTCCGGTGGCCGGAATTCCCACTAGGCCCATATAGAAGAGGCTGGAGGCACCTGCGGGGCCTGCCACCAGGGTGGCTAGAGTTAGGACTCATCACCACAGAGCTCCCCTACCTTTCCCCTGCACAGATGACTCGTACCTTCCTTCCCCCCACCCTTTCTTTTCCTGAAACCAGCACTGTTAGTAAAGGCAGAGCAAATTCTGGAGTATAGGGAGCTGGAAACAGGTCTTTGGCCTTTACGAAGAGATTGTTTGAAGAGGGAATTTTTTCCCCTCACCACTGCAGCTTATTCAAACTGATGAAACTTGCAACATCACTGCTTTAAAAAAAAAAAGTGCAATGCCATTGCCACCCAATTGAGCAATAGCGACGTTGATGTCATTTTGTACTTGGTTAGCAGGAGGTACATTTGAGGGAAGTTCAAAAATATTATCTACATGCATGCCTATGTACATATACAAATGTATATATTTGCTGTTCTGATGGGAGAAAAGATTGCAGTATGAATATGGGAGTGTTTGCAAATTCTTATTCAGAATCTAGGTCCCAAATTACCTCTAAACCTGACTTCACACTTGAGTTTTTTCCCAACTTAAACCAGTCCTAATATAGACCGTGATGATCACAGGGTTTACGTGGAGAATAGTCAAGATAGTAGCTCAGTGTCTGCAAAGGCAGGTGGTTGGGAGGAGGGAAGATTTTAAATTGAACTTAGGGCAAGCATTGTTGTAGTCTAAAACCTGGAAGCCTCATAGCTAGGGCCATGTTATTTTCTCTGTGGGTTCTGGACCCCTGGGGGAGAAGAGCTGCATCAATGGTGACAGCTGGGGTTGAATGCCTGTGTCCATCAAACATCATTTGCAGGCTGAATTGGCAATAATCACTTAGTATACTGGGCAGTCCCCGTGAGCCAGGTGCTTTGTATGCATTACCTCTTTTAATTCCTTTCTTTTTTTTAAAGACTTATTTATTTTAGAGAGAGAGAGAGAGAGAGAGTGCAATTGGGGGAGGGGCAGAGGGAGCTGGAGGGAGAGAAAAGCAGACTCCCCGTGGAGTGCAGGGCTCCATGTGTGACTTGATCTCAACCCTGAGATCACGACCTGAGCTGAAATCAAGAGTCGGCCACTCAACTGACAGAGCCACTCAGGCACCCCTCATTTAATTCTTACCACAACCCTGGGTTATAGATGCTATTAGTATTCCCATTTCACAGATGAATACTAGAATAGGCTTATAGAGGTGGAAAGTCATGTAGAAACTTTAGATAACAACTAGGTTCTAGGCAACTTGATGTTGAAAAAAGACTTTTGTATTTAAAAGGCTAGCATGGCAAATAAGCCTTAATTTGTGCACTGAAGCCAATTAATTGCTAATGGCCACCTCTGTTGAGAAGGGTGGGAAGGCCATGCTGAGGCCAGTGGGAAAGGCTGCCACGGCCAATCTGTGCCACCTGGGGCAGAGGGAGGAGAGCCCAAGAAGTGCAATGTATCTGCAGGCCCTTTTCAGATGATATTGCAAGGAGAGCTTTAGAATTCACGTAGATCAATCTTTTCAGTTTCTCAAAGAGGAAACTCTGTCCCAACCTGGGGAAGTTTCACTCCTTTGCTATCATGCCTCTGGGACAACTGCGTTTAGGACCCAGGTATCACAGCTCCAGTCCTGCGTACTTGTCTTTAGCGCTCTGCATAAATCCAAAATAGTCCTTTTAGAGAGCCTTTGGGTGAGGGCAGGTGATTCTCAAGCACTCCTGCACCTTTAAAATGGTATAAGACTAAAAGACCGTCAGCCACATCCTCTCAGCCTTGTAAGGCCTCTGTCTGCCGAAGCTGGGTGAGTTCTCGTGGACTTCAGGATATCAGACTATTAACACTTCGGGAAGGAGTCACCACAGAGTTCCCCGGGGACATCAAGCAGTGTGGCTCAATGTTCACAGAGAATCCACTGTGGACACAGAGGGGAGGGCGTGGAAGCTGCTCCCTCAAGCCGAGGCGGCTGAGAGAGAGAGAGATGTGGATGGGAGCTCAGAACCAACTCGATAGGGCTTCACCCCCGGGGGCGTCAGTGGAGACCCGGACCTTTCATAGCCTTGGGGCCACACTCTAGTCTTCAGGGAACCCCATGGGCTACACGGAGGGTCCTGGCAGGCAGCCCACAGAAGGGCTCGCTGGCAGGTAAATGAGGCCACTCGCAGGTGTGAGCACCACCTCATTTGTGGGCCTCACTCACCGGTTGCCCCGTGAACTCCAGGCTTTTGTCATTCTCCAGGCTTATACCGGGGCACAACTGTCATCCCCTTTCGTAACAGCCGAGGAGCCGCGCCGGTCCCACACCCTATGGATGGAGAGGTCCCCGGTAGGTAGTTAGCATATTGGACCCAGCAGGCTCCTGAGGGTGGACTGCCTCATTGGGAGCTTGCAACAATCAGCTCCCACTTTGTCCTGGAATATTACGTTAGGCAAGCGTGAAATGCATTGCCCCATGGTCTTTGCCTCCAGTTTCATGCTGTGACTCCACCGACTGTCCTTGAAGTCGGCGGCAGAGCACTCTGCCCTCTGGGCTCTTTCTTGGTCCACTCTCCTCCTCTTTACTAGTTAAAATGACTACATGGGCTCATGTGAGTATCCAGTGGAATATCACATGACACTTCTTTCTACAGCTGCACTGATTCCATCCCTGTTACTGTACACACACATTCGGGAGGCCTCCTTTATACACGGTGGCTGCCAAGCCTGCTAATGGCCCATCAGAGCATTTCAGACCCAAGCACAGGAGTTTCACCTCCTCGTCAGCAGTGGTTTAAATGTTCTCACAGTCTGTCTGGCTACTGCTCTGCCCACGCCTGTGATTGTGAGGATGAGAAAACAGAAAGATCAAGGACACTGAGTCAGTCACTGTCCTTCCTTTCCTATGTGCCGGTGGGGGAGTGCACACTTAGAACAACGCACCGAAATCAAGCATGCCCTGAGTCCGCGGCTGCGAAGAAAGCCGCTTCTAATTCTGAGAACCACAGCAAGTCAGTAGGAGGCCTGTTCTTTGCAGAGGCACGCCAGCTCTCCGAAAAGGACATTTGTTTCTTGAAACTGTGAAGTTGTTTTTAAAATGTGGACAGAATTATTAGTCATGTGGAACCAAAATTCCCTGATGTTCACTGCACTGGATTGAATCTAGCACAAATGCATTTGCAGGTGTAGTGACCTTCTACTTCTAATGAAGTTGTTCTGTGGGCCAAAAAGAATGAGTTCATTCCCAGAGGCCCTCCGCGTCCCCTGATTCATGCATGCATTGAGGTGGACAACGCAACTTTGCGGGAAAGCAAATCACACGTGGGGCAGGGCCGTGTGCCCTTTCTCAAACATGTCAGTCCTCTCGTTTGCAGTTGTGTTTTCAGACTTAGGGAACTGCAGCCTTATTCATGGTAGGCTGCAAATCATGCTGTGCATTTTGAAATTGTTGGGGAATATACCAAGAATTGGAACGGGAACGGTTTGTGGCATTTCTCTGGGTAACCTCAAGCAATCTACCTCTTACACTGAAAGGTGGAAAAGACTTGGGGTGGAACCCAGAAGCTGGAATGCAGTGTCTTCAGAGATCATCCAGCCCAAGCCTCTCCTTCACAGTTAAGAAAACACCGTGGCGTGGAGTGAAGCCCCTTTTCTCTCAGTTCAAGGAGGTTTCTGCTGCCCCTTCTCTCAATCTGCCCCTCTCCCAGAGCTAACTCACACAGAATCTAGAGGAGTATTTCTCGAAGTAGACCACAACCACTGGAGTCAGAATCGCCTTGGATGCCTCTACCATGCAGATTTCTGGGATTTACCCAGACCAGCTGAATAAAATTGAGGCCTGGCTATTTGCATTTTTTTCACAAGCTCCTCAGTCATTCTTATGCACATGAGGGTCAAGAACCATTAATCCAGGGCCTATAAATAGGCAGGTGGCACATGGCAGGAAGTGACCACTCGCTTTTAGCATCACCGAATTTATCTCAAGAAGACAATCATTCACTGTTCCCTGCTGTTCTCTGTGCCAGTCATGTAGTGAGTTGAATGGAGCTAATGATGGTTCAAAGAGTAATTACACTGACTTCCCTGTTTTCCTAACGCCTGCTCTGAGCATAACTGTAACTATTAATATTAGTTCTTTTTGCCACCTGACAATATTTAGCTGCGGCATTTTGCTCTGCTCTGCTTGCTGGAAGGGAAATGAATGCTTTGCAAGTGTCCTTAAATATACAAGCCCGCTCCAGACTCTGTTGATACACAGTACCTGGCCTCAAAATGTCTCGCAATGAGGCCACAAATAGTTCAGTCAGAGTCCCAATTACCTTTCCACGCAGGTAATTATTACTTCTGCCATTTAAGTGAAATTTCAGTACCTTGCTTATGGCAATAAATTGAGGGCCGTATTTATGCTCTCTCCTTGCTTCTATTCATAACACGGTTTTAAAAGTCCATTTCTTTTGGGATATAGCTCTGAACTGTCCTTCCATACGAATTTGTCTGATAATAAATAAAATAATACCATAATCTCATTCTCCCCTCTCAGCTTCTAACGGACTTGAACAAAAGCAAACAAAACCCCAAACAATTTTCCCTGTGTATGGGAGAGTACCGTATTTCATGGCCGACCAGTAACTGAGCAGTTCCGTAAAAATACCGAACGGTGTTGTAGAAACACAACATCATGGCACTTTGGAAGTCTCATTACGGAGTTTAATGGGTTTTGTGGTATGTTTTGCAGCATGCTCTTTCTGACAAGGCATGTGTGAAAGCCTTTGACCCAAAGACAACTTGCTTACAGGAATGCCTTATCACCACTTTCCAGGAAGCCTACTTTGTTTCAGAAAGTTTTGAAGAAGCCAAAGAAAAGATGAGGTAGACTTGTTTTTCTTCCATCTACAGAAAATAACTGTTCATTTTCTCTGGCTCTGTTCCTTCCTTCTCTCTGTATCTCCTCTACCAGTGAGAGTTGATCGCATATCCTTCTATCTCCGTTTATTTTGCAGGGACTTTGCAAAGTCAATTACCCGTCCCTTCTCCGTGTACTTCAATCCCTACACACAGAGTATTGAAATTCTGAAAGACACCCGAAGTATTGAAAACGTGGTGCAGGACCTTCGCAGTGATTTGAACACAGTGTGTGATGCCTTGAACAAAATGAACCAGTATCTGGGGATTTGATGCCTGGGACCAGTGTCATTGCCGGCATGATCTTTTGGGGGCTTAGCAGCAATTCAGTCAATGTCATATAACACTGATAACTTTCTGTGTTGTGTCATGGCTTGGCTAGTAAGCATGCAATTCTGTATATCTCTATCTACGTGTAATTTACTGTGCTAATGTGTGAAACACCATAAGGAACCCAATGACTATAGGTAACTGCTCATTGTTTGAAATATCGTAACCTGTTTAACCGTCTTCAATAGATTTGACATTCCTGCTTGGTGTCCTTAAGCAAACTGCAGCTCTTTAAAATTTGTAACAAACAGCCCTCTTCTGATTCTAGCTTATTACTTTTTCCTTCTCAGATCGGAGCTTTTCCTCTGTGTTCATTAGATAAAATGAAAATAGCAGTGAAACGGTTTCTATAGTCTCAGTATTTCCACAGCATTATTTGAGATAAACCCAGAATTGTGTGAAACCTCCCATCACATTAACAAAGGATTCAGTATTCTGTTTCAGAAAGGAAAACTAGTAAGCACACTAGTTGGAATGGGTTTTTGATTGAGTATTTATACAATATAAGAAAAGAGAACATCTTACAAATAGAACAGATAGGTGGCATTGACTGTGTAGAAACTGAGGGGCGGCATGCTTTCCAAAGAATTTTGAAGAAAATGCTTCCAGAGGGTCCATTAGGAAAGACTAAATGGTGGGCAAAAAAATCTCGGGACTATGAATTTTATGCTGGAATAAAGTGAATTATCACGCTCAGGTGTTTAGCCCGTTTCTCTTAGAGGACGCTAATATCATGGAGCTTTGATTTCAGAGATGGGGAAATTGATCTCAGAGAGGAGAAGTGATAGGCACAGTCAGTGTGCACTAACATTTATAGCCCGCTGCATCCCACTTTCGGATCACTGAGAAGTTCAACTTGGTGGATTTGTGTGTAGTCAGAGAAGGGAAACTAATACTTATCAAAACTAAGGTTTATCACTAAAGAGGATTTGGTTTGTGATCAAGGGCTGCCAATAGTACAGCTGTCTCATCCCACAGCTCCAAGCCAAGCCAGATCTCTGAGAGTTTGTCCGGTTTGCCCACAGTGTGGGCAGATTTGGGCAAACGGTAGTGATACACCACAAATCTCTGGCTATCTTTGCCCCAAGAGGTATCATCAGGTGATTAAGTGAACAAATAAAAAACTGCTGAATGAGTGAATAAGTTTCTTCTTCTGATTCTCTCAACAAACACAACCATGGTGCCTCTCACTCTCCTTTCGTCACACAGAATACTGGGTGGAGGAAAGAGGGGCTGGGGAAAAGTAGAGAAGAAAAAGATGACCAAATGATTTTTAAGTTAACAGTTCTAAGATATTTACCTATGCAATTTCTAAGGTGTTCTTTTAATAACAAATTGCATGTAATTTCAAACTAATTGATACTCACATGGGGCCATAATGAGTCAGAAATTTTTGGACTACATATATTCAGGGAGGACATGAAAAAAGAGTAAATATATGCATCAGAGAGAGGTAAAATGAAATTAAATCAGAGGTTTGAAGAGTGGTTCCTTAACTACTGAGGACCTTTCATTTCTGAAGGATTCTTAGAACTGAGTTTTGGAAGGCGATTTAGTAGAATGTGAAAGTCATGCAACTTAAATGCTATTTTTTAAATTATGTTCAGTTAGACACTGTATGGTACATAATTAGTTTTTGATGTAGTGTTCAATGATTCATTAGTTAAGTATAACACCCAGTGCTTAAATGTTGTTTTAGATGAAAGAGATAGTGCCTTGAAAAATTATTGGTGTTAGAGAAGTGATGAGCTAGCTGACCCAAAAAGGATGTAGAATGATCTAGTAGTTGTATATTTCAATAATTTTATAGGTCCCCAAATACATAGTTTCTTATATCTTTTTTTTTTAGTTTTTTTTAGTTTTTTTTTAGTTTCTTATATCTTGCTTTGCTAGATTTAGATGACCCTGAGTAATTATTTTCTTATAAATACTAATCTAGAACAATAACCCAGAACAATAAATCCAGAAATTTCCAGAACTAGTTGCCGAATTTTCTCAAAGAAGGAAATTGGCTAAGAAACTCTTAAAGTCTGCCTTCTATGTTGTTTTCGTAATTTGGTTTTGCTTTAATCACGCTTAAAAAAAAAGCCATAAGTAGCCATTAGATTTTTTCCCTTCCAGCCCCATGAAAGAGGAGGTTTTCAGTTAAGTGGACTGAAAGAAGAATTATAGTTAATTGTAAACAAATTCCCTCAACAAAAATAATGTTTGAGCTATCTTCTGATTTGGCTTACAGTGGCATCTTCTTTTTTTTTTTTTTTTTAATATGTGCAAAATCTATGTTGTTTCAAAAATAGAAGAGTTGCAAAGTAAATAGGCTTTCCCACAGAGCTTATATAGATATCATACATGGTGGAGGAATTACTTGATTCTTTTTAGATTTGTTCTCCATTTGGAAAAGCTGTAATGATGGTTTCACCGTGTGAAACAATGGAATCATGGTTTTCATTTGTTGTGAGCATTTAACACGCAAATGCCATTACAACTAATGGTGGGAAAAATCCTATAAAATTTAATAGCCATCATAGGAAAAGTGTTGGCAGAAAAAGTCCCAAATGGAAATTGTACAATAAGATAATCACAGCTAGCTTCTCATCATGTTTGATACCTGCTTTGTGAAGCCATTTGTCTCCATTATGACTCATGACTTAAAGCTAGATTAAATAGAATCGAGGACAATTATAAATTTGAAGACACTTGTTCACTGTTGTCTCATTGTGCAATGCTACTTTATTTTGACTTTGCTGCTAACTTCTATAACCAGCTAATCAGAAATCAACAAGAGATTCCTAGTAAGACCAGGTTTTTAATAACAAATTAGCAAAAGACAGCCAGATTCTGATTAGTCCATTTCTTTCTTTTTTTTTTTTTGGAGCATTTTTATCTGTTACGAGTTAGGATCAGGCATCCAATATATTCTTGGATGATCAGTTTATTTGGCATAATGAGAGTTCAAGAGATTGTTCATAAATTGCATCTTTTTTTTTTTTTTAAGATTTTATTTATTTAAGAGTGAGAAAGAGAGAGAGAGAGCATAGGCAAGGGGAGGGACAGAGGGAGAAGCAGACTCTCCGCTGAGTGGGGAGCCCAATGTGGGACTCGATCCCAGGACCCTGGGATCATGACCTGAGCCGAAGGCAAACACTTAAGCAACTAAGCCACCCAGCACCCCATAAATTACATGTTTTAAAGTAGGGAACTTTGACCCAAGGTTGTTATTTTTATTTATTTATTTATTTATTTTTTACATTGGTGGTAAGGGTTGTGGAACTTGGGTTTCTGGTTTAGTCTCATTTATTTACTGTGTAATTTAGAAATGATGCTTTATGGGGATGATGTATCTATGCTTGCATATATCTATGCTTGCTTGCACGTAGTAAATGGGCCTGAGCCTAATGAATGTAAAGTATTGCAACATTTACCAACATGAAAAGTCTAAAATGAGAAACAGTGTGCTTTAACGTGGAAGCAAATAGAAATACAACGTTTCATTTTCAAATGGAGTCATGGCTCACATCATCTCATTTTCTTCATTCGGGAAAGAAAACATTAACACACGATGTAGTCGTCCTCCAATTCATTTGATCTAATTTGCAACTTCTAAAGAATCAAGCACTGATGCTTACTCTCATGAACCTTGTCTTACTTATAATGAAAAAGAAAGTAGCCCAGAGTTTTCTAGTATGTCTGAGTTTGTGTGTGTGTGTGTGTGTGTGTGTGTGTGTGTGTGTGTGTGTGTGTTTGTCTTCTTCAATTTCCAAAGGCATTCTCTTATTTTGGAAAATGATTCTTATGTAGGTTGCCATATTCTGGGAAGAGGCAAGGGAATTAATAGTGAGATACTGCTTCTTCTAATATTAGATTTGCATGTGTTCAAAAGAAACCAGTTCTGGAACATGAAATAGTGATTCTTTATAATATGACTTGGGTCTCAAAACGTTTATTCAGTGGCTTAGACTATATCGGGGACTGTATGAGACACTTTTCTAGACACTGAGGATATAGTGGTAAATAGGGCAGAGAAGTTTATGCCTATTTTGAACTTATATTCTGGTGGACAGATACAGAAAAAAAAACCCAGATTATTGGAGACCATGGCAAATTTTATGAAGAAAATAATTGGAGGGATAAGGAGCAATGGGCAGGGGGAAGGAGTAGGTGGCCAGAGAAAGCTTTTCTGAGCGGATGGCATTTGACTAAGAACCATAGGATGAGAAGAAGTCAGGCATGAAGAGACCCATGGAAAGAGTGTTTCTGGAAGAGGGGACAGTGAGATCAAAGCCATGGAAAGCTTCAGAGGAAGGACAAGAGCGCAGCCTGGGAGGCAAGGATGAGATAATACAGGGTTCCAGAGGGGATCAGGTTTCTTTTAAATTTTATTTTATTTTTATTTTTATTTATTTATTTGTTTATTTGAGAGAGAGAACTCAAGTGGGGGGGGGGAGGAAGAGGAAGAGAGAGAATCCTAAGCAGACTCTCCCCTGAGCGCATTGCTCAACAAGGGGCTTGATCTCATGATCCTGAGATCATGACCTGAGGCAGAAACCAAGAGTGTGTTGCTTAACAGACTGTCCCACCCGGGAGCCCTGGGGGGTCAGTTACGTTCTAAATGGGGTAGAAAGTCACCTAAGAGCCATTGCAAGACAGTGATGAGATCTGATTTACATTTTTAAGAGGTTACTCAGGCTGCGGTGTGGAAATGAATTGAAGGGGGATGGGATGGGTGGGTGGGGTCAAACCAGTTAGGAGGCCATTGCAATACAGTATCTTGCTGGATGATGGTAGACATTATTAAAAGTAGTTGTAATTAAATAAGTTACTAAATTGAGTGGATGGATTAGAACTGTCAGATGAAAAATGAGGAAACTGCCATAACTGGTACCTGGGTTATCATTTGACCAGAGAAGCAGATATCCAATGATAGCCTGTGTCCTTTGCAAATACCTAAAGCTTCCTTTGACAAAGCAACATCATGTTAAACTTTCCATGGCCAGCTTTTAAGGATAAAAAGCCATGCGATTTTTTTCCCCCTTGTGACTCACAAATACTAACTGCATAAGCAAAATTGAAGTAGGAAATGAGGCATTATTGGTGACTATGGGTGGTGCTGACATTTAGGATAATTCAGGACAAAAAAGAAGCTTCCTCACCTCCAGGCACACTGAATAGTTGTGTTCACCGTGCCATCCAGCCATTTCTGTGGGAATGGACCATGTAAGTGCAAGTGAATCAGTTGTCTATTTCCATTCTTCTTGCTGCCTTCCATCTCCCCAGATCCATATTTCAGATACCCCAGAAAGGTTCACTTACCGTGATTTCTTCCTCTCCCCAAGAAGGCTGGGTCTGGTGCAGCAGCTGGGTGTATATTTCCTTCTTGGGGAAGATCATAGTGAGCCTGATGTTCGACCTAAGGGCGTCTGTGGTCATGATGCCTGCAAACAGCATTCTCATAATCCAGTCTGGATACAGTTTTTATAATTGAACAACAAAAACATCTGACAGATGTGGGTAGGGTAATTGGAAAGCTCGTGGCACCGAGAAATCAAGTTCATTTTCTGTCAGAATCAAATCTTTAAAAAAGATGCAAACCTAGCCCTCATTTTTAGGTTGAGAAAGATAATACTAATTATTGGAAGGTGGTGGGAATTTCCTGGTGTCTCCTTCACTCCCTCCAGATCCCTTGCAGTCTCTTTACTTTTTAGCTTGTTAATTTTCATGGAACCAGCAAGATGCTGATTCAGTAGGTCTATTATTCCCAAAGGGTTGAAAACCACTGAACACATCTAATGTACAGCTTGCCCAATTTTAGTGAACAGCTAACTTCACAGACGTTAATGAGGCCAATTATTGGCAAGTGAATTTGAAGTGAAGAACACATTCGGTTTGCCACTATAGCAGTTATTTGTTATTGCGATTGATCGAGGCAAACTTCCTTTTGATCATTACATCTGATTGATCACAGCACATGGCATTATGAAAGAATGAGGTCCCCCAATCAGATAGGTACTTGGAAGAAAAATCTCTACCTTGCAAGGGCAGAACATGTTCCCCTATCCATTTCAGTGTGAAAGCCTAGCCATTAAGTTGGAATGGATCCTAATTAAGCCTCCTCACAAATCTCTAAAACTTTTTGGTCTTTCCTGTTGAGCAGAATTTAAAAGAAGGCGAAATTCCTCCCTTTCCCACGGATAGTTAATATCAAAGAAAATAACTTGCAGGGTAATACTTACTGCTGAAAACCAGTGCAGACACAGAAATCCTGATTTGAAGTGGCATTGGAAAGTATAATTTGATTCACCCAGCCAAATGATTACCGCAAGTACAGATCATCAGAATAGCCCACTCCAGCACGTTTGGTGATCAGCTGACAGCTAATTGCCAGGATGAGTCTGCCTCTTAAGCTTCTGCCTGGGAACAGAGGGAAAAATCCCTGGGACTCCTACGGAGCCTGGGCAGACGGTTTTCCATGTTGGAACCATGCCTTTGAGGGGGGTTGTCGCTCTGCTTACACTGGCCAGCTGCTGTTTGCCTCTCCTCTACCAGTAACTGTGACTCCCCCCTTTCCTTTTGTGAGCATCCCCCTATGCTTTGTTCATACTTTGGGTAAAGCTGACTCCCCCAGTTCCAGGGATGGGCTTATTATGGCCAAGGCTTCATCAGTGAGATATATTATGGTGACTGGTACAAGGATGGGCCATGCCCTGAGATGGGCCAATTAAAAAGTCAAACCCTGGCCTTTTCTGGAACTCTTGGGAAAGAGGCGTGCTGCTGTCTTTCTTCCATGACTGGAAGGTGGTAGTTTATGAGTCTAGAATTTCTAGGAGCCACCAGGCAGGGGATGTAGGACCAAGAGCAAGAGATAGAGATGATGTCTTAATGCCATTGTCAAGCTCATGGATTTAGCTGCTCCTGAAGCGAGATGTACCTTTGGACTTGGCCAGGTCTGTGAGCTAATACATGGCCCCTCCTCCCTTGCTCTCATTTTCCTGCTGCGGCCACTGGCTACAAAAAAGCACTAATGCCCAGAATAAAAGCACAAAAGGAGAGGCAGGAGATTTTAGACTTGCTTTTTTCACAGTTTTCCTCTTGGTTTTGGAAATCACAACTTCCTGAAGAAGTACTATTTATATCCTTTTGGTTTAGTCGGTGCCATAGAAGTCTGGGATGTCTGACCTGTTTATCCTCCTCTAATGCTGGGAACGGTATGACTTCTTCCAGTAGGATGTGGCCGGCAAACTTGCTCAATGGAAGTGTTTAATTGGATTCTAGGTGATTATCTGAGATTCAGTCTGGAGGCCACTGATTTGTTCCATGGAAAAAGAATATCAAGGCTAATTAAACTTAAGATACTTGGATAAGAGTTTTTTCGTACCAATTTTTTTTTTTTTTTTTTTTTTTTAGAATTGAGCAGCTCTAAACAAAAATTCTCAGACTATAGTAAGAGAGCATGGGCTCTGGAGTCAGGTAAATGGAAGTACATAGACAGTCTGGTTTTTCTGCTTACTAGCTGGGTGATTTCTATGGACTACTCACCCTTTCTGAGCTTCAGTTTTGTTTTCTGTAAATGGGAATGAGAATATGTTTTTACAGCATTATCATAAAGATTAATTTTATATATATGTCTAACCATAAAAATTACTTCACAAAGGTTAATTTCCTTCCCTTCCTGTTTTAAAATCATCAGCCTTTAAACATCTCCAGCTTTTCCCACACTTTTAGATGATGAAATCATTGTATCTTAACGGCCCAAAGAAGTACCACACCAGTGTTATGGGTCATTGTTTTTATTTCTGTGACTTTTCATACTTTCATTTGACCAGATTTTAATAGAACTGAGTCTCGTTCAGGTGTGAATCTGTGGGCTTGTGATCATTTGCATGATGGCCTTAAATCACTACCTGGAAATTCAAAGGCAATGGATACTCACTGATTCAGTGGCCTCAGAGATGTTTTGCATTTCTTTGTGGACATCAAAATTTGTATCTATGAAATGGGGCTAAAAATATAAAAACCTGTTTAAATTAATGAAACAATATAAAAGGTTGGAACTTTCTGGAAGAAACACCTTAAGCAGATCAAACTATTATTCAAAGTTCATTGAATCATGATAAGTTGGCTCTGGGCCAGTCTACGACTCTATCTCAGAAAAACTGAGCCAGAGGGCAGACTGGTTGGTGGGTACATGCTCTTGTCACCAGTCCATCTACTAAAAGGCAGGCCCAACCAACCTCTTCTCTCTCAGAGGTACCACGTTCCCAAGACCTCATTTCAGAGAGCGATTGCTTAGGGCTGTCTCTAATGAGAATAAAGTCCTGGTCAGAGGGAACAAATTAAGTTCAGAATATAAACGCATTTTATTTGTAAAGCAGGAAAGGGAGGTGCTAAGTGAAAGAGGAAATTGGAATATTATGTACTGGGAGAGCAATTCCCTTCATCCTTGGAGCTAATGGACTGAACAAAAAGTGAACAATTTGTTTCGTGTGATGATTCGCTAACACGAACCGACGAGGTTTCCATTTCGGAGTCCCATTGCACGTTCAGCTGCTTGTTCTGTAGAGCAGTAGCACAATTATCTGTCTATCTATTGCACTGCATAAACAGGATGGCTGAAATGTGTGCGAGGAATAGCCATAACTGCTTAAATCCTTCCTGTTAAAGGAAGGAGCGAGGGAAAGGCAATACGGAGTGTCTCCTACTTGCCTTAAAATAACCATCTGTTTCCTTTGTGATGTCCTCTTCCCTGGAGAATTCACTTTCAGAAAAATATTCTAATATGGGAAGGGGAGCCGTAGCTGGATTCAGTTTTACTTGGAGCTTTATTCTGGCATCCTTGTCATCTTGGTTTTAAATTAAACAACTTTGAATATAGTGCTCTTTCTAACCACCAGTGTATACGGTATCCTTGTAGTTGCCTTCACATGAGGACCGAGGTTAGGTGTGACAAAAACTGACATGTGGGAGAAGGGATGTTTGACATGCGAACTGAAATGGAGCCTCGTTTCAGGAAGCATTGTAACGAAAAACTGCTCAACTGTTAGCTTTCTCTTCCATTCTTGAATGTTTACTTTGTCGATTTTTATTTTTGTATTTTTTGTATCATTTTGGGTTGGCTTGGCCAATGACGGGGAGCTTTCTTACATATGGCTCATGGAACCCAAGAGCAGGGATGCGGTGGGCCTCCAAAAAGAGCTGGTAACCGGAAAGACTTTAGATTTGCTCTCTGTTTGCAGCTTTGCCTTCTCTGCACATCTGTTTCATTCTACTTTCCCGGACTCTTTTTTTTATCTTCTTTAAAATCTGCAGGTGGGATTTTTCTACTTACCCATCTGCATGGTAGAATATGGGGACTTCAGAACTCCTGAGTTTTACATGTTATAACTATAGTTTTAGCTAAAGGCAGACTCACTGCCTCTGAATTCAGATTTCAAATTCTTGGGAAAGAGAATCTGATTGCTCCAGTGCGGGGCAGCTTCCATATCTGGTCTAATTGACAGTGGACACAATGGAAGGGTAAGGTGGTTTATATGTGACTGCAGAGACTGTTTCCCAGGAGCAGGGAGTCAGTTCTGGGAGAAGATGGGATGGACAGAAACCCAAACAGGTTTTTGTTGTCCAGACTATAACTATTGCCCCATTAAAAAAAAATCATTGTGCCTAATGGACCTTGTCCTCAGATCCTAAATGATCAGGCTTGGGGTGGGCCTTTACCCCTTATATCTCATTTTAACCCCTCCCTTTTGCATGTGCTGACTTCTCTTCAAATGTCCCAGTTTTTTGAGTGGATGAAGTGAGCTTATACTAGTGGTAAACACCACCATTGGCCAGTCCATTCTCCTCCTCTCTACTCTCTCCCCACCTTTATACTTGACATCATCTAACATGCAGGCTGGAAAGACCCCTTAGTGGGCTCTTAAGGTGGTGAGCAGAGAGGAGAGACAATGAAAACAGAGGAGGAGCATCAAGAAAAGTAGGAGGATCAAGAATGTGTGGTCCTAGAAGCCAAAGGAGAAGAACTTTAAGGGTTAAGGGATTATGGGCTGCAAAGAACTGAGCCCTTGGCCCTAGAGGTATGAATAAAGCACCTATGTCCTGGATGTAATCATGAGCATAGGCAGTTAAGTTCCATGCATATAGACTATATGTTCCTACTCAGATTCCTACCTTATTCTAGAAGTGATATTTTCCTTTCTTTGGAAAATGAGGTTAATTTTTCTGCACACACAAGGGAATATTATTTAGCATTGAAAAAGGAGGAAGTTCTGCCATATGTAAGAACAAGGATGAACCTAGGAAACATTATGTTAAGTGAAATAAGCCAACCACAGAAGGACACATTCTGTATGATTCCACTTATAGGGAGTATCTAAAATGGTCACACTCAAAGAAGCAGAGAGTAAACTGGTGATTTCCAGGTTTGGGGAAGAGGGAGAAATAGGGAACTGGTCCATGGGTAGAAGGTTTGTTTGTAAGATAGATAAGTTTCAATGATCTGCTGTATGACACTATGCCTATACTTAACAACACAGTATTATGCACTTAAAAGTTTCGGTGAGAACATAGATCTTATGTTACGTGTTTTTACCAGAACCTCTCCCCACCTCCTAAAAAATCCGATCCCAAAACCAAAATAAAAACAAAGGGGCATGAGGTGATGGATATGTTTAGTACCTCAGCTGTGGTGATGGTTTCATCATATGTCTAAATTTATCAAATTATAAACATTAAATACATGCAGTTTTTTTGTATCTCAATTATACCTCAATAAAGCTGTTAAAATATTCGTAAATAAATAAATTGGAAAAAGAGGATTGGATTATATAACTTCTAAACTACTTCCACTTTCAAAATTCATTTAACATATCTATAACAATATCTATAGGTCAGATTTTCCCCAGACTCCATAAAAGCTATCTATTCCTCTGTCATATGGTTGTTGAAGGTTTTCAGAACTGATGAATCTGCCAGAAAGTGTATTAACTTCTCGAATATTTCTCAGGGTCCACCCACCGTAAAACACAACAGTCCCTTCTATACCTCAATCACCAATTGCAACTTTCTCTGACCACTTTTAGGAAACCTTCTCAGAGGCCAGTTTGAGCCACATGGGCAGATACATTTTCTTTCACCTCAGACTTTTTTTTTTTGCTTTCTTTTCTATGTCCACAAGCAGCTCTCTCACATGAATAGTGTGCTGTTTTTCTATTGCTGCTCTAACACCATCACAACCTTAGCTGCTGGAACAACACAGTTTTCTAGCTTGGAAGTCTGGCATGGGTCTGACTGGGCTAAAGTCAAGGTGCTGATAAGGCTGCCTTCATTTCTGGAGACTGTAGGGGAGAATCTGTTTGTTTGTTTGTTTTTTTGCCTTTTCCAGCTTCTAGATTTTTGAATGCATTTTTTGACTCATGACCCCTTCTTCTGTCCTCAGAGCTAGCAATGGTGGGTGGAGTCCTTACATCACATCACTCTCACCCTGCTTCTATGATCACATCTGTTTCTTTTGACTCTTCTGCTTTCCTTCCTCACTTTTAAGGACTCTCTAGAATACACTGGGTCTAACTGGCTAATCCAAGATTATCTCCCTATTTTGAGGTCAGCTGATTAGCTACTTTAATTCCATCTACAACCTCTCTCTTGCTATGTCACCTAAAATATCACAGATTCCAGAGATTAGGAATATGGACATTTTGGAGGGGAGCATAATTTTGCTTACCTTGGGGAAGTTCTTTAATCAATTTCTTTATCCTTAAAATGGGGATATTATTTTTCTTGTACACTTGGTGCAAAGATTAAATGAAATCACATATTAAAAATTCATAGTAACAGTGTCTTGCCCATGATAGATATATGGTGAAGAGTATCATTACTATTAATGTATTATCTATTAATGTATTATCTGGCACACCCAGACAAGAAGTATAGCTAAGAGAGAATTCTGTTAGAGGTGTTATTTTTCCTATTTAAATCCCTCTTATAGTAGAAAAAATTTTCAATATAACCTTTCTCCTATAAAAAAAACAATGGCTTTTCATTATAAGATGTTTGGGAAATTAAAGAAAATGTAAATAAATGATAGGTACACTGGGGTGCCTGGGTGGCTCAAGTCTCTTGATTCTGATCTCAGCTCTGGTCTTGATCTCAGGGTCATGAGTTCAAGCCCCATGTTTGGCTCCATGCTGGGTGTGGAGCCTACTTAAAAAAAAATGACCTGTACACCTACCTCACTGCTGTTGAAACTCATGCTCTCTTACAGTCTTAGAGGTTTTATAGCTCTAGGCAGCAGAAGCTCAAATTACCTCAAGCAAAAATGGACATTTATTCAAAGGACATCCATGAAATTCAAGAACATCAAGAAGGAAGGGCTCTGGTCATTGACAAGACAGCAATAATGTTTACTCTTTTCATTCCTCTAAGACAGAATTTTTTTTTTTTAAAGATTTTATTTATTTATTTGAGAGAGAGAGAGAGATCACAAATAGGCAGAGAGGCAGGGGGAAGCAAGCTCCCTGCCGAGCAGAGAGCCTGATGCGGGGCTTGATCCCAGGACTCTGAGATCATGACCTGAGCTAAAGGCAGAGGCTTTAACCCACTGAGCCACCCAGGTGCCCCAAGACAGAATGTTTTCTTATCTTTGCTTCCTTTTGGTGTTTTTCTGCTCTTGAACATTGATTTTTTTCAGTTTTGTACATGCATGTGGCTACTCTAGTTCATGGCCTTTGTATTAGTTTCAGTAAAGGCTGAGCTGCTGCCTCAAAGAGCCTCCGAAACACAGTGGCTTAAAAGAAGTGTATTTCTGTCTCTCTCCAGGATGATGGGGCAGGTCTGCCCCACGCAGCTGTTCTGGATTCTAGGTTTCTTCCATCCTTTCGCTCTGCCGTTCCCCGGAGTACTGACAGAGTCTGCCTGGTTGAAATTGGCTCCTGAGCATATCCAAGTTTCCAACTCATGGGAGGGAGTCAAGGCAGCACTTGTTCAGGAGAAAAGGCTTATCTTTCAAGTAGGAGATAATCTAGAAGTTACGTACCTAATTTCCACTCTCTGTCCTTTGATCTGAACTAAACCACTTAACCACAATTTGCCACTGGAATCTGGGAAATGTCAGATGTGCTATCAGGTATCCAGCTACAACCCTATTGCTGTGGACAACTAGCAGCCTCTGTTAGGACTCCCTAATTCAAGAACTCAAACTGCAGGGGCACTTGGGTGGATCGGTTGGCTGAGCGTCTGCCTTTGGATCCGGTCATGGTCTCAGGGTCCTGGGATCGAGCCCTGTATTGGGCTCCCTGCTCAGCAGAGAGCCTGCTTCTCCGTCTGCCTCTCTCTCACTCGAGCTCTCTCCCTCAAATAAGTAAAATCTTAAAAAAAAAAAGAAAAAAAGATAAAGGAAAAAAAAGAACTCAAACTGCAGCTCCTCTTTTTTAATTTCAAACTCTCTTTAATGGGGCTCTGGCTGGTCTAGGATGGGTAAGGTGTCTACCTTATTTAGTCAATCTTTGTCTGGGGAGGCAGGATTATGTAAACCACGGCAACATTATAGAGGTTCTGGGAGAAGACTAAGAAGGGGCAAACGTACAAACTGCCATTATGTAAGAACATATATATACTCCCCCCAATATGGACATATAAATACATACACAAATATTTGGGGATTTCTCCTCCAAATCTATATATCTTGATCTCCATCCATCCATCCATGTGCATGTTACCCAGTTCTTTAAGATTTAAACAAACTTGCTTGAATTAACTGCGTCAGAGAACATAGTTTTTCTTTCCTCCTGGGTATACATCTAGACCACACTTTTAGCCTTCTTTATAGTTAGGTATGGGCATATGATTGAATTATGGATAGTAGAATGTGGGTCATAGAAATAATTTGCATGGTTCTCTACTCTCTCCCTCTCCTATCAAGAGCTAGCTGAATGCCCAGAGTGACCTTGGAATCCATGTGTCACATTGTCTGTCAGCCTGACAATTTGAATAACTGTGTGGAGCAGAGCTACTAGTCTCTTATCCATCACCAAATGAACTGTGATGGGTAGTAGAAATAAATTTCTGTTGTTTTAAACCATTGAGATCTAGGAATAGCAGATAAGGTTACCTTAATACACTCACTAATTTCTGTCTCATGGGATGTCCAATGCCCTAGCTATGATTTCTGGCACTTTTGGAGGATTATATTTTTATGGTACATTTCTCTCTGATTTCCTTTTTTATTAAAGCTTGAAACTCACTTATCTCTCCACTTGCAAAGTAGTTCTCTTCTTTCTTGACCACATTAATCCAGGTGGAAGAACAAAGAGCTTCTGTCCTTTTCTCTCCCCCTAATACTATTATCCAGGCTATTTGTGCACATGGCATGCTTTGCTGAAGATTTGTGCAACCCCTAAGAACTGGATATTAAAAAATCCTTGTTCTTCTAAGTTCTTACCCCATCTATGACTATGTTAGCTGGTTTCTGATTTCCTCTCCTCTCTCCCTTTTTTCTTCTTTCCCTCAACCCCAAATTAAAGTTTTTTGCAGGGTAGTCCAGCTACCTACTCTTTGGCTAGTCCCAGCCTACCCAGGCTATCCTCAGAGAGCCCTCTTCTCTCTCCCTCTCTCTCTCTCTCTCTCTCTCTCTCACACACACACACACACACACACACACACACACACACACACACACTCACTCACTAAGGCACCCCGGCAGTCCTTGAGGTCTAAGTGGTGCTTTACAATATTGGCCATTACACAAAAAGCCTAAAAAATCCAGGTGGTTAGCTCCTTCAGAAAAAAAATCAGAAGAGATGGCAACATTTCCAGGTACACAAGTGCACACTCCCAGATACAATCAGCTGGAGCTGAGGATTGGCTGTCTTTATAGCTGGGTAAGTGCACTTCAGCAAGCCTCACCCCCACTCCCGCTGTTCCATGTTATCGCTTAGATGTGGGCCATCTCACTCACTTCTGTCACTTGTCTCTCTCTTTCAGGCATATGAGCTTGCTTCTTCTTTCCCATGACGAAGTAGTTTCTATGTCAATAAGAACTCAGGGCCCAACTTTCAAAATAACAACTATTCTCATCTGTATACATACGCGTTGCCCATTTTGCTACTTCTCTGGTCGCATTGAAGACCCAATAACATACAAATGTACCACTGTATGACTTAACCATTCCTCTAAAGCTGTTAATGTGAATTGTTTCTAAATCTTTGTGTATAAACACCTGTCCACTCTCCATTTCTATAGACTAGATTCCTGGACATATCATCACTTGGTGAATAGGTATGAAGAATTCACAGTACCTGATAGATATCACTAAATTGTTCTGAAAGAGATGCCATCAGCAGTGAGTACCAGGGTTTTGCTTGCGGTAGTTAATAAGGCTATAACTCAGTCTTGAATCACAGCTCCTGCAAGACCTGGAAGGGTTCTTTTCTTTTGAAATTTCCTTTTGACTGAATTCATGCTCTGAGATGAAAACTATATAGAGTGTAGTATTTGGTTAACCTCAATCTAAGCTTATATGGTAAATTTTAATGATCATAATGAGAGGAGAATTTCAGTCATCCTCAGTAAAGAATGTGCAGAAACCTTAGTTAAATGTGGCTGAGCAGAGTTTTGGTTCCAGTTTTCTTTTTTTGTATCACACAACTTATTCTTTTTTTTTTTTTTATCCTTTTCTGTGTATCTCATGGTGATCTCGTTCCACTTAGAAGGCTACTTCCTTTGAACAGGACATTTCTTACCATTTGCAACAAATTTTTAGTTTCCTTCTGTTTCTTAAAATAGAGTCCATCACAGAGTTCAAAAGAGACGGCTTTCCTCTTTTCCCAGGCTGAACGCTTCTCATCTGTTCCTTACTACGCTGGCAATGTTTGCCCTGTAGGGTCCTCTGTCTCTGTCCTCTGGACTGCCTGGTTCAGCTAACATTCTGGACTTGGGTGGAAATACTGGTCAGATTGTGCAGTAGCATAATCACAGTTATATTTCCTATGTCACACTGATATAGATCCTTCTGGACAAGGGCAGGTCAATTTAATTATTTACATTCTTCATAACTACATTCATGCAGCCTACCCTGGTGAATGATGACTGTAAAGTTGCAATGTAATTCATCACACCAAAACTCTTATTCTAATATGAAAGGAATCAAAGGGGGGAAAAAAAAAGAAAGGAATCAAAGGGGAACTTCAATGCAGAGATTCTCATTTATTTAGGAATTCAGGAGCAGCCTGCCTTAAAGGCAAGTGTGTGGCCTTGATGCTTGTGTAACATTGTTCCCATTCTGATAATGGTGTGACTTTACACAAATAACAACGAAGATCAAAGTCACTGCCCAGTTCAACCAGGTAATGTTCTTTCCGTGTTTAGAATGGACGTACTTTAGGAATGCATCCTTTCATCTCTGTGATTTGCTTGTCTAAATTCTGGTCTAGTTACAGTAACATCAGAAGCCCTTTAATCTAATGCAATCAGGGCAGTAGTTAAATTGGTTAATTGGAGAAGTTGTTTAAAGCAGGAGATTATTTTAAAAAGACACCTTAAAGATTTAACTTACCTTAAGAACGTATACATTTATTTTCCTTCACCAGCACTCTCCTGTTGATCTACTGTCTTCATTTCGAGTATGTGTCCCCTGGTTGGAGTTCAGCATAATCTTGCTTGCATCAACCACACCCATAATTTATTGTCTGTGAGTTCTGCTTCGGCTTCTTCAAGTAGAGCAATAACCTAAGACATGGGCACAGAAACCTGGGTGCTGACACCTTCATTTTTATGATTCTTTAAAAATACTTTACGATTGTCTCACTCACATCTAATCTGACAGCATATTTTTTAGTGACTCACCTTTATGAGGACTTTCCCAGGCATTCAGCATGGTTTTCAAAGAAGCCAGGGCTTTTTTTTGCTTTTGAACATCATGAACTTACATGATATCGCATTAAATTATGCAATTACGCAACTACAAAAGCAAGGTTAAGCGGCATCAACAGGACTGGGAACATACAGAGCTGCCTCTTGGGGAGCATCCAGCTCCGCTGACGGGAGCCCCACTGAGTGAGCTGGCTGGGGCGTGGCCTCGGCCCCGTGGCTTTCTGCGGCTCTGGGCTCCACCAGGGAGCAGGGGAGTATCAGCTCCCCGGGCAAGTTGGTGAGTGGAGGTAGGTTAATAGAGTTCCACTATACTTCTAGGATCCTTGTTAAATGTTTTATAGGGGAATTTGAATGTTACTTACTATGAACTCAGTTAAAGTGTGAAATAAATATTTTGCGGAAACCCCAAACCATTTAATTTGAGTTTCTGGAAGATTTTATCTGTTATTCCACTGGCTCTATCTCTAACACCGCTCTAGGTGGGATTCTTGGCGGTTTCACATCAGAGCCCAGATGAATCTTTTAATACACTGGCTTCGCATTTCCTTGCCCTCCTCTGCCCCATGCATCCTGCCTTCCAGCCTCCTGTAGCTCTTCATTTTCAGGCATATCCCAACATTGTTGTTGCCAATACTGCAACTTCTCCGTAGGTTCTGTTTCCAACAACTACTTCCTGCCATCACCACCCCAACTCTGTAGCTCCCTTTGGTGACCTCAACCTTACAAGTTCCGGTATCCTCCTTTCACTCTCCCTCACCTGCCTTTTGTACACATTTCCCCTCTTCTCCAGCTTAAATTCCTGGGTCTGTCATTATAGTGATAATGTATACACCCTCAGCTGACCTTGATGTACACTCTCGCTTTCTGAGTTTTGTTGGGGAAAATCCCAACCTGGGTAAACGGTACTGTTGTCTTACTCTATGCCTGTAACCATGCGACAGAATGTGATTGTAGACAAACACACAACCGTGGTTGGTCTCACTTTATTTTTTTAAAAGATTTTATTTATTTGAGAGAGAGAAAGAGCATGAGCTGGGGGCGGGGCAGAGGGAGAGGGACGAGCAGACTCCCGCAGAGCTGGGATCCCAACATGGGCCTCAATCCCAGGACCCTGGAATCATGACCTGAGCTGAAGGTAGATGCCTAATCGACTGAGCAACCCAGGCACCCCTGGTTGGTCTCACTTTAAATTTGTGATCACTCACCACAAGTGGGGCTTATGCAGCCTGAACTTATGTGGTCCATGTACCTTCCCACTCTCTTAGATTATGCCATACTTTCTCCTCTCTCTTTAAGCTCTTATATCACCTGCTCCATCCCCTCTCTTAGCTGACCTTGCTTCCTAGTCCATTGAGAAAATACAAGCAGTCAAGAGGCTTTCCATAAGCTCCCATCCAAAACTACTTGTTTTCTAGCCCTAGTTCCATCTATACTGTCTTCTCTCCCATTTATCAGCCTTCTGCCTCTCTCCTTCACTAAGTTTTCATCTTCCTCTGGATCATTCTTATCAGCGTGTGAAAAAAACAATGGTATTCTCCCTACCATTAAACAACAACAACAACAACAACAACCCAATATACTTTTTAAAATTTCATTTCTCCCTCTTGCTGTTGCCCCATTTCTCTGTTCCCCAGTGTAGCGAAAGTTATTAAAGAGCAATATATACATACTGACCCTGTCCCTCTTCTCCCATTCTTTAGACCTCGTGCCAACCAAGTTTCTGCCCCCACCACTCTGCCAAAACTTAGTTACATCGTCAGAACTTCACGTTGTGGGATCCTCACGGTAAAGTTTCAGTCTTCCTCTCACCTCACCTGTAGGTACAATTGGTCCAATGGCTCTCTTACTCTGTTCATGACTTTAGTCACTAGGCTTCCAGGCACTATCCTCTTCTGGGTCCTTCTCCTACGCCTCTAGCTGCTCCTACTCAGTCCCTTTGCTTGTTCTTCCTCATTTCCTCAACCTCTCTATGTCGAAGTGTTCCAAAGTTTGGATTTCACCTGTTCTCTAGCAATACTCATTTCCTCATTTCCTTGGAGATCTTACCTAATCTTACAACTGTAAATAACATCTAAGTGCCTATGACTCTTAATTTTATATTTTAGCCTAGACTTCTTCCCCGATATGTGCAATTTCTATTCAATCACTACTTTAAAGCCTAATGGGAAACTCAAACTCACTATGTCCAAGACTAAGATTTTCATTTTTTTTTATTTTGATTTTGAACTTTTCTCGTAGGCTTCCTTGTTTTTGTAAATACAAGTCTATCTATTAGGTTGTTTAGCATATCAGTTAGCTGTTGCTTGGTAACAAACCATCCTACTCTCAAAGGCTTAAAACAATAATCATTTATTGTTGCTCCTATATCTAAAGGCTGATTTGGAGTTGGCTAATCTAGATTGGCCTTGCCGAGGCACCTCGGCTTCAAGCTTCAGAGGCTAAGGTGACTCTGCTTCCTACTGCAGGTCTGTGGGTCACCTGAGCAGCTCTATTCCACCTGTTTCTTATTTTTCTGGAACAAGCAGTTAGGGCAGGGAATATTCCTTCCTGCTGGTGCAGAAGTATAAGAGGGCAAGAAACGATGTGTAAGGCTTCTTGAGGCTTAAGTTCAGGACCAGGTAGTCACTTCCACATGCATGCAGGTAGTCACTTCCACATGCATGTCAGTGGCCAAAGTTAAGTGTGTGGTTGAGCCCATGGTCAAGGTGTGGGAAAACAGATGCTGCCCATATTAAGGTAATGAGAAGGACGCTGATGCTGGGAGACATGAGGAATTAGAGTCAATAATTCAGTTGACCACCATCAACCCAATCCTCAGTGTCATACTTGATTCTTCTTTCTCGTACTAGCTCCCAACATTTAATCAATAAATCCTATTGACTCTACCTTCAGAATACATCCCAAATCTGATCACTTCCCACTACCTTCACTGCTACCACTCTGGTCCTAGCCACCATCATGTCTTATTTGAATAACTATAATAACTTTCTATCTGGTTTGCATGCTACTGTCCCTTTCTGCTGATGGTCTTTCTGAGTATTGCAATCAGAGTGATCCTGTTGAAATGGAACTCAGATCATGTCTTTCTTTTCAAATCCCTCCAAAAGCTTCCCAACTTAGAGAAAAAGCCTAAATTCTTACAATGGCCTAAAAGAGTGCACACAATTTTAATCTTATTCCTTTACCTCTACGAGATCATCTTTACTCTCTCTCACCTCACATTGCTTCAGAAATAACACACTCCTTGATGTTCCTTGAAAATGACGACCATACCCCTGCCTCAGGGCTTTTGCACTTGCTATATCTTCTGCCCAAAAAGCTTTTGCTCTGGATATCACTGTCTTGTTCTTTTATTTTCTTCAGGTATTTGCACAAAAGCTACCTTCTCAGTGAAGCGTTATTGTTCAATTCTCTCTCCCCCCTCCTCCTCAAATCTTGCCGCCCTCAGCACTTCCCATCATCCTTTCCTGTATTATTTCTCCATAGCACCTATCACCATCAAACATACATATATTTTATTCATATTTTGTCTTCCTTTACTGGAATAAAAGCTCTATTTTTACATCTCTCTAGCTGAGATCTTTTTCCCCTCTTGTTCACTGTTGTACCTACAGTGTCTAGAAGAATGCTTGGTACATAGCAGACCTTCAGTTAATATTTTCTGAATGAAAAAATAATTGAATGAATTTTACTGTTTCATCAGTGTTTAATTCATAATGGGCAGAAAGAGCATTCTTTTGCTTAATTGTGAATAATTATCAGTAAATATCTTAGGGATGTTTAATTTTCAAAATATTCTTTTTTTTTTAAAGATTTTATTTATTTGACACAGAGAGAGAGATCACAAGTAGGCAGAGAGGCAGGCAGAGAGAGGGGGAAGCAGGCTCCCTGCTGAGCAGAGGGCCTGATGCGGGGCTCGATCCCAGGACTCTGAGATCATGACCCGAGCTGAAGGCAGAGGCTTTAACCCACCGAGCCACCCAGGCACCCCAACTTTCAAAATATTCTTGATCACTTACAATCTCCTAAAGTCAGCTATGGATTTCATAATCATTTTGTCAGAAAAATTTATAATTTGGATGATGATTAATTAATTATTATTAAAGTATATAGTAGGGAATATATTTATTGAAATTACTTCTTTCAACTGAGCTTTATTTTCATCTTTCCTTCTTCTTTAATCTATGGTATTTCCTCTGGACAGCATTTCCTCTGGACAAAATATTATTTGTTCCCTTTCTTTTGCAAAATGATTGGTTTTGCAATTTCAGCAAAAATGGCCTCAGTTGGGGAAATAAGTTTAATTCTCCTTTAGGTTTTGAGATGATTAAAATTGAGAATAGGTGGGATGTTTCTTTCATATGTTATTTCTTCAGCTTTATAATTTTATGTTCAAGCTAGTTTATTTTTCTAAGCCCTCCCATTTTTTCCTCCTCTAAGGGCAAAGTAAATCGCTTTACCTTGCAGAAAAGTGCCAGCAGCATCCTGCAAAATCTTTGAGGAAGCTTATCCATTGTCATTAATTTTGGAAGATTCATGGATCCCTGTAAAAGATATAAAAAGTCAGTGCTTGGAAGCACTGATGATGATTATTTTTTACTTTTCTTCCCTTTCATTTGCAAGGAGTGCGTGGGCATATTTCCTTAGTTTTAATGATAGTGATACATGATCAGAGATAGTCATTCTTCCCAAGCTCTAATGGGAGGGAGTGACTGCTCATCCAAAAAATAGAGCCTGGTCTGCAGTAAGAATTATGTGTGTCTGGATGAAAGGAATTGGTTTGGGTCTCCTAGCATATATCAATAAGTTTAGTTTCCTTTGTATATCTTACAAAGTTCCTTTCATTTCTTTTACTTTGTGAAAGGTGATTGAAGTAGAGGTTTAAAGGGACTAAATATATTGCTGCAATTTCCTGCAACTATTATGATTCCTTCCATATGTCAGGCTGAAGACGATTATCAATAAAATGTATAGAATTATTATTTGGCACTGACGCTCACACTTATCACATGCATTTATAAAGGCACAGGGAATATGTTGGGTTAGGTTTTCCAAGTCTTTGCAAATAACTCTTTTATTTTTCATTGTTCTAATTCATATTTAAATGTTTTTTAAATCATAGTTTTTAGCCTTCTATTTTGTATAGAAAAAAAAATCCTTACTATCCTGCTTCTTCAAGATGACATTCCAGAAGAGGTTTTTTGTTTTGTTTTGTTTTTGTTTTTGTTTTTGTTTTTTCCTGGTGGAAATGCATAAATTTATGTTTTTCCCCCTGAAATGACCAAACGATAGATTTCTTTACATGAAAAATCTGAACTTATATGATATCATTTTTAATGGCTGGCACCTATTAAGAAAAACACTTTACATTCATTATTTGATTTCTTTCCTAAAACCAAAAGCCATAGATCAGTGGGTGTGTGGGAAAGAGTAGTCACTGTAGCATTCTCCTGTGAAAACCTTTTCTATTTGTCACTAGTGTCTTGTAATATTTCCTTTGGAGCCCAGTGACCCTTGGCCCACACATTTCTTCCAGAAAGGAAACAGGAGACTCACCTTAAAGAACCAAATCTGAAAAAAAAAAAAAAAAAAAAAAAAAGAATGGACATATCGCCCTGGACATACTCTGCAGATATTTTCAAAGTTAATTTCTCCCGGAGGAAGGGCAGTAAATAGGCTTTCACTTTGGAAGGTCAAAGTCTTATTTTTAGCCATTTAAAATGGGAACGTTAATAAGAACACAATTAGAGTAAACAGTCTACAGCCCATGTGAGAATCATCAAAGTTATGAACAAGAGGAGGCATTTAAGGGATAAACATAATTGCTGAAATTGTGTTGAAATGAAAAAAAAAAGAGGTTACGCTGAGAATATGCTGAAGATTTTAATCAGATCTTTGCTCCTGTTTTACTACTGACCCCCCCTCCCCCCACGCACCCTTTCCCCAGGGTCAGGCCAGCTGTGGTCTTCCTCTTGGCTCTAGAGTGGAGGGAGCATGGCACTTCGGAGACAAGGTGGTGCATTTGCACTTCCCCTTCCCATTTTCCACCTTGTGACAGTCACTGGCCCAGCCCTTGCTGGTGGGTTTCCTCCTTGCTGGAGCCACGCCCACAAGCACTGGGTGGGGAGAGGGGAGATGTCATTTCCTCTGTGGGAAGGCGCCATGGCCTTTAATGAGAGAGATGTTGATAAGTCTTTCTCTATTTCTGTGGAAAACTAAAAAAAAAAAGTACTGGTGGGACCTCAGGACACTATTTTTAAAACTTAAAATCACTAGAATAAGCACTATGGTAGAAAAAGATGTTAAGTTTCTGGTTTTGGAGATTGTCCAGGAAAACGTTTGGTTCATCAACAGCGATTCACTGAGGCTTATTTTGCTTTAATGTTCAGTTTGCACATCCGTTATCATATGGCTACACCTGGACATTGAGAGCACAGGGAACTTTTGGTTCCACGTGATTTGGGCTCCTGTCTGAAGGCGAGAGGCCCCACCCCGCCTGCAGAGTCCGGGTAGCAACTGGCTGGTAGAGACCATGGCCTCCGAAGTCAAATTGCCAGGTTGTTGAGTCCTGCTTCTTTTACTCACAAGCTACGGTCTTAGTAAGTTATCTAATCTCTCTCTGCCTCAGTTTCCTCATATCTAATAGGGGGGCAATAATAGTATCTCCCTCACAGAGTTGCAGTGAAGTGCTGAGAAAAGTGTCTGACACATTGTAGCTCATGAGCGAGGAGAGGAGGAAGCTGAGAAAAAGAATGATTCTACTTTGCATTTAATGTGAGATGTGACCAAACTCTACAAAATTAAAGTGACTCATTAAAAAGTGGAGCAGCAGCAATATATTTTATTCTACCCTAACATTTAGGTGTAAGAAATTTAATTTCTTAAATCAAATTTAATCTGATCCAAGCCTTCATGTCATTGTGTTGGCTGGGAATTCCATCTCAGCAGTTTTTGGAGTTTTCTCTGTCGCCAAATTGGGCAAAGGTGCTGGCAAGGATGGGGTGGGCGGGGGATGAAGCCTATAGTGAGACTATTTGGGGTAATTCTCATATCTTCGGTTCATATGGATCTCTGCCCCAGCTCACATCTATCTTGGATAGGGACACACTGTGTGCCCCCCCCCTTTTTTGAGCTATATCGAATTATGATTAAAACCATAAATAAAATTGTGTTTAAAGTGTACTACATGATGATGTGATATATATATATACATATACACTGTGAAGTTTACCAAAATCAAGTAAATAAACACATCCATCACCACACATAGTTACCTTTTTTTTTTTTTTTTGGTGTTGGGAGACCTTAAGATCTACCCTCTTAGCAAATTGCAAGTATATAATACAGTATTACTGACTATAGTCGCCACGCTGCACATTAGATTCTCAGAGCTCATTCATCTTAAGACTGAAAGTTTGTACCCTTTGACCAATATCTTTTCATTTCCCCCATGCCCAACCCTTGGCAACCACCATTTTACCCTCTGTTATTGAGTTACCTTTTTTAAAATTTTTTTTTCAGAGTTCACATATAAGAGATACCAAACAGTTTTTTGTCTTTCCCTGTATGCTGCTTTTGCTACAAGCTGGAGTTTGGGTCTTTGTGAGGCTGCATGCCTACATACCTACGGGCCACTCTCCCAGGATACACAGACAAGCATCTTTCTCAGCGGTCCTGCCGTCTTCTCTCTTTGTGGGACCTCTTTATTGTCAAACCCACAGATCTTAGTACCTCTCCTCATCTTGGGAGTTCTCCCTCCAAGCATTCACCTTATTTCCTTCCTTTCTTCCCCTTAGACCTAACATAACTCTCTAAATGTGTTTAGGCTTTTGGAAAAAAAACATCCAGAAAGATGGATAATCTTTTGCTTGGACCTTGCAACATGAAATCCCTTAAGAAGAAAACATAAAGACTTGGTGGCCATCTTGGAACAGGGAGGGAAAATTATAGGAAAAAGAAAACATACTAATCTCACATTTTGGTTTCAGAGTATGGAATGCAGGAGCTCATTTTCTCCAGAGTCCCTCCTACACTCCTTTCAGATTTTTAAGGGCCTCTTCTCTAATGCTCATTGAAATCAACAAATCATGGGGGAATTCAGAGCAGGAGACGAACCATGAGAGACTGTGGACTCTGAGCAACAAACTGAGGGTTTTGGAGGGGAAGAGGTGGGGGGTTGGGTGAGCCTGGTGGTGGGTATTGAGGAGGGCACATATTGCATGGAGCACTCGGTGTGGTGCATGAACAATGAATCTTGGAACACTGAAAAAAAAAATTAAAAAAAAAGAACAAGTCATGTTAAATGGAGTCAATGCAGTTTTAGTCATTTCTGGCCTACATTATGGCCCATGAATTTTCTTTCATCGGCAAATGCAGCATGATCCTCCTCACAACGGAGATCTTGAATGGTGGAAATGCAATGCATACCAGCACAGATCTGAGGGACCCAAATACACAAAGTATTGTATTTGGGCTGAATTTTAAAATAGATGTTTCGTTTTGTAGTGTTGGAAGTCATTAAGAAGAAGTGACCACCACTTGACCCGGGGCTGGACCGGGACAATCAGAGGCTCCTCACCTCCTCTCTCCTTCCCTGAAATATATGTTCAGCCCACCATTCCCACAGTTGAAGCTGTTTCCAGGGATGCGGACTTGAGAGAACAATATTTTTGAGCCTATCTGTTTTATTTTATATGTGACTGAACTCTTAAGGGCTCTATATAAACTTCTTATTTTTAAAAAAATTTTTTATTTTTAAAGATTTTATTTATTTATTTGACAGAGAGAGAGATCACAAGTAGGCAGAGAGGGAGGCAGAGAGAGAGGGGGGAAGCAGGCTCCCCGCCGAGCGGAGAGCCTGATGCGGGGCTCGATCCCAGGACCCTGAGATAATGTTCTGAGCCAAATGCAGAGTCTTAATCCACTGAGCCACTCAGATGCCCCTCTATATAAACTTTTAAGATTCTAGTGGGCTGGTGCAGAGATCTACTTCTCTTGAGGCCACCTGAGATAAGCCTCATGAGTTAGTTCCCTTGCTTATTAAAACCTGCCACCTACCAATCTGGACTGGCCTCTCTCTCTGCTCTCTCCTTGCTCTCCGTGTATGGGGCCAGTTTGCAACCTAACACATAGAATTGAAGTAAGCAATTGCCTTCACTTCTGTAAAATACTATGTACTAGATTTTTTAAAAATCCGGTGAGCCAGAGTTTGGTCATCTATGAACCTAGAAGATTTCCATGACCTTGAAGGAATCCTGGATAACCTGCCACCATCGCACAAGCTCGCTGGTCTCTTCCTCATCTGTTTTTCTTACTGTTTGTTCCCCTCCTATACCATTCTCTTCCTTCTTCCTTGTCTTTCTATCTCTCCATTTTCTCTGTCCCTTTTCTCTGTATTTCCCCTACTTTCTATTCCAGAATAATTGTTTCCCACCCCCATTGAGGACAGTGAGACTGTTAATTTCTGGTGGGAAGGTGTTTTCTTTCCTTTAATCTGAAGAGCTGCTTTATTTTCTCATTAAGAGAATATCACACACATATATATATATATATATATATACATTTGGTGTTCTCTTTTTCTATCCCAGGTATCGCCAGTAGCTTAGGGAAGCAACATGATACCAGTAAATATCATTCCTAGAGTGCTCATCAGAGAAAATGAAGTCAGTTTTGTCTATATCAGAACAAGTATCTAGGTTGTTAAGCTGATACTCCCTTGGATATTTTTAAGACCAAGCAGTAGTATTGAGGTCAGGGCTTTACTTGCAGAAAAGTCCAAAGACTTTCGTTTCCATTAGGAAGCCACACGCACCAAATTCTTTTTCCATTTCTGCAGCAGCATTTTCCTGGAGGTGGTTAGTGTCAGTTACCGCTATTTCAAGTGAATAAATACATATATCAGCAAAGATCAGAGTCCAGAATCCAGAGAGCAAAGTCCTCCAAATAAATCAAGAAGCCACAAAGATGATAAAAATAGTTCCTATGCTCTAGAACAAGATTCCGCAAATTATGGCCCATGGACCAAATATGGTTTAGTGCCTGGAAATAAAATTTTACTGGGCCACAGCCATGCTCATTTGTTTCCATGTTGACCATGGCTGCCTTGTGCTACAGTGGCAGGGTTGAAGAGCTGTGACCATGGTTCAGAAAGCCTAAACTATTTACTATCTGGCACTTCACAGAAGATATTTACCAACCCCTGCCATGGAAGCTACCATGGAGTGTGGAGCGTAGTGGTCAAGGAGACATAGGCACCTTTTTGCTCCCCCTCCCTGTGGGTTATGCTGGAGGAAAAGGCCACGCCCGCCGGGCCTCCGCTGTGTCCTGTAGGTTCTGTTTAAAGGGCACTTGCCACCGTGTGATGGCAGTTATTATTTGGAACTGGCTATCTCCCTGACCGTTAGACCGTGTTTAGTCAACACTTCCTGAGGCTCTCCTTTGTGTCAGGTGTTGCTCTAGGCATGGGAGATATGTCCGTAAGCAACAATGAAATACCGTGTCTTTCTCTCTCTCCACTGAGTTCACAGTCTGGATCTGGGGTTGCAACTCCAAATGTTTTCAGGGACCAGGTTAGTGATGGGAATGAGGGAAGCAGCCTAGGTGTCTTAGTCCGTTTGGGCTGTTAGAACGAAATACTAGACACTGGGTGCCTTGTAAACAACAAACACTTATTTCTCACTGTTCTGGAGGCCGGGAAGTTGAAGATCATGGCGCCGGCAGATTGGGTGTCTGGTGAGAGCCGGCTTCCTCACTAGCAGCCGTCTTCTCACTGTGCCCTCAGAAGGTGGAAGGAGTAGGCCAACTCTCTGGGGTCTCCTATCATTCATGAGATTTCCACCCTCATGACCTAATCACTTTCCGAAGGCCCCACCTCCGGGTACTATCCCCTTAGGGCTTAGGACTCCGGCATATAAATTTTGGGGGACACAGACATTCAGAACATAGCACCAAGTGTAAGACATAGGCTTACTTTCTTTGGCCATTAAACGTGTAAAAATAGCTTTCACTTCCACAGAGTCTGTGCTGCTTCCTAATTTTCTTGAAACATGAGCTCCTTTTGGATTATGCTTCACTTTTTCAATTTTGATAGAGACATATTCGAGATATATTTCTCTCCTATGAGAAAAGCAACAGTATATGATGATAAACAGAGACTAACACTTGGCTTTAGAGTCAGAGAGGCTGATGGGGACTGTGACACATTGTAGACTTGTAGACGACTACCTTCTTCCAAGGAAACACACCAACTACTCACTTGTCATATAGGAATGTTAAATATTATTCTCCTTTCCTTCCTTCTTCTCTTTCTCATCTTTTTTTTTTTTTAACTAGAAAGAGAGAAGCTGAGTAGTTGATCTGGATTTTATGTGAACTCTTAATCTTTGAATTTTGGCTCAACTAAAAGAATACTGTGCGAACCAAACTCGATATACATGCTAGTCAAGTTTTGTCTATGGTCTGTCGGTTTGTGTTCTGTGCGAGAGCTGTGTAAGGTCCTTGGGAATAAGTACCTTGTTTAATAATAATAACATCCCCCACGATTCCTTAGTTATTATTTCCATTTTACAGACAAAAATGAGGTTCAGGTAGAAGAAACTTGTCTGAGCTTTTGAAAATCTCTCCCCCCGCCTAAAAAATAGAACTGAAAATGCAGAACTTTTGTAAAAATGGAAAGAGATAATATATACAAAAGTTTTTGGTAAACCAAAAAGCTCTGTGTGGATACTTGTTTATAAAGTGATAAAAGAGGGGTGCCTGGGGGGCTCAGTCGGTTAAGCGTCTGCCTTTGGCTCAGGTCATGATCCCAGATTCCTGGGATGCAGTCCTGAGTCGGGCTCCCTGTTCAGCAGAGAGTCTGCCTCTCCCTCTCCCTCTGCCACTGCTTATGTGCGCACGCCCCCGACCCCCACCCCCTGCTTATGTGCGCACGCTCTATCTCAAATAATTAAATAAAATCTTTCAAAAAATTAAAGTGATGAAAGAGAGCCTCCATATTCTCTAAGTGTTGGGGAAAGAGAGATTCACTTGTTTTCTTGGCAGAGATAGACTTGCCAAGTGCCACTTGATGTTCTGATGTTCTTGTAATTTGATGCACTAGATTTATATGCTGGCTTTGCAATGGCAAGCTATTCTAGGCTGTCAGTGGGAAGCCCTTAAACCACTCCCCCCCTTTTAGTAACAGTAACTAGTCTTTGCTTTATTCACTTGCATCAGAATATTACCCAGCTTACCCCCCCGCCCCCCAGACGTGTTTTCTCGTCGCCATTTTTGAATTGCTGAGGCAGGTTGTTTTAATTGTGTAGGTTTTTTGTATTTTCTTTTCCCCGTGGGATTTTTTATCTAAGAGATTATAACTCAGCTGCGTCTGATGAAAACTGGTTTTCCAGGCCAGCTGGAGACAGGCTGTTGGACAAAAAGCAGTTGAGAGATTGCCTGTATGATCTTTTATTCCCATGTTAAGTCGGCATTCTGCGTCCAGAGATGCTTAACGAATGTGGTGTCTGATAACTCTCTGCAAGTCTCTGATTCCGACTTTAGTTTGTAAATAGTCATCTCAAGAGAAAAGTAGGAGAAAAATCCCAAGTGGAAGAAATTTATGCAGATGCGTTCAGATTAGCATTATTCATTAACCTCAGCAGTCTGTGCTGGTTAATAATCGCTAACACACTGTGCTTTGGAAGATTACTTATTAGGTGGTGTAAATGTCCCCTCAAAGACATTCTTGCTATTTCATTTAAAAGGCAATGAATTAGCCCTGGACATCTGCCATATATAATTTCTATCTAGTGGAACTGCTCTTCTATATAGAATATTAGATTTTAGTGCTGGGAAAATTTCATCATCAAGTAACATCTTGTTTCTCTACTGAGGGAAAGAATTGAAGATGACAACAGTGTCAGGTGTGATAATACAATTTACATATTACTTTTGGACACAAATTGTTTTAAATTTATTTTTAAAGTATCAAGCAAATACATATTTAGGTTAGGGAAATGTATACAATGTGGCATCTTATTTTAAAACACCCAGATTTTATGATATGGACTGTGATAGTTTAAATTCTAGAGACTGACTTGGTTCCATCTTAGCTCACTCACCCATTAGATGTGACTTGGGTAAATTATTCAACCTCTATGAACCTCAATTTCTTTAGTGCAAAATGAGGATAATAACAGCAACTTCACAGAGTGTTTTTGATGATTATACGTATAGTGCTTAGAAAGCACTTAGCAGAGTGCATGGCACTGGGTAGGCCTTTAATAAATGGTAGTTATCATAATTGTTGAATCAAATTCTCCTAGGAATTAATCTATTCCTTGTTTTTAAGTTTGATGTATAAATTTGGAATAAATTCTTCCATACATTACTCTGTAGAGTTTGAAATGAGAATGAATAGCTTAGAATTCAGATTCTACCGTTTGCCTAACTGTGGGGTCATAGAAAAGCCACTCATTCATTCATGCATCCCCCTACTCATGCATTTATTCAATGTTATTTGGGGCCATTATGTACCAGGCTCTAGGCACTGGGGATAAAGAGATGAGGAAGAAAGACAATGCCTTTATCTGTATGGTGCTTACATTGTAATAAGACCTGTTAGACCATCAGAAATATATCTAAATGATAAAGTAAAATAATTTGAAATTATTTAGAAGTAATTATAGAGAAACAGCGTGTGTTATGAAGAAAGTAGAAACAGGCCATTGTGTTGGGGAGCAGTTGGGAGCTGCAGCACGGTGTAGTATGACCAGGTCTAAGAGGATACATTTCATTTCAGACTTAAATCACCAAGCAGCCTAACACTCAGCGATCTGTGAGAAGAGTGTTGTAGAGAGAGGGAGGTCTTGCCGGAGTGTACTCGGAGTAATAGGAAGCCATTGGAAAATGTTAACGAGGAGAAAGATATGTTCCAGATTTTTATGATTTAATCTTTTGGGAGATGTGTTTCTTACATATAAACAGTGGACGATAATGGTAGTTATCTGCTAGGATGCCAGAGTATTGAAGGAGAGAGTGCAGATAAAGCACATGGTACTGGCATGTCTAACTACGTAATAAAGGGAAGCTATACAGTTATTTTTGTGGAATTGATCCTGTTTTAATCTCAGTTGCTTTGGACTGAATCATGTTCTTCTAAGATTCATATGTTACTGTATTTAGAGTTAGTGCCTTTGGGACGTAATTGAGGTGAGATGAGGTCATGAGAGTAAGACTCTAATCTGAGCTCTGGTACTCCTATAAGAAAAGGAAGAGACACAGACCTTTATTCATGATGGGTTTGGATGGGGTAATCTATTCTCACTTGGTTTTCTAGGTGAGGGGCAGCAAACACTTGGAGAGACATAATGGCCAGGGATAGAGGACCTGTTATAGGCATGAAGCAGGAACAATGTTTATTTTAGCTAATACTCTGAGCACATGAACTAAGTGGTTATGACTTCTAGGTTCATTAGTTCTGGAGCGATGTTTTACAAGTCTGGCTGCATGTAATAATGACTGGGAGAAATTTTCAAATGACATATTTCTGGATTCTACTGCCAGAGATTTTGATTTAGTAGTTCAGTAACCGAGCCCTGTGTTATGTATTTTTGACAAAATACCTCAAATGCTCTGCCAAGTTTGGGACGTACTGGTTTTAGCATATTTCCTAGTGACCTAAAATGATGTCATAAATTGTGTTCAAATGCATCGGTTTTTATTTAGAGAACACCAGGCCCTAGGAGACTCTGATTATTTAAACTTAGAGTTTATGGGTTCTCTATGAAGCTCTTCTATATACCACATGCTTTTAAGAAGCTATGTAATATAATAGATTTGTACATGTCCTCTGGACATAGAATTGATAGATGGAAATCCCAGTGACACGACTTACTAGCTATGCAATTATGGGCAAATTATGCGCCTCATTTTATTCATCTGTAAATGGGAGGATGATGATAATGCCCCAAATTCTAGGACAAATCTTACTAAAACCAACATAAGAAGAAATTTAAAATCTGAATAGTCCTATAATTATTGAATAAATTTATAACTAAAAACTTTCCCACAATTAAAACTCCAGCTCAGATGATTTCACTAGTTGATTGCAGAAAATACTAAGAAATAAAGTCCGTCTTACACAAACTCTTTCAGAAAAACAAAGGAGAGATTTCTTTCCAATTTTTTTCATGAAGCTAGCAGAACAATAGTAAGTCCTGACAAGAACGTTACAAAAAAGAGATGCTATCGGTCAGTCTCAGTCATTGTGCAAAAAAGTTAGCATAGCGGGTCCGAGACTGTCCTCCTTACGCAGGCTTGCTGGCAAGGCTGTCCTTGGCTGGCCTGGGAACTTGGATTTCAGGAGTATTCCCATCGTTCCCTAACTGATAAAAGTGACTCACTGGACCTTACTGTCTGTACGTGGTTTATGCTAAATGTCTGCTTTCCTTCTAGAAATCTGGAGTTTTAGCACGTGCTGGGCAGGGGCTGCCTATGTGAACAGCCTCCAATAAAAACCCTGGACACAGCATCTCTAATGAGTTTCTCTGGTAGACATCACTTCACAGGTGTTGTCGCAATTCAGTGTTGGAGAAATTAAGCATGTGCTGTCCGACCCCACTAGGAGAGGACTCCTGGAAGCTCGCTCCTGGTTTCCCTCACACTTTACTTCTTGTGACTTTTCTCTTTGCTGAATTTGCTTTGTATCCTTCTGCTGTAATAATTCAGTATGACTAAATGCTGAATCCTGTGAGTCCTTTTTTATGAATCAAATCCTGCTTTCAGGGACCCTCAACAGATTCATGCACTGTCGTTATTAACCAACTCTATAAGTCATGAAAAAGTATAAAAGGTATAAGGATTATTTGCACCAAAGATGATCATATGCGGGGCACCTTGGTGGCTCAGTGGGTTAAGCCTCTGCCTTCGGCTCAGTTCATGATCTCAGGGTCCTGGGATCGAGCCCCGCATCGGGCTCTCTGCTCAGCAGGGAGGCTGCTTCCCCCTCTCCCTCTGCCTGCCTCTCTGCCTACTTGTGTTCTCTTTCTCTCTGTTAAATAAATAAATAAAATCATAAAAAAAAAGATCATATCTGTAGAATTGAAAAATAAGTTTAGCAAGCATGCTGGGTATGCCAGCAAAATTTTTCAAATTGACCATGTTTCAATATAACAGCAACAGAGTGTAGGAAAATACAAAGGCACTAAGTCCCCTAGAGTAAATCTAATAAATGTATAAGAACTCTTCACAGAAAAATATATTATTGAGAGAAATTAAAGAAGACCTAAGTATTTTGATGGACATGTCATGCTCATGGATTAGAAGATTCAATACAATAAATATGAAAACCCTTTCCAAACTGATTTATAGATTCAATAGAATATCAATTGAAATTCAAATTTTTTTAGTGGAATATGTCAAGCTAATTTTAAAATTTATATAGAAATACAAAAGGTCAGGATTAGCCAAGGCTCCTTTGAAGAACAAGATTGGAGGACTCATTTTATTCAATAGTTGTCATAAATAAAAATAAATCTATAAAAATATATTTATATCTCTAGAAATGCACATTTATGGATACATAAAATATATAAAATATTTTTATGTATTTTTATACTATATGTTTTTATTTATGACAACAATTTCATTTTGGCACAGTAGAGAAAGAAAAGTCTTCTCAACTAATGTGCTCAGTCAACTGTTTATCCATATGGAAAACAATATCCTATATCTCACAAAAATTCATTCCTGATGAGGTATAGGCATAAAAAGGAAAAGAGCAAAAACAAAAAACAATAAAGCTTCTAGGCAAGGGCTATTCAATAGGACTTTCTGTGATGACAGAGATATTGTATAACTGTGCTGTCTATTACAGTAGCCATCATATTGGGCCTATTGACCCCTTGAAATGTTGCTAGTGTGAATGAGAAGTTGGATTTTTATTTCTTAAAAACTTTATTATTATTATTTTTAAAAAAAGATTTTATTTATTTATTTGACAGAGAGACACAGTGAGAGAGAGAACACAAGCAGGGGCAGTGGGAGCGGGAGAGCAGGCTTCCCACTGAGCAGGGAGCCCGATGTGGGGCTCCATCCCAGGGTCCTGGGATCATGATCTGAGGCGAAGGCAGACACTTAACGACTGAGCCACCCAGGCACCCCTATTTCTTAAGAATTTTAGTTGCTATAAATTTAAATTTAAATAGCCACATGCAGTTGGTGGCTAAAGTAATGTACAGTGCAGTATATTATAGGAGACTATCCCTATAACTTTGAGATAAGGAAAGATTTCTTAAGCCTGACAGCAAAATTAGCAACTAAGAAGGAATATGTAATAAATTAAACTACATTAAAATTAATAATATTTCTTCCTCAAAAGATACCATTAAGAGGATGAAAAATTAAGGCACAGGGTGAGAGAAGGTATTTTCAGTACGGAAAATTGACAGTCCTGTTCAGAATATATAAAGAAGGGGTGCCTGGGTGGCTCAGTGGGTTAAAGCCTCTGCCTTCGGCTCAGATCATGATCTCAGGGTCCTGGGATCGAGCCCCGCATCATCATGCTCTCTGCTCAGCAGGGAGCCTGCTTCCCCCTCTCTCTTTGCCTGCCTCTCTGCCTACTTGTGATCTCTCTCTGTCAAATAAATAAATAAAACCTTAAAAAAAAAAAATCCTTTCCTAAAAAAAATAAAAAGAAGAATATATAAAGAACTCCTATAAAGAAGAGGAACAGAAGAAAAAGGGAGCTTATACTGGAAAGATTTGCAAGACTTGCACAGACACTTTAAAAGGAGGATATAGAAATGACCAATGAGCATATCGAAAGGTGCTTGACATGATTAGTAATCAGAGAAATGCAAATTTCAAACCATGAGACAACACTACTATCTTATGAGAATATTAAAATTCAAAACACTAAAAAATTACCAAGTGTTGGTGAAGATTTAGAGCAACAGGAATTCTTATGTACTGCTAGTAGGCTTTGCAATTCAACCATTGAAAACCAGTCTGGTTGAAGCTATGCATATAACTCAGTGTTTTCCCGACAGAAACACAAGATGAGGTGCTCAAATGACATTTCTAAGAATGTTCATAGCATTATTATTATAGTCCAAACCAAGGGAAAAAAATCAAATAACCACTAAGGGTAGAATGAATGTGTGAATTATGGTTGTTTTATAGAATGGAATTTTTTTTTAGATTTTTAAAAAGTTTTTATTTATTTATTTTTTTAGAGAGGGAAAGGGGGGCAGGGGCAGAGGGAGAGAGAGAAAGAGAATCTTAAGCAGGCTTCAGGCCCAGTGTGGAGCCTGACTTGGGGCTAGGTCTCACGACCCTGAGATCATGACCTGAGCCAAAATCAAGAGTTGGATGCTTAACTGACTGAGCCACCCAGGTGCCCCAGTTTCTTTATTTCTAAAAATTGAAGTCACTCTGCTTGGCATTTGCATGTTGTTTTAAAGCAAGAAGATTAGAGTTGGGGTGCATATTCACAGAGAAGAACACCTGTGCTTTTCCCTCTTCAAAATAAAAGGTGATTATAAATAATACATGTGCGCTAGTTTCAGGTGTACAGTATTGTGATTTCACACTTCCATATGACACCCAGTGCTCATGACAACAAGTGTACCCTTAATCCCCGTCACCTCCCCCATCCCCATTCACCCATCCCCCCGCCCACCTCCCCTCTGGTAACCGTCAGCTTGTTCTCTACAATTAAGGGTCTGTTTCCCTTTTTTTTTTCCCTTTGCTCGTTTGTTTCATTTCTTAAATTCCACATATGAATGAAATCATATGGTATTTGTCTTTCTCTGACTGACTGACTTCACTTAGCATAATACTCTCTAGCTCCATCCATGTCATTGCAAATGGTAAAATTTCATTCTTTTTTAGCTGAGTAATTGTATTATAAATACCACATATATATATACCACATCTTCTTTATCCATTCATCTGTCGATGGACACTTGGGCTGCTTCCATAATTTGGCTATTATTGCTAATGCTGTTATAAAAATGGGGTGCATGTGTCCCTTTGAAGTGTTTTTGTATCATTTGGGTAAATACCTAATAGTGCCATTGCTGGATTGTAGGGTAACTCTATTTTTAACTTTTTGAGGAACTTCCATCCTGTTTTCCAGAGTGGCTGCACCAGTTTGCATTCCCACCAATAGCACAAGAGGATTTCCCTTTCTCTGCATCCTCACTTGAATGGAATTTTTTATAAGAATGAAAATGAATGAACTACAGCCACATAAACATGGGTTTATCTTATAAAGTTGAGCAGAAGAAGACAAAGAGAGTATATAAGGTCTTTTTCTACTTAAATAAAATTGAAAAGTACCCAAAACTGAATTGTGGGCTTAGATGTTGGGATAGTAGTTGTCTTCGTTGAGGAGTGAAAAGTGGCAATTGGAAAAGGGCATGAGGGAAACTTCTGAGGGGCTAATATTATATTTCTTGATCTGGCTGTGGTTACATGGGTATGTTTGCTTTGTCATAACACATAGAGCTATGCACTTAGGTTCTGTGCACTTTTCTGAGTATGTGTTTTATCTCCATAAAATGCAAATTAATGAAAAGAACAAATTAGGTAATAAAGTAGGCTAGAAAATAGACTAAGTAAGGAGATTAAGGTAATTCATCTCAAATGTATAAGGAACGCATATTCTTTTTAGAAGTAAGAAGCAATATTATCTTTGCATTTGGGGCAGTGTCCATGTCCAGGTTAGGTCCAGGGTCTGGCTGATGGCGTAACACCCATGCGTGGGCTGGCTCAGCCAGGGAAGAGAACAGGGCTGGCTCTCACCCAGCGAGCACTGTGAGGCAGGCCGGCAGGTGGGAGCTGGTATCTGGGAGGCCTGGCAGGGGTCTGCAGACAGATGTCCTGGCTGCTGGGTTAGGGCTCTCCAGTTGGCAGTGGGCAGACAGTGAGTGTCCAAGCAGGCAGGTGGTCAGTACAGGGAGGACTTCCAGCAGGTACTACTGGCCATGCCATGCAAATAGGGCTCAGGGACCGGCCTCCATATCCTGAAAGGAAGGAGGGGAGAACGACGGGATTCAAATCCCAGAGGAATAGGGTACAAAATCGGTCAGCAGCTTGTACCCCATGAAAATGGGGTATGAGTGGAGGGTTGGTCATGAGAGTCTCCGAGTCTAGACCTATTTTGAATCTACAGGTGGTAGTTAAATATTTGCAGCTGTGCAGCTTGGAGGATAAAGGAGGGAATCAGGCTGGTATACAATTTTGAGAGTGTAGGAAAAAATAGTAGAAACAAAAAATGTTAGCACCAGAAGGGACCTTAAAGCCCATCTAATTCAACGCCTTCATTTTACAGGAATGGAGATTAACGTTATTGAATGCCACCCGTGAAATGCTTTTTACAAGTGAATCCATTTGATCCTTGTAACCATCTCGTGAATTAAATAGTATTGTCTTTATTTTACAGATGGGTCAGAGAAGTTCAGTAACTTCCTCTGTGTCATATAGCACTGTTAGTGCTATTTCCACTTCATTAAATACCAAGTAATGGCAGAGTTGGGTCTAAAATTCAGCCTCCTTGACTTCTAGGTTTATTCTATTTCCAATATGACACAAATGACTGTAATTTTATTTACATGGATTGACTGAAAAGGAGATCTAAAATTTCAATACTTCTGTCTCACTTGAGCTGAAAACATGGGTTGACTGATAATTTACACTGGGAGCATTGGTTTCCTGTATTTGAGGGTTGTTGAAAATCTGATTTGTGCCCCAAATGGCTCAGATACAGAGGGATGTTTGAGTAGATCGAATTGTATCTTTGGGTTCCAGTTGAATTTTCCTATGTACAGCCTTAGTTCAGGAAAACCAGAGTGTGAAAAGTAAAAAAAAAAAATAAATAAATAAATAAAAGGGAATAAAATCAAACAGGAAACTTTTAGCCAAGTATTCTGAAGCTCTTTTTGGATGAGAGATGAGCTGATGGGCTGGGGAGAGGCTAATGACACCCTTGCAGCCAGCTCTCACAGACCAGCAGCAGGAGTGGGGAAGACAATGGAAGCACTCTGCTGGGATAGAGGAGCAGAAATTTCCAAAGCCACCTGAAAAGCGAAATAATTATAGAGAGTCACCTGAAATTCAGCCAGAAACATAGCATGGACAAGTCACTTAACATCTTTATTCATCCTGTCTGAATTGCAGATAAAAGCTTTTTATCTACCTACCTTTTTGAGACGTAAGAATACATGTAATTTTTGTTGTAAGGTTCTTCCAACTACTTCACAAAGAATCCTATGTAAAGACAATGCATTATTGTTACTGTTTCTTTCTGCTTTGTGTCTAGGGAGATTTTGAAAGATGCTACAAATGGATTAGGTAGGTCAGGGATAATACCGTCCTCCTCTTCCAGGAGCTTGGAATCTGTTGATGGCAGACCATTTTCTCCCCCAGCATTACATGTAGAAATGCAAATGAACACATATCAATATCTTCTATATAACATCTGGAGGTTCATTGTGTTAAGCACCCTTGCATTAGTCGTCTGAGTTTTCTTGTTCTGACCGTATGTCTGGCTATATACTTTGCCTCTTTTCCCTTTCCTGCTTATGCCCTTTCCTCCCTCCCTACCTTTCCGCTTTCTTTGCTTATTTCCTTTTAGATCTTTATTGACTGAGATGAGAGGTGAACATTTTCATTGTGGAAGTTTTCTTTTTCTGTGTGACGCCAAATAACCAAGTGTTCTGAAACATCTGGAGGTTTGAAAGAGTCTATTCCGTGCAGTATGGAAAAAATATGCAGACATTCCATTTCAATCTTGTTTTGGAACAGATATCATAAACAAATAAAGTGCCCCAGGGGTAAGAAGATGTGGTTTTCTCTGTCCAGATTTCATTTTCTCATATGGTAAAAGATACTTATATCTAGAAAAATATTTATGACTACTAAGACGTGAAAAGGAGCCCTTGAAGGCTTGTTGGTAAAGAACTACGGATACCCAGACTAGGATCCGGAGACAAGATGAGGTGGTGGAACCGTAGTTAGTATTTACTATATGGAAACATGGGTTCCAATTTAGACGTGTTTTTCAAATTTTCAAAAAAAATTTAGAAATCTCTATGTTTAATGTATAGTATCCTTAAAAAAAAATACTGGTAAGGAATTAAAAATCTTTTGAAACACCCTTTAGGGCAAACACACGTCATAGGTCAGATTCTGTTCACAGGGACCCGTCTCCAGTCTTTGAGGTAGGGTGTGGAGAAATTGGGATTTTAATATGCACGCAATAGGAAATCATTCAATATAATCTAATTTGCATCTCCCAAAGGCACCTCCTGGCTACTGTGTGGAGAGTGGCTTCTAGGTGGGCAAGAGTGGAAGAAAGTCATAGCCGTGGTCCAAGTGAAGGATGATGGGCTTTGCCATGTGGTGGAGGCTATGAAATAGAAGAGTGTGAGTTACAATCAAAAAGGAAAGGGCAGAATTGAGGAAGTCCCACGGATTTGGGGCTGAGGCAGTCGAGTGGATGTTGGGGCCATCTACTCACCTGCCTCAGTTGAGGGCGGGAGGAATTAAGTTCCAGGTAGAATCAGAACTCAACTTTGGATAAGTTCTTTCTCTAATTTCTCACCTTGAATGCTTAGTTGAATGCTTACTATTTCTCTTAAAATTGACAGCGTTTCTGTTTGACCCTGTCATCAATGTTGTCTTTTGTATCTTTTGGTGGTTTCCCTTCAATAGTCTAGTATTATATTTTTATTTTCCCTTTTGATCCAATTTGTTTGGGAGATATTTTAAAATATCTAAACAGTTCTGGCTTTGCTATTGACTACTTTTATTCCACTGTGGTTAAAAAATGGAGTCTGTCCAAATTCTGCTTTTATAAATTAATTGAGATTTTCTTTGTAGCTAGTATAAACTTGGTTCTTCTGGAAAAAAAAAAAATCCCTATTTTATCTCAATTTCATTTTACTGAGTCTTCAACACCTCAGAAGGCCAATCAGAGTTTCTTACCCAGACCTACTTCAAGAAAGAAGAATTATTGTTCTATTTAAAATAATGGTTGATTTGCTCTATCAGTGAAAACGCCTACTAGAAAATTAATCTCATGAGAAGGTAATGTCGTACCATTTTTCATGTAGGAATTTTCAGGTGAATACAGCGAGTGTGGGCTGCAGCAGCATTTTTTTCTCGATGAGACTTCGACAAAATTCAATTTCATTTTGAACCTTCGTCAAAGACGCTTGACCTCTTCCACGGGGTTTCCGCGAGGGAAAGCTGAGAGTTTCACAGGGTCTCCAGGACGCTTTCCCGCAACGTGACTCTGTTCTGAGCCCCTGCTCGACCTGCTGGCGCCAGGGATACGCTGCTCTTTCCTTCACAGATGCTTGTCAAGTGCACACTTCACTTTGATTCCCTCAGATGCTCTCTCTTTCTTTCGCAAACACTTACTTCTGTGAGTTCTTTCGTAGCATCTATGAAGTACTGAATCTCATGCACATGTATTTCTTGGAACTTCTTTTTCGAGTGAAATACTTTGCAGCTGCTCTGCAATAGAGCGACAGTCTTATGATTGCCACTTTCCCCGGACTCGTTTAGCCTCTTTTCTCTCCTTTTCAGGAAGTGGCCAGGCAGAGAAAACGCTTGCCCAACTCCTATCGCTCCTTGCACTCACCTAATTTGTTTTTTTTTTTTTCTTTTTTTTCCACCTGAAACTATTTGGGAAAGTATAAAGTGTTTATTTCACAAGTGTAGGTAATATGTGTGTACTTGTTATTATAATAAAATATTCAACAGTAAACCTGTTTGTTTACGCTACACTATTTTGGATTTCAATTTATGCACTTTTATATTCTCTTCGTGAATAGTTGAACTCAATTTTCAGTAGAAAGAAAATATTCAAAAGAGTCCCATGAAGTGCATTATAGCCAAAAGCTCACGGAGAAAGAGATTTTTCTCTTAAGTAGTTTCCAAAACATCACCAAAGCGAAGGTTGTGCTAAAGGCGAGGTCAGGAATTAAATTCAAATTCATTCCCAAATGGTAGTATTTCTAGCGTACATTGAAAATAGTCTACCAGTTACTAAGTAGGCTTGAATACATTATTAAAGGGAAAAAAAATTATATGGGATTTCAGTGCCAGCTCAGGAAGAGAGAAGCCCAGGCTAGATTTCTCGCTCCTCTGGTCCCCATTTCGTTGCAGCTTGCTTCTGAAAAAAGCAATCAACAGTGGTTTATAATGCTCAGACATTTCTATGATGTACGCTGACTGAAAATCATTGATGTTTCTGCTTTAACTAGATTTAGCTACTTTGAGTTGAAAGCCCTGCGCTGCCTGAAATCCCATTTTACTAAACCCTCCAGTGAGTAAAAGCACTGAGTCCTTCAGGAAAATTCCATCGCACAGTTAGAGGAAGCTGTTCATTACAGCCACACTCAGCTCTGAAGCTCTACCTTAAAGGTACAGGAGCTCTGCCTGCTCCCGCTGGTCTTTATGGCCAGCCCACGTGGTACCATTCAAGTGCTACCACGTGGCTGAGGCTCTTTTGATGTGTTTCCTGGGATTCTGATTTCTGTGTCCCCACAAAACGCTCTGCGAGCCAGGCCACGAATCTTCCAGAGCTCTCCTTTCTTTTTCATTCCTAGGATTCCAGGTTTTTCCCACTGGCCTTCTACCCCGTCTCCCCCTTTAGCAAAAGAGCTAATTCTTAAAAAAAAATAGATTTAAACCAGTCCCACACTCAATTATGTGTAGAACTGGCCCCCGTGCACAGAATATGTTACCTTGGGAACTGAGAACAATTGTAGGCTTATGGATTATAAAGATTTTTTTTTACCTTAATGAAAATTTAATTTGTTATGAATGGTTCATCATAACATATGCCAAGAAGAGTGTGCCAGAAATAACAATCTGAAGGAACACACGGGATCTAACGCTTCCATACTTTTCCAAGAGTAAAAGAGATCATTGAAACAACACATGTCAGATGCTATTACTGTCATATTGTTGAGGCCATCTGTTAAAAACCAGGATCAGGACCTGCTGCCTTCATTGAATTTGCAGTTCTGGAAAGGACAATGTCAAATGAAATTAAGTTGATTCTGTTAAGAGGAGTGTACCTAAGGGATTAAAAAAATTTTTTTTCAATAAGATAAGCCTATGTTATTTGTATAGATGTCCATTCAACCATAGCAGCCTTTAAAAAAAAAAAAAGCACTGAAATTTGCATCACTGCATTAGTTATTTAGTTTTGAAACACAAACTTGTGACAATAGTTTATATATTTAAATAGATATTTGAATGTATGCATGCAAAAATGCAGAAAATGGTTACATACCTGATAAAGTTGTCAGAATACTTAGGGGCTTTTTGAATAAATCAAGGATGAATATCTGATAGTTTATCAGTTAAAAAAATGTGCGATTTCTTTGATATTCTGATGAGGCTTGAAAAATGGAATTTAAGAATGATTTTAATGACATGCTTACTCACTTTTCAGCCATTCTTGCTTTTATATTCAAATATCAAGCTGGTTTTATTAAACAATAAGTATGTGTGCTACCCAGTCTCTTAGAATGTTTCTTTGGGCAGTATTTCAAGCCTCCCTGCTAACATTCCATTTGTCTGTATTCTATACTTTTTTTCATTTTCCCCCAATACATCCTCCTCTCACACAAATATTGAAAGAGTAAAAATTCTCTTTGTCCTTCTCTTTCTTAACTCTGTGGCTGGGGTTCTTTAGTAAAAGCCTATTCGCCTAATGCACTGGTTCTTAATCAGTGGCTAAATGCATTAAGGCAGGTCATGGACAACCCATTGATCCTCACCCAGAACATGTTTGGAGTGAATTTAATGATCACTAATGTCCTTTCCATTTCTAGAAGTCCAGGATCCTAGGGAAAGCGAAGTCCTGTGTGTCTATAAAGTGACATAACATACTTTATTTAAATTTTATCTGAGCAGATGATGCAGAGTTAACAATATGTAGCAAAATTGCCAAGAAAATCTAAGAAAGAACAATAATGTTTGACATAAATCTTTACCCACTGAAGACGAGGACCTACTTTCTGAATGGATCTCTATGTTTTCTTTTTTTTCTATCTTATTGCATGTTTCGTCACAAATTTATATCTATCATCTGTCCATCCATCCATCCATCCATCCGCCCATAAATGAAGTTTCTTATGAGGTTGTTAAGTGGCTTAGATACATGAGGCTTGTTTCTTGATGATTTTCTGTTATAACAAGGGGCAGGAATTGTTCTAGTCTTCCCTTGTGGCAGCTGGGTGTGAGGGGAAGGGATGTGGGCTGGGGACTAAGATTAAATGGATGTGACCCCTGATGGTTGGAATTATGTGACAATGCCAGAGCAGTGGGGTGGCTGTAGGGATGGGGAGAGGAGGTTAATTTTAAGAGTTTTGGGTGGGGTTTTTGTTGTAGGAATCCCATCATTTATCATTCCCTTTCCCAGGGCTTCCAAAAGAGGGAGCACAGACACTAAGAACTATATTTAAATAGAAGATAATGTCTGAGTAGTTGCCTGATGGTCCTGCCTAACAAATGCTAGAACATAAGATTGAGGCCTGGAAACCTAAGAGCAGATTTCCCAGTTCTCTCTCACCTGATGGTAGACCTGCAGGGCAGACCCATCTGATTTACCCAGCCACACACTGAGGATTAAGGTCTCTACTTTGCTGTAGCAATCCTATCGCCTTGTGAAATGGATCCAGGTTCAGTCTCAGCTCTGACTAATTTCTTGTAGCATTTTTTTCCTTAGTTGGGTCCAGGGGAATGGTGTGGGAGGTGGAAGTTAGCTAGTAAGGGAGTGGACAATGGTGGATGCTTAGGCAAAGGTTATTCCTGTGGGCACAGTGGAAATATAAGGAGAGAGGCAGTAATGACTCCCAACCCCAGAAGTTCATATATAAATAGTAAACATGGTTAATTTGGTCAATTGCTTACTTTCTTTGTTCAACCTACAACTCTCAGGGAATCTGTTGCCTCCTATTCTAGACCATTTTTAGGATTTATCTTAATGAGATTACACATGCTTATAAATGAGTATTGGGGTCAAAATGCTTTATGCTTTGGGTTTTATATTTTTAATAAAGAACAATCTGATTATGTGCTTGATTGAAATTTCCTCTGACCTAATTTTCTTCTAGTGACCTTATGAGATTCATACTGATTCATTATGATTCTTCATAGATTGAGAGAGCGTCCCTAACATACTGAAAAACTCTTAACTGGCTTTTATATATATTTGATTAAATTCAACAAAAGATCATTGTCTACTATAGACTAGGTTCTATAGGATGCACAAAACGAATTTCCTTGCTCAACCAAATAGGTTGGTTTTATTTATTTATTTTTTAGATTTTATTTATTTGTCAGAGAGAGAAAACAAGCAGGGGGAGGGGCAGAGGGAGAGGGAGAAGCAGGCTTCCCGTTGAACAGGGAGCCCAATGAGGGTCTCGATCCCAGGATGCTGGGATCATGACCCAATTGGAAGGCAGACGCTCAACTGCCAAGCCACCCAGGTGTCCCTACAGGTTGGTTTTAAAGTGTTAATACTGTTAATACTGTACTTACTGATTCTAAGATACACATTTTAAAATTTCTAAAATCGAGATTCTTCTTATTCTGGTTGATGGAATTACCTAATTTAATAGGTGGTAATTAAAATTTCTTCATGGTAAATAAAATTATGTGTCTTGTAGTTAATGTCTTCAGAGTCAATGAGATAGGGAAATGTGAGGAATTTGGGCAAGTTTACCCCATACACTTGGTAAGTGTAGGCTGTGAGTGATTTCGGGTCAGGAAATAGGAATCTTTAGTTCTGTCAGTTGATTTCAATTTTCAGTTCCCACCTGCCCTTCAATGTGTGAAGGTCTTACCAGTTGAAAGTGATTCTAGGATTTAAAGCTACATCACCATCTTCCAAGAGACAAACCAGTTAGCCTCATTTGGCATTCAGTGGAGTAAACAGGCATCTCTTGCAACGCTGGAGGAAACACCAGGTTTCCTAGACTTACTGAAATAAGGCATGGAGGACCTCAACAGCATGGCAACTTTCTAAGACATTTTCTTTCTTTTTCTTTTTAAGATTTTATTTATTTATTTGACAGAGAGGGACATAGTGAGAGAGGGAACACAAGGAGGGGGAGTGGGAGAGAGAGAAGCAAGGCTTCCCATGGAGCAGGGAACCATATGTGGGGCTCGATCTCAGGACCCTGGCATCATGACCTGAGCTGAAGGCAGACACTTAACGACTGAGCCACCCAGATGTCCCTCTAAGACACTTTCAAAGGTAAATGTGACTATATTGATTTTTTTTCCCATCATAACTAAAAGCCATGTAAGATGTCTTCACTTTATACAACAAGAGAGGATATGGAATTTTGGCAATTATGAAGATTAGAGGATGTCCAAATTATTTCTAGGCATTTGTGTATTTGGAAAACATATTGAATGCATATGGTATGCAATATGCCCACCCCATCTAGTATAATAGCAAGAAGTCAAGAGATAGCATTCTGAATTTTGCCTTCAAGGTCTTTATAATATACTACAGCAAAGTATATACAGATACTTAAATGACAAAATATTTGTAATTGTTGATATTGCTAAATGCATTAGTATTTTAAAATGTGTTTAGAACAGTGTTTAGGGCATTGTTAGTGCTACATGAAAGTATTTGTTAAAGGCACAAACAAAGAAAGGATGGACAAACTATAATATAGTATATTATGAGATAAGTGACCTAAGAATGATACCCAAAAATGCATTGGCAATTAAAAAAGAGAGATATGTTCCAGCTAGGGGGTGATCATACAGTCAGGGAATTTTTGAGCTAAGTTTGTACAGAACAGTAGGAATCTAGTGGAGAGAGAAAAGGGAAAGCGCTCTAAATCCAAAGAATGCCAGAAAAAAAGTTCATGTACACAAACTTATTACACCAGAGCCTGTTTATTCGCTGATGGGATTCAAAGGATAAGCAGAGAGAGGGATTAATCTTAGACCAGAAACTGATATCTATTTCTGTGAGACATGAAGAAAGGAAGGAGGAATAGGAACAGATGCAGTCAAATTAATTTGGGGGGGCGATTACCTCAGTGATCCTTAGCAGCTGAGGTGTAAGAGCGGAAGAGGACTGTAGAGCCACTGCAAGGTTGAATTGTCGTGGAAGCTGCAGCTCAATGGAGAAGTGAGGTCAAGTGGGTGTCCAAAGAGAGGAAGGAAATTGAGGGGTGTTGGAGGTCTTGAAGAAGTTGATCATCAAATTTGGTAGGAATGTGGGAGTGAGTTTTGTGGAAGTCCAAGAGGCTGTGTTTGCAGAATAGAGTATTAGAATCCTGGTTGCTTAGGCTGACTCAAGTCTCAGCTGTTGGACAGTCATCCACATTGATAGGAATTAACTTCAAAAGTCCACAATGGATCTGGAGAAGTGATCTGGAGGTCAGTAGAGGATAATAATAAGGAAGGCTGCAAGGAATTACAGGGGAATGAGATGTACCTTGAAGATATGAAGGCACATTTTTAAAAGATGAGGGTGCAAAGAGTAGAGAAGACTGGCAAGAAACAGTGGGACTAGGGACAGTGATATCTAAATATTTTAGCCTTAAATACATGTGCTTTAGGAAAATGAGGACTTGATAGATTAAAAAAAAGGGCAATATTTTTAGGGGAGAGACACACTTTGAAGACTAGGTAGGTAGCAAGTTAGCATTCTGGACTGGAGTATGAACTATGGAGTGAGACAAACCTGAATCAAATCCATGCTATTAGAGCTGAGACCTGGGGCAGCATAAATGCTATGCCTTGATTTTCTCATCTATAAAATGGAAATAATGATAGTACCTAGTTCCTCTATGAATTAAATGCTATGGTGCTTTTCTCCCACTTCATAGATCTCTCATCCTTTTTTTTCTTCACTATTTTTTTCTTGTTTTCTTGGGTTTTAATGTTGGAATATCTTAGGACTCAGACCTCATTTTGCTTTATTTTCTCTCCTCTCCTCTCATCCTGTCCCCTCCCCATTAGCCAGCCTCATGGTTTTAAATACCATCCATATGCTGATGACTTGTAAATTTTTATATCTAATCCAGAACTTTCTCCCAAACTTTAGAACTATATATACATCTGCTTATAAACATCTCCATTTGGAGGGCTAATATACATCCCTAATTCAACATGTCCAAAACTGAAATCTTGAACTCCCTATCAAACCTGCTTTACCCATAGCCCTCTCCATCCACTGATGGCAAATTGATCTACTTCCCAAGGCCAAACCTTCTGAAATTATGCTTGTTTCTCTCAGATGCCCCCCACACTTGTGTCTGCCTACAAAGAATATCCTGAATCTAGCCACTTCCCACCAGTGGCTACCATCTCTATCTGAGTTCACCTCCTACATTGATTCTAGCATTGCCTTCTATAGTCTTTTCTCAACATTGCTTGAGTTTTACTAGAGTTTTCTTTAAAAATATAAGGTCATATCACTCTTCTAATGCTGATGAGTGGATTCCATTTCTCTCAAAAAATTTAAGTTTTTACAAAGACCTGCAAGTCTGTACATAATCTGCACTTTCCTTACCTCTCAGGCCTCATCACCCATTGTTCTTTTCCTTTCTCACCTGTCGCAGTCTGTGCAGCCTCCTTATTCCTTGAACAGGCCATTTAAACTCTTGCTCTATAGCTTTTGTACTAACAATTTTCTCTGCCTAGAAGGTTCCTCCTTCAAGTGTTTTCTTAGCTAAGTTCCTTCCCTTCAAATCTTTTTTCAAATCTTATCTTCTCAACAAAGCCTGTGCTACCCCCACCTTTTAACAATGTACCATGTTAAAGCCCCACTATGGCACTCCCAATCTCTTAATCCTGCTTTACTTTTTATTATCACCTCCTTAAATACTATATAATTTGCTTATTATGTTTATTTTTTATTGCCCATCTCTCTATGCAATATAAAATTACCTATGAGCAGAGTCTTTATCTGCTTTCATCACTAATGTATACTAAGAACCTAGCATGGTGGTTGGCAAGTGGTGGGTACTCAATAAATATTTGTTGAGTAAATAAAATAATGACTAAAGGAATGAGTGACCATAAAGCACTTTCTATATGCTGAGCATTATACCAAGTACTCCATTAGTGCTACATGTTATTATTATTATTTTTCAGTTGGGGGAAAGGAATGAATGAAGAATATATTCTAGAAAGGTTTGAAAGGAATAGAGATAGAGAAGAAGACTGTTAGGTTGACATAGGCTGGCAAGTGGATTATGACCTTAAAATAAACCCTAGCAAGCTATTGGTTTCTCTGTAAGAGCTCTCTGGCAGAAGGCTCATTTGGGAGAGTATACTTAAGAAATAATTTACCCAGGGATAATTATTACTAGCAGGAATGAATCTTTTTCTCACCCTGACTCACCCAATGGAGACTACTTTTAAGTAATTATCTTTGTTAAGTTTTATTAATCTTTTGGCACTGAATGCAGTGGTGCACTTTATTGGAAGACACTGTTCACCACTGAATTTTTAAAGCTCTTGGGGGAGCATTTGAATGAGAATAGAACTTGATAGTAGGATTGATTTAAGACTGGTGGTTCACATTTTCCTTCCTTTTTTTTTTTTTAATCTTGAATATTTGGGCAATTAGTGAGTTTAAGAGACAATTGCAAAATTTTAGTTCAGAGAATATGGGATTTTCTGATTACTTTGAGTGAGTTTTTATGCCTTTTGAATTTTGATGCTTTGTTCTAGTACTGCCCATTGATTTAAATATGGAAATGATTTAACTGCTCTGTTTGACCTGGGAATTTTATGGTAGACCCAGGGATATAGGTAGACCTTTTTTCCTTAAATTAACTTTATACCACTGACATAATTCATATTCATCATAGATAATGTTGGAAATGCAGAAAAATTTCAAAGAAAAAAATCAACTCTTATCTCTTCACCAGAGATAACCACAGATAAGCATACTGGGCATATTTTATCTTGAGTCATTTCAAAAGTTGGATATATTTCTCTTGGAATTTGTTCATCGGGTATCAAAACCACCTTACTGTCTATAAGACAGGAGTGATTTCTGACCCTTTCTTGAGTTATGGACTCTTCTGAGACTGTAAGGAAAGCTATAGACTTCCCTCTCCCAAATGTCTGTATGGTCATGCACATAACTTTTCTTTATTATCAAAGGATTTATGGACAATCTGAATCCTATAGTAATCTATGGATTCTAGGTTAAGATCTTTAATATAAAGCACAAACTGTCTTTAAAAAATTTTTAAATCTGATAAATCATGAAAAATTAATATGCTTTCCTATAATGTTTGTGCTTATTCAAAGGAAACTGTAATGAATATCTGTTACTTTTAACTGCTTAGTACCCATTTGATTCTTCTCTTCTGGTAACACTGCCTAATCACCATGTTACAAGGATGGGCATATGACCCGGGTTGCAGCAAGAAGAATATCTAACTTTAGAATAGTTAAAGCATGAATTAACATTAAACAGACTGACGTTTTACCAAGTATTTAAGAATCTAGGCATCTGAATTTTTCTTTTCCACTGTAATCACTTTAGGAGATTTCTTTTCAATTATATAGTCATGGTTTGAAATACTTTTGTTTCTTTTCTGAAATTGCCTTTAAAGCAAATGTATGAGCTGTATATGCAAGTCACATCATCAAAACTTTTGGCTGAAAGTTACAGAAAACTACACTCAAATGATTTAAGCAAAAAGGGAATTTATTGGTCCATGTAACTGGAAAGTTTGGTGGGGAGGTCGATCTTCAAACACAGGTGGACAGAAAAACTCAAATAGTGTCATCAGGACACTATTTGTCTCCTTGTCTTTGGGCCCTGCTTCTTTGTGTTGGCTCCATTCTCAAATAGGCTTCTCCTGTGAGGTAACAAAAGTGACTGTAGCATCCTTTCAGACTGAAATCTTTTGGAAGCACTGAACGTCATTTCTGGTAGCCACCAGAGAAGTCTACAGAGATATAGACTGCATGCTTATAGTGAAACCATCTCTGAGGTCAAGGGGATGCAACATGGTTTCTGGTTAATTCGGGGCATGTGCTTCCCCATGGAGTCTTATTTCCACCCAAAGTGTCTGAACTATGAATGGGGAAGGAGGTTAAGAGTCAACATAGGAGAGTATTGTTGGAAGAAGGGCAAAAGGATACTTGATGATACTCATTCTACAGGTAGTATGACTCTTTTAAAGTCATAACTTACATGTGACTCAAAATATCCACCTTCTTTACCAGATGTGATGCTAAATAACTTTTGATAACAATAGAGATAATAACTTACTACCTTCAGAGGTATCCAGAAGAATGTGTTTCAGATTGTAATATCCATTCCAAGGAAGGCAGTTGTCATACCTGGGAAAATACAGTTTACTCAGAGAAGCTATCTCCTAATTTAAAACAGAAGGAATAAAAAACAAAAACAAAAACAAAAAAACACAGAAGGAATAAGCAGTAAGACAAGTAAATCATAAAACAGCATGTAAGCAAGTGTTGACTTTTAGCCTGCATTCTTAAAAGCTATCTCTTAAAAAGAGATTATGAAATTCTCAGGGAGTGTCTGCAACAATGGATTACAGACAAAATGCCAACTTAGTAAATGTATTAAGTTTTGAAAAATGTACTAAAATATGAATTCTTGTGAGTGTTCCTGTGGGCTCAGAAAATTACATGCAATCTGCGTTACTGGTTATGTTTTATGTTATCAAGCTTATTGTGGGATTTACATATTTCCCATTTGGCTTATTTTTGTCTGTTGATCTAGCAGTTTCTGAGATGAACATGTTAAAATCTTTACCTACAATTGTTGATTTAGCTATTTATCTCTTCTAATTTTTCAGTAATTTAAAGAATATGTACATTTCAAGGCTATATGCATACATCTATTCATGACTGATACAATATTCCTTTTACCAATATATGATGTTCCTCTTTTCCCTTATGATGTTTTTCATCATAAGTTCTATAACCTGGTTTTATTTCTATTTTGGTGGTATATTTTTTCTATTCCATTATCATCATTTTTATATACCTTCTTTATTGCTCTCCCCTGGCTCTTAATACTCACTCTGAGATTTTCTTTTAATTGATGTTTGATCCATTCATATTCATTGTAATTAATTTTGTTAAAATTTACTTTTGTCATCTTACTTTTTGTTTTCTATTTACACTTTTTCCTTTTCATTTATTTTTTTCTCCTTTGATATACTCTATTATGTAGATGAGAATTTTTTTTTTTTTGGTGTTGAAAGCTATACATATTATTTTTATTGTTATGGTGTTTATTTCCAACTTAACAAGATTTATACTTGTGCTTATTTTTTTCATCAAACAGAAAACTTATCGATATCTATGTTTTTCATTAAACAAAACAAGAACCTTAGTATTTTCTAATTTCTCTCACTTACCTCTGGTATTGTTCCCCAAACTTCATTATCATATTATTATTGTTTAGAATTTTAGTTTTGATTTTTGTGCACATACATTTCTGGTTATTGCTTATAATAGTAATGTAAATTTTACCTCATCCTTACTGCCCACATCTTGTTTTTTTTTCTTCCAGATTTAGTCTTTATTATGGTATAGCATGTTTTTCAAGAATTCTTTCGAAGTCTTTGATGAATTTTTATAGCTTCATAAATCTCTATCTCATCATTGCATTTAGGTGATAGTTTAGCTGGATATAAAATCTCAGATTCAAAGTAATTTTTCTTCAATATTCTGAAGATTTTTATTACAATATATTCATGTATTAACATGATAAATTTGATATCCATTTGATTCTTCTTACATTGTAAGTTACCTGCTCTTTTACTCTAAAGATTTTAAAATTTAGAAAAATTTCGGTATAACTTCACTAGTTATGGGTTTTTAAACTCATCTGTTTGATATCTTATTTTTTCTTTTCTGTGAGTTTTGTTAATTTTTCTTTTTTAAAAATTATATAGTTGGTTTAGGTTTAGTATAGTTTAGCATATTTTAGTATAGTATTTCTTTTGGAATGTGATTTCAAGATTTCCTGTAATACTTTTCTGGATATGTCTTTTACTCCTTTAAGGATACTAGCTCCTTTGACTGGTAATGTCAACATGGGGGGGTGGGGGGTGGGCATAAATCCAGGCCCTGCTTGGGCTCCTTTAGGTACTTTTAAGATTTCAGTGCATGAGGAGAGACTTTGGATTCTGCCCATTTCAATGTTCTCTGCTTCAGGTGTTACCATACCTTGCACCATCCAGGGAACAGTGCCTTTTTAATGTAATTACCTAGCCCAAGGAGTGGGGGAGGGAAGGAGAAGAGGGAATATTCAGGGACAGCCCTTCTGTTAGGTCTCATTGCTTTAGGCTCTTTATCCCAGCTATGTTCCAGTGCTACCCTGATGTTACTTCTTTAACATTTGTATCTGATACTGTAGTGAGATGGTGGTTAATATTCTCCCAGGGCAATGTGGAGGAGAGAAAAAGAATTAATAGAAAACTCTCCTAACCTATTTTGAATTGTGGCCTCAAGCACACTCCAGTGTTGGGACCTGACCCATCTGACTTCCCAGAGCTTCCTTACAGTTTATGTGTAGACATGGCTCTGAAATTTGTGAACATCCACATTTCTCCTGTGAGAAAGAGATTAGGTTTTGGGAGTGGGAGCCATCAGCACTCATCTGTCCTGAACTTCTCACTACTTTGTTGAAAACTAGAAATCATTCTTTTTTTTTTTTTTGAACATTTTATTTATTTATTTGACAAAGAGAGAGATCACAAGTAGGCAGAGAGGCAGGCAGAGAGAGAGGGGGAAGCAGGCTCCCCGCTGAGCAGAGAGCCTGAGGCTCGGCTCGATCTCAGGACCCTGAGATCATGACCTGAGCCAAAGGCAGAGGCTTTAACCCACTGAGCCACCCAGGTGCCCTGAAAACTGGAAATCATTCTTATGTTGTGAATTTTTCCTACATTTATTTCACATTGCAGATAAAAGCAAGGCATATCATTATAGTAGAACAAACTGTGGCAATAACATGTTTTCAATATTTTATCCTTTTTGCATTCTACCTCTCTCAATATTTCAGTGAAAGATCTCCATCAAGTTGGAAGTTACATACTGAAAACTTTTCTTAATCCTAAACTACTAGATTTCTGAAAGACCTACCTGAATTAGATATTTTGACAGACAAAAATTTTAAGCCCCAGAGATAGCTGTGACTTGGAGTGGCATTCATTCATTTCTTCATTCTCCCCAAAACGTGTCAAACACCTATCATGTGTGAGGCAATGTACCAAATGAAGAGAAAAACCAAAAGAACGTGATCCTTTTTTGGGTGCCTGGGTGCCTCAGTTGGTTAAGCAACTGCCTTTGGCTCAGGGCATGATCCTGGAGTCCCAGGATCGAGTTCCGCATGCGGGTCCCTGCTCAGCAGGGAGTCTGCTTTTCTCTCTGACCCTCCTCCCTCTCGTGCTCTCTCTCTCATTCTCTCTCTTTCAAAAAAAAAAAAGAAAAGAATGTGATCCTTTTGAATAGAGAACTTGCAGTCAGGTATGATCACTCGAACAGCCATAAAATAATTTTAATTTAGAGTAGTCTATAATAATCCACAGTCTCCTTTACAATCTCTCATCACATCTTCTGCATAATTCCTATTTACTATTTTTGCATATCGTTTCCCCCCTCTTTGAATGTATGTCCCTTAGAACATATGTTTCTTTGGGGTAAATACTTAGTAGCACAACTGCTGGATCATAAGATAGCTCTATTTTTAACTTTTTGAGGAACCTCCACCGTGTTTTCCAAAGTGGCTGTACGAACTTGCATTCCCACCAACAGTGTAAGAGGATTCCCGTTTCTCTGCAACCTCTCCTACATTTGTTGTTTCTCGTCTTGTCAATTTTTGCCATTCTAACTGGCATAAGGTGGTATCTCAGTGTGGTTTTGATTTGAATTTCCCTGATGGCTAATGATGTTGAACATTTTTTTCATGTGTCTGTTAGCCATTTATATATCTTCTTTGGAGAAGTGTCTGTTCATGTCTTCTGCCCATTTTTTGACTTGATTATTTGTTTTTTGGGTGTTGAGTTTGAGAAGTTCTTTGTAGATCTTGCATACCAGGTCATTTGTAAATATCTTCTCCCATTCCATGGGTTGCCTCTTTGTTTTGTTGACTGCTTCCTTTGCTGTGCAGAAGCTTTTTATTTTGACGAAGTCCCAAAAGTTCATGTTCACTTTTGTTTCCCTTGTCTTTGGAGACGCGTTTCGAAAGAAGTTGCTGTCCAATGTATCCCAAAGCTACAGATGTAGTGAAAAGAAGGACCATATGCACCCTAATGTTAATAGCAGCAATGTCCACGATAACCAAACTGTGGAAGGAGCAGAGAGGCCCTTCAACAGATGAATGAATAAAGAAGATGTGGTCCATATATACAATGGAATATTACTCAGCCATCAGAAAGGATGAATACCCAACATTTGCATCAAAATGGATGGAACTGGAGGAGATTATGCTGAGTGAAATAAGTCAAACAGAGAAAGACAATTATCATATGGTTTCACTTATTTGTGGAACATAAGGAATAGCATGGAGGACATTAGGAGAAGAAGGGAAAAATGAAGGGGGGGAAATCAGAGTGGGAGATGAACCATGAGAGACTATGGACTCCAGGAATCAAACTGAGGGTTTTAGAGGGGAGGGGGTGGGGGGATGGGTGAGCCTGGTGATTGGTATTAAGGAGGGCACGTATTGCATGGAGCACTGGGTGTTATACGCAAACAATGAATCATAGAACACTATATCAAAAACTAATGATGTACTGTATGGTGACTAACATAACCTAATCAAAAAATTATTTAAAAAAAAGAATGTATGTCTCTTTCAACTCTCTTATTTTTAAAAATATTTCTTTTATTGTGGTAAGAAGACTTAACATGAGATCTATCTGCTTAATAATTTTAAGTGTACAATATTGTTAATATATAAGCACAATATTGTATAACAGATATTTATAACTTCTTCATCTTGCATAATTGAAAATTTATGCCATAGATTAGCAATTTCCTATTTCCTCTTCTCACCAGTCCCTGGTAACCATTCTACTTTCTGATTATATGAGTTTAATAATTTTAGATACCTCATATGAATGGAATAATGTAATACTTATTCTTCTGTGATTGACTTATTTTGCTTAGCATAATATTTTCAAGGTTCATCTGTGTTGTCACATATTGCAGGATTTCCTTTTTTTTAAAGGCTGAATAGTATATCATTGTATATAATATATACAGCATTTTCATTATCCATTCATCTGTTGATTGATATTTAGGTTGTGTCCATGTCTTATTGTTATGAGTAGTGTTGAAATGAACATTTGGGTGCTAATATCACTTTGAGAGCCTGACAGATTCCAATTCTTTTTGATAAATACCCAGAAGTGGGATTACTGGATCAAATGATAGTTCTTTTTAAAATATTTGTAAGAATCTTCATTCTGCCTTTCATAGCAGCTACACCATTTTTCATTCCCATTAATACTGTAACTCTCCTAATTATTTTTATCACATCTTAGTATTTTTATTTTTTTATTTTTAAAAGATTTTGTTTATTTATTTGACAGAGAGATAGAGAGAGAGCACAAGCAGGGAGGGCAGCAGGCAGAGGGAGAGGGAGCAGCAGGCTCTGTGCTGAGCAGGGAGCCCAATGTGGGGCTTGATCTCAGGACCCTGGGATCATGACCTGAGCTGAAGGCAGCCACCTAACTGACTGAGCCACCCAGGTGCCCCATTACATCTTAGATGCTAAACATAAATATGCTATTATAGGTATTATAGAGGATAAAAGCGCATTTCTGGGTTGCCAGGAATAGTGAAAATGCTACTTGAAGTGGGTTAATCTTGGCTTTAACTCAAATCCTGTTTCCTCAGGTGTGCTTTCAGATTTTTCTTGATCATCTTGAAACACCTTCCCCCCCCTCAGCAGAAATTTCTGAAGAATATACCAACTCCAGTGGAAGGGCTATATGTTTCTGTCATCATCTCTGTCTTTCAGATCAAACTTGTTTTCACTGGAAAAGCAAAACTTTTACCTGAGATAGCTGAGAAAACCTTGTAGTGTGGGCTGCCTTTAACAATTCAGCGTCACCTTGGCTAGGATGCTGCCAACACCCACGGACCCCCGTCATCGCTATTCTCAGCAGCACATGACCCACTTTTATTTAAATAGCATAAAGGTTGGAGCTGCAAAAGAGAACAATATCCAACTGGGCATTTGAAATAAATATTATAGACTGTAGAGATTCTAGGAAGGAGTGGTCCTTGATTAGAGAGAAGATTAGAAACATGATATAAGTGAATGTTAGAAGGTACTTTGGGGGGTCACTAGATCTACTCCCCACCCCTCACCTTAAAGATAAGGAAACTGAAATCTAGCATGGTGAAATGACTTGGTTAAATCAGCACCAGACCTGTAACTAGAACTCAGGCTTTCTTACTCCCAGGATAATGTTCTTCCTGTCATAGTCAACTGTGTTTCTCGGGTATTTCAGACTTTGAAATCAATGATAGCACACTGGGAAGATATTTTTCTACAGATCTGGATTTTGTAAGCTAGAAAAAATTTAGTTGAAGACATGGAGAAATTTGCTAAAACTTGTTCTTATACTTAGTGTGATAGTTAATTGTGTGTCAACTTAGCTAGGCATAGTGCCAGACATGTGGTCAAACATTATTCTGGATGTTTCTGTGAAGATGTTTTAAATGAAATAATACTTAAATCCATGGAGTTTGAGCAGATTCCCCTCCATGACATGAGTGAGCCTCATCTAATCAGTTCACAGTTGAAATAGAACAAAAGACTGACTTCCTTCAAGCAAGAGTAAATTTTTCTGGCAGATGGCCTTTGGACTTGAACATCAATATTGGCTACTCATGGGTCTCTATAGCTCCTCATATGGTCTCAGGTGATGGCCCACCCTGCAGATTTTAAACTTGCCAGTCACCATTCAGTGAGCCAATTCCTTAAAATAGACCTCTCTCTCTTTCTTTCGCCACATATATATGTGGAGTATGGATTGATATGTATCCTATTGGCTATGTTACTCTGGAGAAATCTAATACACTTAGTGAAATACTCGTTTCTTTAATCTGGCATATGGACCTTAAATATTTGTACTCAGAGGATCTTGTCTGATATTTGGGGTCATCATGTGCTATTGTCTTTCTTTCTTATGCTCTGTAAACACAAAGATGCTTCTTTTTTATTTTCTACTAAAAGAAAACTTCTAAACACAGTGCTCTTGTTTCTTCCTTGGTAATGAAGATCATTTCAATGGAGTCTTGATGTGTCTTCGTCAAATTCTGAGACCGGTGCTGCTGGCTCTACCTATGAGGCAAGTTTTTGGATGCTGCCAGAGAAGGCATGAAAGCAAGTACACAGAAACTCAGTTTTCATTCTTTCTCTGAAAAATTGGTAGTCCTTCTCCTACCCAGTTCTCTATTCTGCTTTCCCAAGATATTCCTACATCTTCTTCATCCTATTTCTTTGTATTGGTTAGGACACTTTCAGTCATGGGTGACAGTAACCCATTTAACCTTATTTAAGTCAAAAGAGAATTTTATTTGCTTATGTAATAAAAAAAGGGGGTTCTAGAGTAGAATTCAGAGCCTCAAATATTGTCACCAAGACTCATTTTCTCCCTCTCTCTCTGCTTGGCTTTCCTCTGTTTTGGTGCCATTTTGGGGGCTATTCATCCATAGTATTGGCAAGATACAGTAGTAGCTACTTGCTCACATTCTGCTCGTTTAAAACCATGGAGAAAAGAGCATGCTTCCCGAGAGTTCTAACAAAAGTCCTGGGCCTGACTCATTTGCCAGTTAGGTCATATGTCTACCCTTGAAAGTGCTGATTCACTTACTTTTGGATCATGTCTATCTTCATACTCAAGGCTGGTCTCAATGAACCCACATGTACAATAGCAAAGAAGAGGCAGTTTTCTCAAAGAGAAAGGGAGAATGGATGCCTGGTAAACAGAAGTAGTAGAATACCCTACAGCATCCTTGTCAAGTTTGGGCGGTCAGACTGTGTCTGGTAGGTGGGCAAGAAGCAGTAGAGAGAACTGAGGAGCTCAGTCTTGAATAGTTCATTAAAAAAAAAATCTTTAAAAATGTTTCTTCTGTTCAGTTTTATTGAGGTATAATTGACAAATAAAATATATTTATTCACCGTGTGTGTGTGTGTGTGTGTGTGTGTGTGTGTGTGTGTGTGTGTATTTGATATACATACACAAGTACCTGTAGAATATCCTGTGGTTCTGGATAACTGAGCTCTGGAAATCGTGAAAGACTAAGCCAGAGAGTCTTTTCAATGTTTTAGAAACAACTTACATTTCCTGTAAGGTTTTAAAGTTCTAGAATGGAGATTCAGAATATAGTCTCTCCTTACCACACTGTGTCAACTTCTCATTGACTACTTTATTGTCAGCCCCTGGGTCTTCTGTTTTATTCTTTTCTGTGCTCTGCCATGGTATTTAGAGTGAAATAATGGGAAGTATGGCCCGTGAGAAAAAGGGTTTAGTCCTTTTGTTCACTGTTACGTATCCAGTGCCTAGAAGAGTATTGGGCCTACGAGAGGCCCTCAAAAATATTTGTTGAATAAGTGGTTAGATAAATTACAAATGTTATTTTATATCTGGCCTCACTGTGGATTGGTAAAATGTCGTGATAATGAATTCCAGTTTGTTTCCTATGCTTTTTCTGATGAAATTCTTTCCAGCTGACTTTTAAAAAACTGAACTTTTTGAGATAATTATAGATTCACATGAAGTTATAAGAAAGAATACAGAGATTTCATGTACTCTTTACCCTGTTTCTCCCGATGAGAACACCATGCAAAACTATTTCACAAATAGGATATCGAGATGTTGATATTGATGCAGTTAACCTGGCTGACTTTTTCTTTGTATGTGTGTGTGTGGTCAATTGGTTCATGGCCACAAAGTTTTTCCATCCACTCTACACCTTCTTTTGCAATGTGAGTTTGCTGTTCCTATAATCCGGAGGTAAATTCTCTTGTTCCATTATCTTGAATTTGAGCCAGACTTATTTTGCTTTGACTAATAGAATGTGGCAGAAGTTATGTTGTGCTAGTCCTAGAGCCTTGGCCTCAAAAGGCCTTTCATCTTTTATCGTCTTTGTCTTAATACATTTTCCTGAGAAAAAAATGGTCTAGTCAATTGAAAGATGAGGGACGATGGAGAGGCAAACTGAAATGCCCCAACCAACGGCTAGGACCAACTATCAGACATGTACGTGAGGCCATCTTTGAACTTCCAACCCAACCAACTATTTTGCTAAATGCATGGGTAAGCCCAGGTGAAACCAGTAGTAGAGGATGCGCCCAGTCAAATTCCACAGAATTGTAAGAAATAAGAGATTACTGTTGCTTTCATTTTTGGAATGTTTGTTACATAGCAGAGGGTAACTGACAGCAGCATCTCATATTGAATCTTTAGATGTAAAGATTCAGGTTTTATTCTTAGATTATGATCTAGTAACCAGCAAGTGAGGGTCAACTATGTGTAGTTTGCATTTTTTCCCTTAAATAATTACTTGTCAGTTGCTTTAATATTGTCATGATTCTACTCAGTTACATACCAAGAAAATCTGATTAATATCAACTGTACCTCGTCACTCTTTTTTGTTAGCATGCAGAAGTTTTAATGGTATCTGACAAAGCAATTTAATGGTTTTATGTAGATAAAGACCCAAACCTGGTTTCCTAGGTTAATATTAATGTAGACTCAAACATAGCCAAATAAATATTCCAGTAGAAAAGTCCACACCACCATATTGTAAGATAAATATTGAAATCCAAAGTTCTGATTCAAGATGACAACTTAAAGACTGTTTACGTTTTCTGGAAAACATTCAGCGCCTATCACTTTTATTTTTGTGTTGCTCCTAATGTTAATACCCATGATGAATCTTTAACTAGATGTGATCTGAAAGGATACATTTCAGAAACCCTGAGAAATTATCTGGACATGAAGATATTTCTATAGATTGTGAAAATATAAATTTTATATTTACTAGTTCTTTACAACCTTTCTCTTTTAGATATATTAAAGATTAATTACATAAACCAGTGGCTAGATCTCTGTATAGTCATTAAGAAATTGGTCTTTGGAGTTAGACTCCCAGGGTTAAAATCTAACTGCATCACTTACACACTGCAGAACCATTGGCAGATTACTTAATCTCCTTGTGCCTCAGTTCCTATATCTGTAAAATAAGTATGATAATAATCTCTCTCTCAGGTTTCTTATGGAAAAATGCACACTCTACCACATATTAATTACTCAAATGTTACTTAATACTACACCTCCTTTTACTTCTCCTCTGATTGCTGCCATTATCCCTTATTCTTTCCCTGGTTGATCACTAGTATGAATAGTCTTATTTCTAGATTTTTCTCATAACTCTAGGATTCTAAACATTTAACATGAAACTAATGACTTGTCTGATTCGAACTTTTGATTGTAACAGTTAATAAATATTTATGAGGAGGTCAGCAATGCATAGCAGGAGAGAAACTCCGTGGGTTCAACTGGATCACCATGGTGTATTGTCGTAGTTATTTATCTTCTCTGGACATCCCTTCTACTTTTTCTGAGGCAACAGATAAATAAATGAAGATTTCTGAAAATTGCTGCCTCCTAGTTCCTTTGGGATCAGGTGAAGAATAGTCCCCTTGAAATGGAAATTCTTCGGGCTGTATTTACCTCTCTGAGATGTATTGCGATCATGACCCATCATTCCACCAAAGTGCAAGGCTTGTTTCCATTTATTGAAGCATTGGCTGTGTCATTGACCCCCTCACATACATGATAGGGTTGTATCAGTCTGGTAATTGATGACAGCCCAGTCCTTAACAAGATTCTTCATTCTTTCCCTCTGAATAGCCATGATTCATTTTGGCCACTAAATTCATCACGAGGTGCACACATCCTGGGTCTTCTGGATGCAAATAAAGCTGCATGGGATGTATCCAAATTCAGAAGTAAATGAAGGGTAAAGTGGTATGCCAGTATGACTACAGTCCGGCTAATTTGAATCTATTTGGCCTCCATCATTTCTGTGTCAGTGTAGCCACGCCACAGTGGATTCTGTGAAGCTGATTGAATCATAGCATCTAGCAGCTTAATAAGCTGCTAAAATATAAATACTGACCTAGAGAATTTTGCATAGCTAGTGAAGGCAGAGTTCAGTGTTCATGATGATATTGCACAGCTTTACTCAAGCAGCCAATAAATGTTTACAAATCCATTTGATCTACTCAGTTTGCCTGCTCACAATCTAGGTGGGGAAATTTTATTTCGATAACAACTTTGCACTTTTAGAGAGAATGGCATGAAGGGAATGAAGCAATAGATGCAGAATGAGCATCTGTTTTAAGTCCAGGTTTTAAGGATAGTTGACGCACAATCCTCCAAGTATTCTGTTTGGTGATTACGGTATTATCTTTATGAACAAGGAGCTTTTTGCCAATAAGTCTTGCAAATAGTTTTGGTTCTGGAAGAAAATCGAGAGGAGAGTGGAGGAAAGAGACTATAAATGCTCTGTGCTATAAATGCTGGATCTTTCCATCTGAAATCTGTAAATACAATATAGATTTTCCTGGCATTGAGTTAGATTTGGCAGATCCTTCATTCCATTGATCTTGAGGGTAATAATATTTATCATAGTGAAATCCTTTAGTAGAAGCAAAAATACTTCTGACTGAAGAGACATTCCAATTATTCATGTCCCTTTGTTATTGTGCTATTATCTTTCTGTTTCTTTTGTCTGACTGTTTTGGTAAAGAGAGACTGAGAAAAATGTGAAATTTGAAATGGTACAGGGGTGAGTACCCTAGAAAATGATAAATGCATAAGTAATTTCTTACTTTGAATTAGAGGCAAAGTTCATTTCCAAACTAAAAACATAATTAGTTATAACGACAGCCTATTTTGTTTAGATCATTTTAAATTTCAAAGTGTGTTGCTAAATGCACAGATTTGTTCTTTTCATCTCTTCTCCTATGTGACTCTTTGCTTAAAGCAAAGAGCTCCATGATAGAACAGAGGGAATCTTTATAAAGTGATACTAGAGCAGAATGACCACAACTGGAAGTGTAGACTTGGTGCAAATTACGCTTTTCCTGGTCCCTGGGTAATTTAGGTAACCGGATATGCTTAATCCACATCCCAAGTACTAGGCAATTTCGGGTCCCATTCTCCCCCAGATAATAGCAGGGCTTTGAGTAAGGCATTGGGAGAGGGACAGAGTGATGTATTTAAACTTACAGTCACCTTAAAGGAGCTTTCTCTAGAGCCAGACTGGTTCAGTCATCCAGGGACATCCTCAGATGTGGTAGAAGGGTTTGGCTCCAGGGATGCAGAGAAATGCCAATAATTTGATGGGTCCATTGAGTACTCAAATAACTTGACTGTCTTAGATGAACCAAACCAAACCTGCTAGACCTGAGTCTTCTGGGCCATCTCGATTCTATGTTCCAGACTAACACTAACACTAACCTAACTTTGATTATTTATGCCATTAAATTCCAATCTTGTACTTTAACTAGTTCAACTGATGATAGGCAGCTCATGGGATCCCAGAAGTATTTGGAGATTAAAGGCATTGGCGAAAGCCTTGGGAGTTTAAGGGAAAGAGAAGTGGAGACCACGAGGAGTCGCTATTTTGTGGAACTCTCCAACCTACACCTTGTAGAAAATGCTCCTGTGGAGGTGGTCACCAGGCTGAGAAATGAGGCAGATCCCAGTGTATGATGACTAGTGGGCAGCATTGTCCAGATCCCCTTTCAAGGAAGGGCTTGTCGCCCCAGCCGGTGGGAGCACTGTCAGCAGACAGCTTGTAGGCAGCATTGTCTCAGTAGCAGAGAACCAACCATCTTGCCCAGAGCTACTTTCTTGGCAGCCTGTATCTAATGACTGATCTAGACAGGGGTGTAAAGACTTGGACATTTTGGCCCAACACAGTTCAATTCTGACAAGTCTGTAGCCTCACAGTGCCCTCTGGCACCAATACATTTTGCTGTATGATTTCTTCCTTTACCCAATCCTGCTTTCTTCTCCCAAGTATTATGTGCACACTAAATTCCATGTCAGAGTCAGCTTCCCAGAGCATCCAATTTGAGATACAGTGCGGACATTGAAGGTTCAATTGAAAATACAGCTGGAGTTTAGTGAGGAAGCCTGATCTGAAAGGTAAAGAAGGCAGAGATTAAAGTCCTTTGCTCATAAATCCTTTGCTATAATACCTATATCAGGTCCAGTTTTTAAAGAGTATTTTATCTTAGAGAAGTATTATACTAGAATATGACTAAATGATCAACTTTTTCAGTGAATTCATGGGAAAGCCTACCACTTAAAGGAATCTCACTTTTGGGGGATAGAGCAAAGAAGTACCTCAACCTGGTCACAGGGAAAAAAGACCAATGTGGTAAAAGGGAGCCAGGTATTCATAACAGTGGTAATGAAAGACAAGGCTTACAGTGTTCCCCGCCTAAAGCCTGTTACATGATTTCCATTTGCTGTGAATCCTCTGGTTGGAGGAGAAGCTCTTAAGTCAGGAAGAATAGAAGCATCTATTTTTGTTTCCTTAGTCGTTACTCCTCTAGTAAAGGAATATTATTTGCAGGCGGGTCTTTCCCACTAAAGTATAAGTTCTTTAAGGGCATTGTCTCAGTTTGGTTTACTCGGGAAGCAGAGCAGGAGATAAAGATTTGAATGGCAATAACTCCTTCCTTCCCCCAGGGGGAGATACAGAGAACACTGATAGGAAATAAAAAAGTAAAAGAGCAAAGGAGAGGAGGCCAATAAAATGTCCATTATTAAGCTGGTTATAGTGGGCTACTTATGTGTCTCAGCATCATGCCCCCCAGGCATTGAGGGAGTTGGAGTATTTGTACACCCACTTCTGTTAGTCACAGCTTGAGGGCTTTGGGAGTCAGAAGTATGGGGAATGGAGGAGGCATAGGGAAATATTAATTCTCTGGCACTTCTGGCCTGTTATGCTCTGGGAGAGTAGCTTTCTAGAGGAATTCCTCTGTCTTAGTGAAGGAGATACTAGCAGATAGAAGTTGGAGCACACCAAATTGGTAAAGTCCAAAATATATGAGTATGGGGAAGAAGCTGACGAGGGCTACTCAGACATGAATTATGTTATTCATTTTTATATTCCCCTGGAATATGGCCCTGTGCTTGGTACATAATGCATGCTTAGTCATTGTTTGTGAATTCCTTCAAGATGAGACCAGACTCAGCTATGGGGTCCTTGTGTGCCAGGGTCTGAGAATCCTGGTAGGCTAGAGAAGACAAATATGCTGTAGCTCAGGTCATCTCTTGTTTTTCAAAGAGAGAGTGGAGAAGGGCACGCACATTTAGACTCAGTTCTTAAAGATTAATGTAGAACTCGGTTTCCCTGATAAGCTTTAAATTAAGGTTGGAAATTGCCTCATGAAATTCACAAAGGTGCATACACAAGAAGGGAGAAAAAAAATTCTGATTACAGTTTTATTTGCTGACACCCCTTAACAATTTAAGCTCAAGTGCTATTTTGCTAATTAATGGCTGCTCAAGAAATGCCATGTGTCAGCAATGAATCACTTACTTTTGTTGCTCTTCAGTTGTATATGGATAATGAACAAGGACAAGTCATATAATTAATGCTGAAAATAGCCTAGCTATGGGATAGAGGCCCATCAATAGGAAGAAGATACTATATTTGCCAGTATCCATACCGGGTTGTTAATAGTCTAACTAGTTAAAGGCTTAAGAGGCAACTTTATTGACATATAACCCAATAACCACAGTACAGAAAGGACAAGTAGAGTTAGCTTCAAGGATATTTGGAACCAGGGAGTAGAACACCATCCAGATTCCCACTTTCCATCTTTCATCTTTGCCTTTCTTTGTGCTTCTTCATGCCTTCACACTAACTTTTACATGGGTTCGGGGCCATGGTGCTATTGGTAGCTTTGGGCTCACAATTAACACCTCTGTGCCAGAAAGGAGAGGCCTCTTCTGTTCCACTCCAGCTTGAAGTGCTTCAAGGAAGGACTAACTGGCCACGAGAATCATATGACCAAGGAAGTAGACACCACTCTTTAGAAATTTCTTCTCAGAAGAAGAGAGAGATTCCTTCATGAGTGAATAAGACGATAGGCTGTTAAGTGTAAGAAGCAGTACAAGGATTGAAATTCCAGGAGGACCGTCTGGATTAAAACTGCCATCATAACTCAGAGAAGGGGAAGAGGATGGTTGAGTTGTTGAGGAGCTGGGACTTGAACGGGAATGTCTACCCAACTTTGAGGAGCAAAATGCAATAACCTAAATATACACCCAAATGCTTGGGAGCCCAGGAAGTGAGAGATGCCTCCATGCGGATGGCGGTAACTCCATCTGCTGGATCTGCTGGTCCTTGGATGTAGTTAATTGGCTGAACTCCCCCCTTCTGAACCCTTCAGAGTCTCCGCTGGAACTGTCTTTGGTTTCCTGTCCTCAGCAGAGAGTTCTACATTGGTGTAGCTGGGAGCTAAATCCTAAGGGTGCCTGTGGCATTTGGAAAGGCAGAATTTTCAGCCTTCAAAGCTACTGTGGCTTTATCTTACTAAACTGCTGGATACCACAGAAAGACTCGGCAGGACTGGGAATTATCAGTGGCTTTGATCATTTGCTGAGCATTTAAAACGAACTTATTATAGTGCTTGCTTAGGCACTTTTTTGGAGAAATGTTTCATTTAGCGAATTGACTTAGGTAAACTTATCGAAGAATGCTTCAGTGATTCACTTGTTGATTTAAAGGACTATACGCTTGCTTCCTTGGAACCAGATACTCTAATAGTCCAGCTTACAACGTGACCCTTTGCTCTGACTGCTCTCCTCTGGCAGTTTCTCAGTTTAAGTACAAAGAATTGCCTATATTTCAAGTTACAAAATCATGGCTTTCTGGTAAAATGCCAAGGACAGTCCAGTGATGGCGTAGCACTGATAGTCAACCCAGCTAACTCTGGGCAGTGGTCTGCCTCATACTAGTGAGTGAAAAAAAAAAAAACCAAACAAGCATGACTTATTCAGGAAAACAAAGATCATTAGCAGTGAAACTGATGATTGTAGGGTGGTAAGATTTCTTTTTATCCAAATGAATGAATTTGTAAGAGCAAAGTTAGTTAAGAAGCTGACAGGCTGAATTTTTTTGTTGTGGTAAATGCTGAAACAATCAGAAGAGCAATTCTTACCCTTCACCCAGAATAGAGGAGGAAGAAAGATATGGATAGTTTTCAGTTTTTACAAATGTTGACAGAAGAGTCAAAATATAATATGATAGGTTTTATGAGCTCAGAGCACTGACACATACATTCTTTTAGGCTAACATCATCCTCTGCAAAATGGACAGACACTGTTTATTTTATTTTTGTAAGTAGTCAACTGAGCTAATGTGCCAGTTTCTTCTTTGATGTTTCAGCTTTAAGAAAGTTGCATTAATGGAGGGCAATTATGGTAATTTGAATTAGGAATGGAATTATGGTAATTGAAAACTTCTGCGGTGACAGGTATTTGTGAGACCCCGGTGTTCTGGTGCAGTTCAGAACCGCTATTAAGCCCATGGTAATTAGCATTTTCCCCCTGAAATGGCTGAAAGAATAAGGGAACATAAAACAAAATTTGACAGTGTGAGAAGGGAACTGGCAACAACATCAAAACCAACAGTCAACACAAAGAAACACAAACACACTGATGGTCTTGGGCTTTTTAAAAATAGAGAATCAGAAGAAAATCACAGCTTTGTGTGAGGCACTGGGGAGGCTAAGCATTTATGTTGTGGGTCTGCAGTCTAGAGCCATTTGCAACAGAAAGCCATTCCTGTTTTCTGGCTTCGTTTTCAAATCAAATTGTTGCCAGGGGTGCCTTGGGCCCCCACAATCCAGAGCATGAGAAAGCTACCACTGCTTAGATGAATCACTCCATGATGTTCATTCAGTCATTCAACAAATGTTTATTGATTGCCTATTACGTGCCGCTTAGCTGACTGAGCCACCCAGGTGTCCCTAAAAATGTTATTTTAGCTTTTAAGCTCTTAGACTTTGTTTCTATCTTGGTGATTTCTCTCGAGGTCTCTAAGGATAGTAAAATAATAGAGTGCCTGTAAATTAGTATATGCTTGGCTGCAGATAACAGAACACCTGACCGAAAGTATTTATGTGTGGTTTACTAACCTCACATAATAAGTAGGAAATTCCGGAGTTAGTGTAGCAGGTCAATGGTATCACCAACATCCAGGCTTCCACTCTTTCTGATCCAGCATTTTCTCTAGGTTGGCAATGTCTCCCTAATGGTAACAAAATGGCTACCAAAGCTATAAGCTAATGTCTTTACACGATAATGTTCCAAGCAGGAAGAAAGGGGGCAGGAACAAAAACACTTTCCCTATAATGGAAGAAATCATTCCTAGGGGAGAATTTCTACCTCCCAGAAACCACTAGAAGACTCCTCCTTATTTCTCGCTGTCCAAAACTGGGTCACATGCCTACTCTTAGAACTCAAATTGGCAAAAGTGAACAGTACTGGCCTGACAAATAATTCCTCATTGCCTGGGCTGGGTACATCTCCATTTCATTAAAATCAGGCTCAGTTAGCAAGGAAGAGGGAGAATGACTTTGGTTGTACAGGCATCTGTGTGGAGTTAGAGATGATGGAAACGCCTACAGATACTTTCCCTGTACTTGTACATTTCTAATTTTTCCTTCTGGGTTAAATAATCTTTCAAAAATCTTTTTATAAGAATGCAAATGCTTCTGAGAATGGCACCACATCAAGTCTCTGATACCTCAGCCTGTTGGATAAACTTTAATAGAGAGTGGGACAATATACAGTCACTGGGAGTCTACAGTTTGAAGAGGAAAAAATGGGGAAATCATAGAGAAATTTGAGATTGAGAGTGCTGATGATACATTTTCCCTATATCATAATTTTACCAAACTTCTATGTAGAATTTGATTACCTTGTCCAAAAGTGGCCTTATTTATTGAATATCTATTATCTGTAGAGCACTATATCCTGTGGGCATTTAATCCCTATAACATTCAGGTGAGGTAAGACTGCCCTTACAAGTAAGGAAGATAAGGTACAGAGAAGTTAAATAACATGCAGGGACTCAAACCCACCCAAGCCTGGTGGCGAGTCTGCTTTTTTCCATTGCACCATATTTCCTCTTAAAGCCCAGCAAAGAAGTCAAGTCATTTGAATCCGAGGATGTGATTTATTAGATTTTTCTCTCTGTTGTGAATTTCTTTGTTATCCAGCGCTAATTTCTGTATAACATTCCTCTCTAGTCCCGCAAGATTACAAACTCAGTGGGAGAAAAATTTAAAACTTCACCCATCAAATATCTGAGGTTAACACTAGATTCTTTTGATAAGATACCGGCGATTAATAGTCTGACTCTAGGTGATGCCATCGTCAGTGTCCTGTAGTGATTTATTTCCTATGAACTGTGGGTAGGATATTTTACATTGAGCAGTTGTTTCAATATAGCAAGAGGGAAGAAATAGGGATCTATGACTCCAGTAGAAACTGTTGTTTCGTAAACATATCTAAATGGCTGCCATTATTATTTTAATGGAAGGAAATGATGGAAAATGGGTGAAATCCCTATTTGCTCAAATGAGAACTGTGTCCTATTAAGTTGGCAAGCACAACCATGTCTCTCCTCCTGTCACTCCCTAGCAATCTGTTTGTGAGATGCATCATACAGGCTGCAGTTCAGCAGAGGGTAACTGACCAAGTCAACTTCGCCACAGTCGGCTCTTGTCATTACCAGCGAGTCCATGTCCTCTGCACGGAATCTGAAGCACAATTCGGTTATTGGAGTCCCTCTTTGAGGGAACAAATGTTTTTTTTGCTGCTGAACATTAACTCATGTTACAAATGTGATTGAAAACAATGAAGTAGTCCATCTCCGAGAGCAGGGTGACTGGTTCTATTGATGAGCTGATTTTGGCATCTTGATGACTTATGCCAGATACACGAGTTCATGTGAGCTTGACAGCTGCTGGTAGGAAAAGGGCTGTATGCAAAGGAAGGCTCTCTCTGCCTAGTCACTGCTTCTGCTCAGTTTCTCATCCTGTTTAACAAACAAACAAACATGCAGAAAGGTAAACCTTCTCTTAGTAATTCAGAAAGGCTATTTTCTTGAGTCCTTGTAAGTAGAAAGTGGGATGAAACATTCTTGTACTTGAAGCAAATCTCATTTGGGAGTGTGAAAGAACAATTTGACAATTATCTCCATAGTTCTAAGGTCTAGGGAAGAGAAATGACAACATTTTATTATAAAGCACCTTTAATTGAAGTAATTAGGAGCAAGAAAGCTAGTACAGGCTGGAAGACTGTCAGAAGGGAAATGGATTTCTGGTCAAGTTTGCTGAGCTTGGAGGCTCCTGATGAACTTTTGTGATAATAATTAACATAATACTTCCGAGGCATTTTCAGCCTTATCAGAAATTATTTTTCTCTGCCTTATTCTTCTTTCAGACGAAATAATAACGTTTAGTACTTAGCTGGCATCTTTCATTCCTATGGGTCCCCTAGTTCTTAAACAATTTTTTTATCTCCACATGTGTGAATATGTGTCTACGTAGAGTCATTTCAGCAATTGCCAAAAATTTCAGCAATCCCACTGGGTAGCACATTGCAGCTGTTTAGTATTATGCAGCAAAGATGCATTGTGTTTGAGGGGTATAAAGTAACAAAAAAAAAAAAAAGAAAAGAAAAGAAAAAAAGGAACAAAACCCCAAAAGTTAAAACCCAACATTAATACTCTAAGAAGGAGCTGGGAGACAGAAATGTGGGTATACACAAAAGGATTTGCTCAGAATATACCTATTCCTGCTTTAATATATGAGTCATGGAATATCTGGGTACCAAGAAGGGATTGTGAAGTTGGTTTTAAAGTACCTTTGAAATATGATGTTGTCAACAGCAGGGTTTTCTGATGCCGTAGTGGGGCATCTGTTCAGCATTGATGCAAAGCAATGTATGCCACTTCATTGAATTAGCAATATACTTCCTGTAGCCTGCTGTGTTTTCCTTAAAGGTCTCACTCAAGAACTGGCCATGCCTGTTATTTAGGTTTTAGGAGCTGATAAGTGAATGTGATTAGCCATTCAGATTTCATCTGAAAAGAAATAAAATCATTCTGTTGCTTTAACAAGACATGGACATTCACAGCATTGGTATAAATAGAGTTTGAAAAGCATTGACTGGTTTTCCCTGGCAAATAGAGCAGTGCCTGGCACGTAGTAGGCACCATCTTTTAAATGAATGAATGAAAGCTTTGAATTCCTGATGATAACAGCCCTCACATTTGTGTGGTGAGAAGTGCTTTTCAATGTCCTTTCAGAGACATCAACTTTTTGGATCTCACTAATATTATATGGGACTTAATTTGATATTGTTAATGTCAGAAGAATTTAATGTAAGAAATTAATCATAATGAGATCGCTTCATTTTTCTTTGGCAAGTTACTATTCATACTCCTAGATGGATTAAATTTCTAAGGCCTGCACTGTTCATACTCCAGTCTATGAGAAAGTGCCTGATTCAGAGACCTTGTTGGCTGTCAAGCCATGTTTTCAACCAGTTGATCCCATTCCATTTTGTTGTCTTTCACATCATCTTCCTGGGATTTCAGGGACCTGAGGAGCATGTATATCATCCAAGGGCAACCATTGCATAGGCTGGCCAGTGATGTTTGACCTGTGTCTTTGTTTCCGAAGAGGAGTTGAATTCGGTGGATTTTCTCTTAAGAATTTGAAATTAAAAACATGGGAAAAATTTCCATCTACCAGGGAAGCTGAAAATGAAGAGAGACCATGAGTTAAGCATTGACTATAGCGAGCCAAAGCCATGTGCTGACTTTGACAGAGTCAAGTGAGACATCTGCTTGGTGGGGAAGAGAAGGGAACAAATACACAGAGAATCTGAGACATCATGCATTGCTGATGAGATCATAAGGTCCCTGAGAAAGAGATGGAGAATTAGTGTGATAACCTCTTCTTCCATCTGTGTGCATTTTTATAATGTGCCTCTTTATTTCATGATGTGACTTAAGTGGGTTCCTGTTTCTTATTATCAGAAGAGTCAAGAGAGTCGTTGGCATGATGCATATTGGCTGATGAAAATAGAGAGATCCATAGAAAAGATGATGGTGAGCTTGAACTTCTCATCATGGGAGGGACGTTACAGTAATTGATTTCATGGCATTGGGAGGAATAAATAAGCAATTGCCTTGAAAGATGGCATCAACTTTCTACACATGTGGGTCCTCTTTTGTTATCCATCATAGTGCTTAGGTGCTTAGGTACTGCTCAGCATATCGTTTACAGAAGGTTCCTTGCCCTCTAAGTTATATATTAAGTCAGATAGTTATTTCTTAAGGCCTTACCTTAGAATTCTTTGACCAGGATCTTTATTGGCTCTTCCCATCTCTGTGTGGTTGATTTACCAGACCAAGTATGGCTACAAGTCTTGAATTTGGGAAATTAAGGGCCAAGAGTGATACCCTCCAACTTCTGAGAAGCTTAGTTTTATGCCAAGGGATCCTAGAACTATCATTGTGGAGGATAAAGAAAAAAGAGAACAGTATTGCTAGGGTGCTAACTCACCCAGCTGGTCTCATCTTTCCTCTCCCAGTGTATCCTTTTCTGCTTCTCTATAGCATTATAATTACAGGGGAAAGAACCAGAGAAAGTTGTCAGGAGCCACAAACTATTTAATTTCACTGAGTCATGTCTGCAAAATGTGAGGAATAGCTTTTGTTCCCCTCACAGAGGTATTATGAGATTCAAATATTAGAATACATTCACTAAAATTTACTGAGCTCCCCAATATGGACATATCAGATTATTCTACATAACGGAGCTATTTCCCTTTTCCTGTCCCTCTGTGTGCCCTTATATTGGTGTTCTTGAAGACTTCATTACTAGTCTTCACTTGGGCCCATGCTCTTCCTGGCTAGGTTCATCATCTATGCCTGTGGAAGAAGATACCATCTATGCTGCTTAATTCCAAAATCTTTACCCCCAATGTATTTTTCTTCAGTTCTAGACTCCAGTATCAAATTCTCTGTCATACATTCCTCTCTACGTATTTCATGGACACCTCAAGAACATGCCAAAATATGTGTAGTAGCTTGGAGGTGAGAGGCAAGATGGCTCATAGTTTGAATTTGAGGATCCATAAGTAGTGCAGGATGGGGAGAGGGTAGAGAATGTAGGAGCAAGGGAGGAATTTCTTTAGTGGCATGTTCCCTGTCAACCTAAGCTGGAACTGTGTTTCTGGTGTGGTTCTGGCAGTTAGGGTTAACCACAAGAGGAATCTGACTGAGATTCGGAAAATGGGAGTGTAGCCCTAGCCAGATGTCAGCGTAGGGCCAGATGCTGCTGCATAATGTGCTCACATACCTGGTCAGCATGGGGAAAGTAGTGACGGCAGCTGCGTTTCCTCCCTCCATCGCCTACCACCACTCTCCGGATTCTCAGAATCCTATCCTGAGCTCTGTGGTGAAACCTTCCTGGGATCCTGCACGCCACTCATACCATCAAGGACGGAAGTGATGGGAGAAAGGAGGATTCCATTTTGTTGTTGTTGGCTTCCATTTTGTCCTCACAGCTTCCAGCTTGTTTGTTTTCCCCCACTTCACACTTGTATTCTCTTCTGTACTGGCCTGACTCCCTTCGGACCCCATACCGGAGGCAGAAGCATGTTATAGCTTACATAACTGCATAGGATTTGATCCCTACAATCAGTCCCTTATTTTGTATCATTTATAGTCATTCTGCTCCTTTGATTGAACCCTGATACAGCTTCTTATTTAATCAGCCCTCATCTATTGATTTAATTGATCCATTGAATAGTTACGACATTCGCCTTTGCTCTACCCAGGAATTTAAGACAACAGATAAACAGACTGGCCAGTTTTAGCAAATCTGCAACAGCCACTTCCTTGCTGAAAAAATTTCCATATTTTAAGAAATGTTTTCCTGCAGCAGAACATCATGTCCAAGACAGTGACTTTTGTAAAAAAGAATTTCCAGAGAGTTCTTTTTCTTAGCAATAATGTTTGTATTTTAATTGCTTTATTAGGAAGATGATTTTTTCACTGTTAGCCAAGCCCTAAATACTTAAAGCATCATATGGTGACATTTGAAAGGAAGTTTTATCTTTGGATATTTGAGAGCTCTAATGTACACAGTACTCTAGAGGTCACAGCATTCACTATATAATCCAAAAATAGGTCTTTTATATGTTAAGTGGGAATTCTGATCTTAAACATATGTTTTTCCTTTTGTTCACAAGAAACTTCAAACCTAAATATTGTTTAAAAATATAGTTAAACATGTGATTAAAAAAACCACTTTTAAAATATAGCTGCCAAATATTTCTTATCTTAAAGAACACTGGGAAGGAAAAAAAAAAAAGTGAAGGCGAACAAAAGGCAACACTGTCCTAAATTATACATTAAAAAAAATTGAATTCTAATGCATGCTTATGCTGGTAGACAACTCAACATTATTATTATGTATCTGAGGTTTAAAACATTTTTTATTTTTTTATTTTTTATTTTTATTTTTTTTAAAGATTTTATTTATTTATTTGACAGAGAGAGAGATCACAAGTAGGCAGAGAGGCAGGCAGAGAGAGAGGGGGAAGCAGGCTCCCCGCTGAGCAGAGAGTCTGGGGCTTGATCCCGGGACCCTGAGATCATGACCTGAGCCGAAGGCAGAGGCTTTAACCCACTGAGCCACCCAAGCACCCCTAAAACATTTTTTAAATTAAGTTTAATTTGTAGTGTACAAATACCATATGGTCCTATTTATAAAACCTGAGATTTAGCAAACCTATTGGAAACAAGTTCTGATAGGATTGTACACAGCAGAATGAATGGGATTTGATATGCTGGCCAATAGAAAACCACCATAGGTTATTTCCCTAACCCCCTAGCTTTATTGTGATAAAATAGACATAAAATATTGTGTAAGTTTAAGGTATACAAGGTGATGATTTGATACATGTACGTGTTGCAAAATGATTACTGTAATAAGGTTAGATAACACATCTATCACCTCACATAATTACCTTTTTTTGGGTGGTGAGAACACTTAAGATCTATGCACTTATCAATACTCATAGGTTCTTGAGCAGGGAACTGAAAGCAATATTTCAGGATGATTAATACTAATGGGTCAGAAAGGCGGGTCAGAAATGATGCTTAAGTATAACAGTAACTGAATAAATTATAAAATATGAATTTTTTTCTATTGCAAAAGTAATCCATGCTCACTAGAGGAAGTTTGAAAAACTCATGTAAGTGAAAAGAAGGAAATAAAACATCTTAAGTCATCATCACTGAATCTCAAACAATATTGGCATTTTGGCATATTTTCTTTTAATTTTTTTTTTTTAATTTATTTATTTGACACAGAGAGAGAGATCACAAGCAAGCAGAGAGGCAGGCAGAGAGAGAGGGGGAAGCAGACTCCCCGCCGAGCAGAGAGCCCGACGCGGGGCTCGATCCCAGGACCCTGAGATCATGACCCGAGCCGAAGGCAGAGGCTTTAACCCACTAGCCACCCAGGCGCCCCTAATTTTTTTCCTCTTTATGTTTCAGAATGTAAATGATTTTTATCCTGATGATTTTTTATTTAGCATTTTTGAATACGCTTGAAATTTATCAGAGATTCATAGTGAAACCTTTGATAATGTCTAAATTCATTAATACCTGAATCTGAACATATATTTTTACCTTTCTTTTTTCACAAGTTTATTAAGGTGTAATTTTGTACAGTAAATTTCTCACACATAAAGTAGACAATTTGATGAGCTTTGACAGATATACACAGACACAAAACGACCACTACAATCAAGATATCGAACATTTCTATCACCCCCAAAGGTTTTATTGTGCCCTGTTACAATCATCCCTCCCTAGGCAACCACTGATTTATTTTCTACCATTGTGTGCATTTTCTAGAAACACGCTCTTTTTCTGTCTGGCTTCTTTGATTCAGCCTAATGCATTTGAGACTCATCCATGTCGTTACATGTATCAGTAGTTTGTTCCTTTTTATGGCTGAGTGATACGCTGTTGTATAGCATATAATTTTTTTTCCGTAAAATGTGTGGAGAACAACAAAACCATGCTGCGATTCAGATGACAGGCAGTTCCTATACATTCATTTCATAGTGCTTATGAATCAAATTCATGCCTCAACACAATTACATATTTTCATAATTCATAGAATTTGAGGTCACTACAAATACTCAAAATCCCTAATGTTAAATTCATTTGTTCATTTATTCATTTGAGCTGTGTAAACTTGCTAGGTACTTGTAGGTACCTGAGATACATCTACATACCAAAGTATTTTTCCTTGCTGAGATCATATTGTAATAGAAGATAGGAGATTGTATTTCTAATAAATAGTAAATGTAAACATGTAAATAATCCTGTTTGTTAGAAGTTGGTAAGTTTTTTTCCATAAAAAAGGAAAAGATGGAGCTGGGTAAGGAGATTGGGAGTGCCAGTAGTGTGTTTGGAGGATAGAAATAAGTTCTAAGATTAAATAGAGTAAGCCTTGGTAAGGCCTGAGTTTTAAAATCTGACAATGTCAAAGATCTATTTACCATAGCGTTTTCTATGTAATTCTTTGTAAACATACGGCTATTAATATTCAGTTGAATGGTTGTATCATAATTTGCTTAATCAGAGCTATCATTGAACATTTAGATTAGTTCTAATTTTCATTGCTAAATATAATGTCACTATGAACATTCTGAATAAAGCTTATGAATTGTCTATTGTTTACTTAGGGTAGATTTTGAAGAAGTAAATTATTATAACCAAAGACATAATCTTGGGGCACCTGGGTGGCTCAGTTGGTTAAGCGTCTGTCTTTGGCTCATGTCATGATCCCTGGATCCCTGGGTCCTGGGATTGAGCCCCGCCTCAGGCTCCCTGCCCAGCAGCGGTCTGCTTCTCCTTCTCCCTCTGCCTCTCCCTCCAGCTTGTGCGCTCTCTCTTTCTCATTCTGCTCTCTCTCTCTCAAATAAATAAATAAAATCTTTAATAAAGAAAAGACATAATCTTTTTTCTTTTACTTTTTAAGATTTCTTAATGTTGAATCGTTATTGTATTCCTAAGATTAAATTCTCCTTAGGTATATTATTATTTCCTAAAAACCTTGTTAGACTCAATTTATTAAATATATGTATTTTATTATTTGTTATATTATAAGATTTTAAAATCTACTTAAAAAATAAAATTAACCTAGAATTTAGTTTCTAGTGGTATTTTTTTTTTTTTTTTCCAGCATTGGTAATAAGGTCGCTTTGTCATAAAACAAACAGGTAGCTTCCCCTCTGGTTTTCTGTTCTTGGGAATAGTTTTGGGTAGAGTTTTTTTCCTTTGAAAGTATGATAGAACTTATCTGTAAATCCTCTGTTCTGGATCCTTACGGTGGGAGAGATTCCTTTCAGGTTGTTTTTATTTATTTTTATTTTTCCTTGACTTTACTTTCTTAGAGTTGTTTCTGTTGTTTTCCTAGTTACTTGAGCTGATTGCTTAACTCATTAAAAAAAATTGGACCTCAGGTACACATCATGGAGTCAATCATATTCCTGGCATTGGGGCAAGTGATCATCACCAGGCAAGAACTTTACTCATTTAATTGTTTTGCTGTTCCCTCCAATCTTCCCTTGTTTCTCCAACATCCACTCCTAAGTATTTAATATATGCCCTTCCAGCATTGTCCATACATGCATACATTTTTATCCTTAAAAAGTACATGGTATTTTTTATGCCTTAAAATTTTGCATTAGTAATTTCTGGCAATGGTGGAGTAATAGGAGTTATACCCTTAAACAAACAAAACAAAACAAAAAAACAAGACAAAATATTTCAACCAATGGTTTTCAAGACACCAGATGTCAGACAATAAAAAAGAGCGATCCCAGTGAGATGGGAAACAAACGAGGTGATCCCTGTGACTTCCCTTGAGAGGCCATGATGCAGGGTAGGGGAGCCCAGGTGGATCCTGGAAGACTCCCTGAGTTGAACAGATGGGACTAATCATCTGGGGAGACCAAGGTGGTTTGAGTTTGACAGAGTCCTTGAGAGGAGCAAGCTGCACAGAAACAGAACCCAGGAGATCCACAGGTGGTGTCACTTGAGTACTCAACAGAGTCCTGATCAGTACATGTGTGTGAGGCCAGGGAAGGAACCGTTAGGAGGAATTAGAGGGAACTGTGAGGTGTCCTCACAGAGGGCCAAGAGCAGTGTCTGTTTCCACCATCCAGTCTGGAAAACCTCATAATTCATGGGACATTGGGTAGAGTGCTCAGGTCTTGCCCCAGTAGTGGAGAATGATTAGCCCTGGAATAATCACTGTCCCAGCTCTGCCTAACACATTTTGAAAGCAAGACCTGAAATTATTGAAGTGTTCATAAATAACTGCATTTTAGAGCAAAGGTCAACAATTATAGGAATAAAAACATATCCACTACACGAAAAATAGAATTGGATACCTGGCATCAAATCGAAATTACCAGGCAAGCAATGAAGCAGGACAATGTGATCCATAGTCGGTCAGTTGAAACTGAACAAGAACTGACACAGATATTCAAAATTCCAGACAAGGGCATCAAAGCAGGAACTAAAACTATAGCATATGTTCAAAAAATTTAAGTAGAAATGTAGATGACATATATAAAAAAGACTAAACCAAAGTTTTAGGGATTAAAACTGAAATGTGTGAGATAAACAATTCACTTTATGAGATTAACAGCAGATGAGACACTGCAGAGGAAAAGATTAATCCATTTGAAGGCATTGCTACAGAAACTCTCCAAAAGGAAACACACTGAGGAAAAAGGATAACAAAAAGAAAATAGAATCAGTTAGCTGTGAGACAACTTTAAGAAGCCTAATATACATGTAGTTGGAGTCTCTAAAGTAGTAGGAGGAAACAAGAAATATTTGAAGAAATAAAGGCTAAAAACTGCCAAATTTGATGCAGCCTATAAACCCACAGCTCACAGAAGCTCAAAGAACCCCAACAACAGGAGGAAGAAGCATATCACAATTGAATTGCTCAAAACCAGTGTTATATAGGAAATATTAAGAGCAGTCAGAGAAAATGTCACATACATACAGAAGAACAAAGATAAAGATGACAGCAGATTTCTCTTTGGAAACTGTGAGTAACAACTTTAAAGTACTGAAAGAAAAAAAAAAATAGTCTACTTAGAACTCTATACCCAACAAATATGTCTTTTGAAAACAAAGAAAAAGTAAAGACTATTTCTGACATATGAAAGCTGAAAAAAATTATCATCTGCCGACCTGAACTAACTGGAATGTTAAAGCAAGTTCTTCAGGCAGAAGGAAAAGGATTCCAGATGGAAAGACAGATATACACAAAGAAATAAAGAGCACTAGAAATGGTAACTGGGTAACTTTTTCTTTTTTTTAAAAAAAGAAATGAATTTTTCTTTTTATTTAAATATCTTTAAATCATATTTACTTATCCGTTCCTACAGTGATGAGAACTTAGGTCACCTTCAACATTTTCCTAACACTCAGGTCGAAGGTGATAAACCTCCTCATATTTTCTCATGTGTCTATGCAGGATTTCCCTAGGGATACAGTTCTTGGAAAACTCAAATTAGAAGAAAACTTCTAGAATATAAAACTTCTTTACCAAGAACTACATATTTAATAGAGAAACTGAATACCTTCCTTTGAATGTTGGGAAAAAGACAAGGATGATCCTTTGACTATTACCATCAACATAGCATTATACAGGTCCTGGATATCGTCATAAGTAAAGAAGAAGTAAGGGGCACTTTCATTGGAATAAGGGAAAGAATAATTACTTCAGATACAGCCCAAGAAAGGTCAGTAAGGTTGCTGGATACAAAATTTACAAGTATCTCCCTATACCAGTCAAGACCAATTAAAAGTGTAATACCATTTTCAGTAGAACAAAAACTATAAAGTACTTAGTAGATCACTTAATAAAGTGTGCACAAAAACCTAGGAGAGAAATGCGGAAATATTTCTATTAAAGAACATAAAATAACAATAAATAGAAAGATATATTCATAGTGGAACAAGTCATCATTTTAAAGATTTAAGTTTTGCTTCAAATTACTCTATAAATTCAATGCTAAGATAATGTTGAAAAACAAAAACAGATATGCGGGATTGCCTTGCTCCTTTAGACGTAAAACAAAGCCATAGTTAAAACAACAATACAGTACTAGACCAATAGTAATACATTAAAGTATAAGAGGAGAAAGGAGAGATTAGTTGGAATAAAGTCTCCAAACAGGTGAAAAACCAAACAGGGAAAAATGTCAGAGAATATCTTTGTGCCCTTGGGATGTGGAAGGATTTGCTCTATGAGACCAAAGACACAAACAAAAACCAGTGGGGGCAATATTAATGGATTTGTCGACATGAAAAGAAAAGATTTCCGTCCATCAAAGAACATGACAAGGTTAACAATTAGGTAACAGAAAAACGTTTGTAAAGTAACAAGAAAAGCTCAAGATGTGCAATGGAAAAATGGGCAAAGGACACGGCTGATAACTTTATGAAAGATTCTCAACCTCACCATTCATCAGAAAAAAACAAATGAATATATAACTATAAGCAACTTAATACCACTGAGCAAAAGTGCCACACAACTAGGTAATATCAGTTGCTGGTGAAGAAAAAGGGAAACTAGAACTTTAATATACTCCTGGCGGGCTTATAAAGCAAAGATACCATTTTGAAAAGCAGTGTGGCAGAAATAAGACTTTAGGACTTTTGGTACATGTCCCCAATTGTTTTCTCCCGAGTGCAGTTCTTCATGATGTTTGTTACTGTATCCCTTATATATATATTTTAAATTTACAAAAGAATCATATTGCTACTGTCGTTTAATAACAAAGCTGTCTATCTCCTTTACTCATTAATCTTCTGGGAACTTGATATTTTCTTCTAATTGATTCATATGAACTTTCAGATGAGCTTGCATATAAAAAGTATTTTTTTTCTTTTGATGTATTTGCATGAAAATGTTTTGATCTGTTGTGTCTATCAACTGCGCTACAGCTATAAATGGCTCCAAAATATCAGTTATGCACTGGCTGCTGGTTGGTGACAGCACTTCTGGGATTTGCCAGGCTCTGTGTCACATATGCTCATCATTCTAGGGTTCCAGCTCAGGGAGCCACCTCATCTTTTTTTTTTTTTTTTTTTTTGTGGTAAAGGGTAAAAGTCAGGAGAACTGATGGAGATATATACTGGCTCTTGATGTTTCTGCTCTGAACTGGCATATGGCATGTGTGCTCATGCATCACTAGCCAAAGCGAGGTGGGGAAATGAAGTCCACCTACGGGGATGTGTAGAAAGTCATGTAGCAGAGGGTGGGGAATGGCTAATCCTCTCACCAGGAATGGAGTGATGAGCGATAGGTAAAAGGAGTGTAAGTTTCTATAGAGCTTATTTGCAGGTGATGATTTCTTTTTTAATTCAAATCTTTTTATTCCTACCTTGCACAGATGGCACAGTGGAATAGGGGTGTCTCATGGAAGGGTATTTTCACAATGCGAATCGTCTCTGGGGACGTATCCTGTTGTAGCTTTTGGAGGTAGCAGCCTGCAGCTGACTTGGGTTGTTAATTGAAGCAGGAAATGTGGTAAACCTGCTGGTTTGCCTGCTGGAGGCCGGTGAGGCTGACTGGCTGACTGTGGTCATGCTGGCAATTCATAGCATTTGAAGAAAAGAGCTGGGGTTTCATAGCCAAGAAAGGCTTTGAGGGCATAAAGGGTGTATGGATTTTGAGAAACTCTGGAATTCTCAGTCTTTCAGGGGGGCTTTGGGGGAACTTTGGTGCCCAACAGTAAGCAGACCAGAAAGACAAGTTAGACTTACTTGGGTACAAGATTTTGAAAGCGAAGGAGCACAGCATCAAGATATAAGCACTTCCTGTTTCTAGTCCCTGATTAGAAAGTTCTGATTAGAAAGTTCTTTTGATATAAATGACTCTGCCCTCCTCCCAATACTCTCATACTCACACTCAAACATTCCAAAAACAGCGTCAAAAAATTAGCACAATCCTCAGCTCCAAATCTGCTCTACACATCAATCCTTGGTGTTTGGGGAGATTATTTATTTCAGTGAGTATTTATGGAGTGCTTTCACATGCCAGCTCTGTGATGGGTGATGGGGACACACAGATAAACAGAACCTGTCCCCCATGGACATGGGCACAGGTAATTATCTTTTAAGAGCCCCCGGAAGAGGGGCCAGAGGAAGGACATATTAATTTGGCTGGGAGGAGGGTGGGTCTGATGGAGTCTCAGAAGACGCTACATTAAAGTTGGGCCTTGACACAGAGGAGAGGTTTCCAGCAGAGAGACAGCAAAGGCGTGGAGATGGAAAGAAAAGAGAAAACAGAGAGACCCTCATGGGGCCCAAGCAGAGAGGACGTGGGAGAGAGTGGTACGAGGGGAGTTTGCAGAGGTAGATCACAGCCATGACAAATAGTGGATTTTTATTTTGAGGCGGTAAGAAGCCACTGAACATTTTTATAAATATACATATTGAATAAAGCACATAGATCCGTGCTTTGGAAAATAGCTATTGACAATCTGAAGACAAATTAGAGAAATAAGAGTTTGAAAATTGGTAAACCAGTAGGAGGCTAATGCAACAATCAGAGAAAAATTAATATGCCTTCTAATGAAAGCAGAAGCAGTGAAAATTAGCAAGAGACAGATTCAAGGGATCTATCAGAGAGGGAAGTGACAGGGTTTGACAACATTTTGGATGTGGGAAGTACAAGAGGGAGGAGCCCACCGTGTCTGTCTGGGGTTTGCTGCCGTGGGTAGAAGAGTGAGAGATCACAAGAAGAGCAGGCTTGAAAGAGGGGGCGGATGCTGGGGAGCTGATCTCATTATCCCAGAAGAAGTCCTATTATAGGATGCTTGGGCTGGAACGTTAAGCACTCCAACAATTTTCCAGTCTTATTTTTCCATCTGTTGGTTGGATTTCAAGGTAGATTGAAACTGTATTCACATCATAGCATTGATAAGTGAGCTGGCGGTGTGGATGCTGATTCGGAGACCAGGGCAGGACCACGCGGCATCTCCAGCTGCATCCCGAGGGCTGCCCATCTCCTGACCAATGCTATAATGAGGATGCTGGGTCCTCTGCGGAGCATTTCAGTGACTTACTGTCCTGCTTGGTCCCGGGCTAGGTACACTGCTGGGACTGTGGAGCTGCGGCATCCCTTTTTTGACAACAGCTGCATCGGCTTTCACCTCCCCCTCAGCTTTTCCCTGGGTGGCTGTTCTATATGCAGAGAGATAGCAAGCACTGGGGACAGGTGATGCTGCTGACTGCAAGGGGAGCACACTGGCTTCTCGAGGCTTCTGTCAATGCTGGCTGGCAGCTAAAGTTGTTAATTCACTCCCCGCTCTAATTAAAATTAGAATTTGCCAGGGCCTTGGTCAAATTTTCCTTAGGAATAATCATGAATAGCTTGTGATGGAACGGACAGGTTTCTTTAATTGTCCCTGGCACAGGCTGATCTTTGATTTTCTTTCCTCTGGATTTAGAGCATCAAAGTAAGCATAGTTTGAAAATCCAAATCAAGGAAGTAATTGCAGAGTCCTTGGTCTTTTTTTTTTTCCCCCTTAAGGTCATTTCTTGGAAGCTTCTGGAAAGAGGGCTCATCCCTATTGGGCTTCCAATCCAAATCAAGGAAGTAATTGCAGAGTCCTTGGTCTTTTTTTTTTTTTTCTCCTTTAAGGTCATTTCTTGGAAGCTTCTGGAAAGAGGGCTCTATTGGGCTTCATCTGACAGACAGGGTATGTTCTGATATACCTGCAGCATCCATCCCTGGTCCAGGCTCCAGAAAAACATGTAGTATAGAAGGGAAAGGGTCTTGGGAAAACAGTGAAAGAGCATCATGGTAAGTAGGCTCGCAGGCTGTGTGAGGGAGAGCGAGACATGGACAAAATAGAGGCAGATTTATTTTAAGCATCGGGACCCCTCCCTCACCTGGGTCTCTTCCAAATTCCTGGGAAGAATATGTTGACATGGATATATGTCTTTGAGAAACTTTGTATATTCTCATTCTCAAAGAGCGCCCCCCAAACTATGTAATTCACGGGCTCCACAGAACCTGGATCTACTTTTAATTTATGGCCCTAGAAAAAGAAGAGGAAGGAAAAAAATCCTAATATGTAGGAGTTCTTTGTGCTCCTTCTATGGTACATCTTAGCTTTATCTGGCTTACTATTACCCTACAATCCTAAATGCAACTCTTTACAAAGCAAGAAAGTTGGGGGCTTGGGGGATGGGGGAGGGAGTGGGAGACAGGATTTCAGCTGGCCGCTTCGCTTCTGTCATTTGCATAATTCCAGATAAACAAATGATGGAAGCAACGACTATTAGTCATCGTGATGCTGCTTTAATTATTTCAAGCCGACAAAATGGTAATATGTCATTTGATGCTAGACTCTTTCTTTACGCTTGTTCTGTTTTGGATATATGTGTGAGCTTTAAAATTAGTCACCACAACATGGAAAGCACTGTAAAAAAAAAAAAAAAAAAAAAAAAGAGAGAGAGAGAGAGAAAAGAAAAAGGGGAAAAAAGAGAAAAGGCTGTGAGTGTGAATGTAAAAATGCATTAAGCTCCAACACAAAAGCAGATGAAAACTGGCAATAAGCCTAACGCTTACAGGGTTTTGGACTCTAGCTCAGTCACTCAGGATTGGCGCTGAAGTGTCATTTTCCAGAGGCATAATCAGAATGACCGTGTCTCCACAGCCTCTTCAGCACCGTCGATTGTCTTCTGTTTATTATTAATTTGTCATGTTGTTTCCAAGCATTTCAGCACAATCTTCTCATTTGAAGCACATTTCCATCCATTACAAGCTCTGCGGAACCCCCACGAGGAGGTAGCGTTGGCAGCTTTACCATGCTGGCCTTTCCACTGGAGACAGAGAGAGACGGAGAAGCTCCCCTTAGGTCTCACATTCAATCAATACCCAGGACAAAGCTCAGCAGTGGCAGGCAGGCTTGCTAGTTCTATACCTGGCTGCTGGGACATCCTGCTTTCACGGTTTTTCTCGTGTGTGTGTGTGTGTGTGTGTGTGTGTGTGTGTGCGCGCGCGCGCGCGTGTGTTTAACCTACAAGTTATTTTTAAATAAAAGGCACGGGGAAAAAAAATGTGTTCTTATCTTAGCTGCCTTGAGTCCCTGAAAAGACTCGCAAGGGCTATTTACTGGTGATAAAATACAAGTGCCTTGTTGTGGGATGAGATCAATAAGTAGTGTTCTCCAGCCCTCCTGCTGGACTCTGGGGAGATTAAGTTTGTTCCGCCTTCACTGAGGATTCTTCTCCCTTTAGAAACAAGCTGTCATGCTCCCATCTAGGTCTTAAGCTGAGTTATGCTGCTGGGACAGATGTGCTGCCCCCGTGGCTTGGACTCTTTACAACTCCTTCTTTGTGATCAGTCCTGACATCACGGCCCTGGACAGTTCAGTAATGGTAATCTTGGGGCTCGTTCTTTCTGGAGACATCTGCTCTTCTACTTTTGCTGCTTGGTTTGATGTTGCTAAAGCACACTGTTCATTTGCATCGACAGGCCTACCCATGCCTGTCCTTCATTTGGACCATGAATATGTAGTGAAAGACTCAGGACTCAATTAATTTAGATAGTTCTGAAATTTCTGAATTGCAGCTCATTGGGGGAGGTAGGACGTTGAGGCTTATTTTCAGTGCAGAATATAAGCAAGTCTGTGCTGTGAGGCTATATGAACATCTGCAAAATGGGCTCTTTATGTTTTTTAAAAAACGTGCACTGTAGTGGAACAGAAGCATAATATAACCCATTAGCATTAGTGTCAGCGTAACAGCCTCTGAATTGCATATTGGTGGGAAAATATTGATAGCAAAGTGTAAACAACTGCAAATGGGAAATGCAATAAAACTCTCTTCATAGGACTCATAATTTACAATTAAATAGGCTACATTGAAATGATATGAAGTAGAGCCATGTATGTCCAAAGTAACAGGGAATTTAAATTAAGGCTTGTACTTTCCCATTGACCTATAGGTGGGTAAAAACAAAAAAGAAAGAAAGAAAATAAACTTAGTGTATTATCTGGCCAGTCTGTGGTTGGTAATGGTACAAATAATATTTGTTAATCATATTTTGGATTTGTGTAAAATTTTCCGCAGTAAATATTCTATGTACCCAAGTGCAATTTGCTTACAGCAAATAAAGTATTTTGTGGCACAAATATATTCTACAATAAGGGAATATGAAACTGAAAAGGAGTTTCCTCACAGATAGGCAGCTATATTTTTGGATGTGAAATGACTGGGTTAGTCTAGCGAATTTGCTTTCACTTACAAAATCCCTAGGGCTTTAGTTTCCTCATCAGTAAGTTAATGGATTGATCTAAACCAGTATTTTCATCTGCTTTCTATTCTGTCACTCCTGTGCCATGTAATAAGGTGAGAATGGTTTAAGACTTACTCATCTGGATCTTGGGAAAATAGTCAACTTCAGACTATAGTGTGATCATTGAGTGCTTGGGAATGAAGCAGCAAAATTATAAATTTTGTCGTTCTGAGTCGAGGCGACACTGGATGGAAGGAAGGGGGAGGCTCCTATTATGGTGGCTGGGGTTGGAGACATTGACCAGGTACAGATTTGGAGTGGGGACTTGGCAAAGCAGGGTCTCTGAAGGTAGATTTGGAGTGAATGTTATCACTGACTCTCCAGAATCCTTCCTTGGATACCATTTGTGGAAGAAACAACTTCTGTGAGCCTTGGTATCCAATGGTTTGGATCCAGCCCTATAGGATGATTTGGAGAGAACCCATGAGTGGCTCTATGGCTCCAAGAATAACAATGTTCCCTCTCTGAAGTTGCAGGGAGGCTAGTCAGGACAAGGATGTGACTGAAGCTCAAAACTCCTTTCCAGTTGGTATCTTGGTCTATGGGTATATCCTGAGGACAATGACTTACTGTGTGTCTCACTGGAGAGGACTGTGTCACTACCAGTTTGTAATGCTGACAAGCCCCTCATGGTTCTGTGGTAGCTAGCGGGGACAGAAGTTGCATGGAGAGGGTAGCTCCCAGTATTTGCTTTTCTGGCGCAATGGTGGTCCAACACATACCCTGGAGCATGGTGTTCTCAGGCATGATTCCTAGCTGATTGTGACATTTGTGGAGGAAAGTTTCCTCATCCTACAGCTTGAGCAAACACTTTAATGCCTGTGACAGCAGTGCGTGCCCCTTGGTCCCTGCAGCAGGTTTCTGGACCACCTGTACTCCACTGTGATGTCCTAGGGCAACAGCGACAATGAATGAAATAGAGAACAGATTTTTCATTTCTTCTCTGGGGGCCATGTCTCTTGGAAAGAGTAAGTTCATAAGGTTTTGGGGCTTATCATAGGAAGACATTCTCAAGGTAGCAAGTTGAGGACATAGAGTCATTCAAGGGGCATATATTAAGAGAAGTGGCCTGATTTTGAATCCTAAGCTTGCTAGGCAGGGCATTTTGGATAGATCCAATCCTTGCAGTTCTAGGGGCTGAGAACCTTGAGGTTTCTATATAATCATTTCAGTTGTCCTTTGGAGAGAACCACTTGTGCCCTCCTGACGTTGTAATGATTATTGGGAGCAATATCAGTAAGGGAATCTTCTCTCAATAGAAGGGTGCTTGAGGGAAAGAGAAGGTTAGGGAGTGAATATGGGGTGGTCAGATCTGTAAATATTCATCTTTGTGTTCCTCTTTTCTGCTTTTCATAATACATGTCTAGTTCCCGATCAGTCAGAACCATCCTCCTTCAGGAGAATTGGGATTGTGGTAGTGGGAAGGCAGAGAGAAAAACAGCCACTGTTCTGTTTGTGACTTCCAAAACAGGTCTTTGAAGTCCACATGAGAAACAGTAGTTTTAAAAGTCAAAGTTTCTATTTTCAAGAGCCAAGTTCTACAAAAGCTAAGAAAAGCATCTTGAGATCCCAAAGGGAAGACACTGAAGGAAGCTTGGCATATAGCTTATACCAGAACAATAAGCGAAAAGGCAAAAAAGGCAGTGCTTTGAACCCTGGCTGAGCATTAGAATTATTTGGGAGAACTATTAAAATGCCTATGCCTAGGCCTTGCCCCAGGCCAGCTGCATCAGAATCTCTCAGAGTGCTCACGGGGCATTGGTGCTTAAACCAAGCAGACAAAACTATGTGGATTCTTCTCATGTTCAGCCACAGTTGAGAACAAGGAAAAGTGAGAAGACCATTCTGATCTAGAATGGGATAACGTATGCACTTGGAGGAGGTATCTGTGGACTGAGATCTGGAGACAAGATCTGGGCAGATCCCATAGAGAGGATCCGTTTCCCTGTGAAAAATTGTTCAATCCTACCAGCTGCTAGCATCAGGTAGTTGTGTGGGAATTGAGGCAATGATATTGCCATTTGAGTATGTGACCCTCTAAGGAGTCCTGTTAGCCATATTCCTCATACTCTGGGAAGGACATTCCACAGTCTAATGCGTGTAGTTCATCCTGAGTTGAACAGCGGAAGGGGCACTCACCTATCCCTGGACATAGCTAAGTCCTATTCAGACTTCCCTGGTTGATGTTCCCATTTTCAATGGCTGTGAATCACACAGAAGATACCCTAGAGGAAACCCTGGAGGTATGGTGAGGTTTTGCAAAGCGAAGCACCTGAATTTTGGGGAGGCAGGGCTAGACCGTGTTGAAACTCTCGTTACATGAAGAAAGGATATCTCAAAAAAATCAAATGATGAACACGAGGTGTACTTTAGAAAGAAAATGAACTGTGTGAGCTCAGCCTTTGACGTGCAGTTCTGTCCCTAATTAGGGGTTACCATGGTAATTTTGAAACAATGCTTGATGCACCTGGACATATATTAGGACTTGGCTCTCCAGTTGGGTGCCGTTGAGATGTTCTTTTTAAAAGTACATTTAAAATTATAAGTAGCAGAACTGAGTGTGAGAGGAATAAAACACACATGAAGATACTGGCAATGTTTCTGCTTCCACCATTGAATTTTAAATGGCACAACTGATTTTTTTATTTTCAGTGTGGTAAAATGGCTTTGAAGGGTACATTCAAAAGACTGTCTACAGTCTTTCTGTAGAGAGCATTTAGGTTTTTGAAAAATTGATAGTGATAAAAAGTTCATAAAGATGACAATAGTCATACTTGTATGACTTTAACCTTAGTAGGGTGATAAAATAGCAAGGTGTGTGTTTTACACAAAATATATCTAAAGAAAGACATAGAAAGCCTCACTAGGGGAAGTTGGGGATTATTGCATCCTGCTCAGTGTCTATGTATAACTGTTATGAATGGAAATATTTTCAGCCAGAGCAGGATATTTAATTTCTATGAAGAAGGAACCTTAGGAATGTCACAGGTGGTAGTGGTGCTGAACAGGAAAGCATAATTCTCTGTGCCTCGTGCCAAGTAGGCTGCCATTGAGATCAACAGCACTGTGCTTCCCAAAGCACTGCTGGATCACGTCCTTATGGAGATTAAATTAGACTATAATGAGAAATAGTCTTATTTAATGAGAATATAATTATTTTTATTGTGACTAGTAACAACCATAATACGAGTGACAGAGTGTGTTAAGGAGCGGGCTGGCTTGGTAATGAGGCTGGGAGGTTTCTGCTGCCCACTCTCCACGGACCTGAGTTTTTTCACCTATACACTAGGACAGTCATTTCAATGGCTAGCACAGAGCTTTGGCAGAAATAGTGAATGAACATGGTGCAGCATATAAAATGTTCTTTAATTTTTAAATTGGGGAAAAGATGAAGAAGGACTAGTAACTCTTGATATAAGGAGTTAAGCCTAAAGTAATCAGAAAATTCCTCTAACACTGTGTTCTTTCCAAAGTTTTTTTTCTGCCAAAAAAAAAAAACAAAACAAAACAGGATGCCCACTTACGTTTGAATTTCAGATAAACAACAATTTTTTAAAGTGTATGTCTATCCCATGCAATATCTGGGTTATACTTATATATTTATATAATTGGCGTGCACATCTACTAAAACATAGAGCACCTCATATTTTATCTGGTGACCCTAAATAAGGGATCACCTTATGAAGTGAGATTTGAGCAAAGCCTCAAGGAAAGCTTTTATGTATACAATATCTTCTCCCACTGGCTGCTCTTAGGCCTGAAATGCAACTGTTAAACCATTTCTATGAGTTAAGGCATAATAACCAAGATGTCTTTGTTTAAATGCAAATGAGCACACATCATCACATTATTTTTATCTTAGTTTATCTATTCTATAACCTCCAATAGCTGCAGAGAGTCTTCTGTGACCTGTGGGCTTAGCTCTGCCCACTTGGCTCTTGATGAAGACCTACAATATGTTTGAAGGCTTAGAATGACCAGCATGGGTTCTGGAATTATTTTTGTGGTCATGGTCTCAATTTTTGGGATGCCTTGGCTTCTTTTTAGCGATTTTGTACCCCTGAAGCTTCCCCCACTCACCACACATTTGCTGAGCCCATCTATGGCTGGCACTGTGCCAAGAACTATAGCTAAGAGGACTAATGAGTAATGATTCTAATCTTTAATGAGTTTATAATCAAAAACATCAGGAACTGTTAACTCTGCTATAATACCGGCGATGCACTAGAAGGAGGCTCTGGATGCTGTGGGAGTAAGGAAGAGGACCCCCAAGCCAGATTGGGGGTATTAGGGAAAACTTGTAGAGAAGGTGATGTTTTAATAGAGTTCAAGTGATAATTAGGAATTGACCAGGTGGGTGGAGTGGGAAAAGGAAGGAAGGGCCTTCTAAGCAGGGATTAGCACATGCAGGAAAAAGGAGAGAATATTCTGTGTCCAGAGAATTACAAGTAGTGGGTTATGCTGAGATCTACAGTTTCTATTAGGTTTGGAGCTCAGGGTTTTGACAAGTAACTCTGGACTAGCGGGAGATAGTCACGAGGATGTCTTTGTCATGCTGAGAATTCCTCACCTACATTCCCATGTTGATCCACCGACTAGGCCTGTCAGTTTTCCGTTCAGTGCTCTTGGCAGTTCTGTGGGGGCTAGAGTGTTGTTCTAACCCCTTTGGCAGGAGTTATATCATTCTGCTTTGCTCTTTCTCATCCCTCCTGGGTCATGATGGTAGTGATGGGGACTGTGTGTGCATGGAGAGAGGGGAGGTCAGCAGTGAACTAGGATCCTAACTTGAATTACTCAATACATAGTATTGAGAAACCCAACAGTGCGTCCCAAATACTTTCAGGTGTTTTCACTGGTTTATTGTTGTCACCACGTTCAATGACCAGATTGAAGTGTCTTTGTTATTATTGATGAATTTACTGATACTTAAATTGATCACTGACTTTTGAAATTAGAGATTGGGCAGATTAACACGATTTTTAAGGAACCCAGCCTCTAGCCAGGTTCCTAGACCCTGTCCTGTGCAGATCAAGTTTCCTATTTTCCTATAGAGTCTTGACCTATGGTATTTTGTCATACCCCAAAGCTGTGTTTCTGGAACAGCCCGGTGGGAAACGCTGGGGAGAGGAGGCACTCATTGCTTCAGGGAGAACATATAAAGCGGAGGAGGCTGAATTTCTAGAAGGCCATGGCAGGACTCAGTGGGATGACGGTGGTTTTAGCTAGGCTCTCTTTGACACTGTCTTTATCTCTGATCTCCCTCTTAAGATTTTGGCTGGTTGGTCTCGGTTGGTATCACATCCAGCTATTAGCTTCTCTTAATTGTGAGCTGATTGCTCTATTGTTTTTGACAACGCCCTGGGGCACAACTTGCTTATAGCCTGATCCAATTAAAGTCAGGCCTTTTTGCCCAGGTAGTCCTTCAAGGCTTTTTCTGGCCCCAGGAGGGCTCTACTTAGATTTTATCCCCCCCCCTGGTTCTCAGTTAAATGCCTAGCCAGTCGTGTTTTAAACGTGGCTGTCAGAGGAACTGCCAGCCACCTCTTAACTGCCCACCACAGAGATTTCCATTGTTTTCAATAATGCCCCTAGGCTTGAACTCACCTCTCACTGCTGCAAATAAAGTCAGTCCTCTTAGAAAGAGCTACAGGGCTCTCCTCCTGATGGCCTCCTTCTCTCACTAGGAAAAGTGTTTATACCACTGTCTGGGAGCTGGGGTCAGGGACAGTGGCTCCCTTCTCTCAGAAGGACAATCATGTTCTATGAGTGGGCACTGGGGATGTGTGGTAGTGCCTGGGGTCCTCAGCTTGTCCCTCCTGGTGTGGAATATTTCCCTCTGAGAGAGCTGAGGTGAGGGTGAGGTGAGGGCCCAGGATTCTCTGTCTGCCACGCCTGCGATATAGCTTCTGCTCTACTAGTGGGTGCTGGTGGAGAACGGGTGCTCCAGACCACTCTTCTACTCTTGCTTGGAGTAGTTTCTGCAAATACAGATCAGGGGACAGGCAATGGGTGTGATAAATACTGGGAGACTCTCCTTTTCAGAGAGAAACCGGCACCCTAGTCTGGGAGCTGGGGGGAAGAAGAAGCTCTTCTTGGCTGCACCTGCCTGGAGTACAGCTTTCATCACACCGAGCGGTTCTTACTAAGATTTATTAGGTTTTCTTGGATAAATGTTTCTCCATTTGCTATATATGCCCTTAGGACAATTTCCACAGACTTTCAATTGTTGTTTTTAAATACAATTTTCTCCAGTTCTGGTACTTTCGCATGGGAGAAGGTCCACAGAGATCCTCACAGCACCATCGTTTTGTAAGACGTTATAAATTGTTATGAATTCCATTTTGAGAAAGAACTATACTTATTCAACCTCTCTTTTTGTTTTGGGCATTTTAATTATGACACATAAGAATACTGCTGTGGTCATCACTGTAGTTTGATCTTCACATAAATCTGGAATTTTTTTTTTTTTTAGGTTCCTTGAAGTTTATTATAGATGGTTCTATGCTAGCATCTAGCTAGAGTCTCACTAATGGTCCATGTGGGCTTGACAGTAAATACCATTTTTTATTAAAATCTGTTTTCACAACATCAATTTTATATAATAGCCAAAAGAAGATTCCTTAACTCCCCGTGTGTCAAAGACTTTGGTCTCTTCAGTATGATCCATTTTATCCTGTTTCCTTTATGAAAGCCTCATTCAGTCCTCAGCTTATTTGGGTAGCAAAGGTGATTTTGAGGTTAGTTACTGATTAGGCTTTTCTAATTCTGATAACTAATTTCTTGCATTTTCTGGAATCTCTATGCCATTTCTCAGCTGCTCCTCCAGTCAAGTAGTAAAGTAGTACCCAAATATTTTAAATAAAAAACTTAATAACACAGGATTTCCATCAAAATTAAGAATTGTTTCTTCATATGTTCCTGGGAGTTGAAGTAGGAATTCCTAAAAGTAAATTTTTCTTACTTTAAAATTTCCCCTAAGGACATTCCTGGTGCTAATCATATTTTAAAATTCTAATCTCTTATATTAGGCACTCCTCATTTCTAGAAGTGTGCCACAGTAATAAGGATGCAATTTACAACAAGTGTTAGCAAAGATATTTAGGAGTGAGGTGTGTTTTTGCCTTAGTTATATAATTGGCTAGACTAAATTGAGAAGCCAAATTCCTTGTCTTGTTTACACATTCAAGGAAACATATGTGTTCAGCTATCATCCTTGTCCTTATTTTCTTACACCTAGACTATTTTAATTAGCGGAGTTCTCTCTTTTTCATTTCTAAGTTATTGAGGATAATATAGCAATAATCTTCACAAAGACTCTTTTGGTCATGTTGATACTCTGTTTAAAAACCGTCAATGTTTATAGGGAAATGTTACATACTCTGTCACATTACTTCAAACACTTCTTTAAGATTATGGTTTCCAACTCCTTTGCAGGAAAGTCTTTACTCCAGCTACTGTGGTCCATTCATTTTCCCCTGAATATGTAATGTCCATTCTCACCTCTTGTTCCTGCTTTGCTATCTTCCCCACCTGGATTGCTTCCCTAAACAATTTCCATCCATTACTCCTAATTATTTTTCAAAACATAATAACACAGGGAAGCTAATCTTTCCAGATATAAATATATTTTAAATGGGGTGAAACTAAAGCAATGGCGCAGAGAAGAGAGGTGTGCAATACATCTAAATAGAAAATTTGGTGTATGAAGAAATGGCTTTCAAATTAAATGGAAAGGTAGCTTATTTACCTTATTTAATAAGGTAGCTTATTTACATGGCTACTCATTTGGAAAAATGAAACTATAGTTATACCTTACTCTTATGCTAACAAGAAGCCCCTACTTGTCTGGACTCATGTTTCCATGAGAGGATTTATTTCTGTAGAGTAACCCTCATGGCCTCTTTTGGTCGGCCTCACTCGTTCCTCCTCCAGGAAGAAGGTGTGACTTACCTGATTGAGGGATTTTGGAAAAGGGTCTAAGCAGCCTCAGTTCTGTTCCTTTAGGGCTTCTCTTATTTGTGCAGTGGTCTGTTTTCAGGATGTACATGTTCTCTTCTGCCTTGCTACTACTAGGGAGGTGTGCAGTTTTCCAAATCTGCCTGAGCTGAGTGCTAAGTTTACCTAAGGGACTGTATAGTGGCAATAGGTTAAACAGCATTTTGTAATTTAATCTTATCTGCAAAAAGCCGATTTAAAAACAAATATGCATCTCTCTGATAACAGCATCTACTTCTCAGCTAGCTTTGAACTTGGAGTAGGAGAGGAATATGATTACTTATCAGTCTAAACCTCCATATCCAAACCTAAAAAGCCATTAAAAGAAAGCGGAAAAAAATAAAGCTTCTGTCCATCAAGGCTCAGCACTTCTCTCATCATGGAAGGTCCTGGTGAAATCTACTTTTTATCAATCGTCCGTTGATATACATCATTTAGCACTTACGTCTTGCTATGTGTTTTTATACTTTGAGTTGTGTTATGTAGTTTTTACTAGAGTGTGAACGTGAAGGAAGACAGTGTTTTAGTCATCTTTGAACACCTGAAGTGCTTGCCAAAGAGTAGATGCTCAGTAGACACTGAGTGGTATCAATTGTGCTGAATGGCTTTTTTATGATTCTTCAAACTAGTTCCTGGTACAGTGACTTTCTTAAATAATAATGTTATTGAATTTATTTTCTACTTTACAATTTTCAAAGTGCATTTCAAATGAGATGGCTTACTTTATTTAATCTTTAAAGAATCCTATGAGATAGGCAGAACAAATCTTATTTCCATTTCTTAGATAAGACAAAAAGATCTCAGAGAGGTGAGTTACTTGCTCAGGGTCATGGTGCTTATAAATTACAAAATCCAGTCCTTCTAATTCCTGGGGGATAACTCTTTCATCCTGCCACAACTATCTCTTGTATGATAGTGAACACCTCAGGTGACTTTCCAGAAATGTAAAGAACCCCACGGCATTAGAAAGTATGTGACATTTCCAAGGCACCAGTTGAAATTTGATGTGAAATTCCTTCTGACATGTTTGTAGCAGCTTTAATTATTTAATCAATTTAATAGCAGAATATTTAAAGCAACCACAGAAATCACTGGACATAACTAATTTCATCCATAAAGCAGACATTTTGCACCTCAATTTTCACTCTTCAGTTCTGTTTTGTGAACTAATTGGCAACATTTGATGAAAATTTAAGATGGAGACAGACTATAACAGGTGGAGCAATCACATCTTCACAAGGAAATTAATTTATACATACACACAAATACACACGCATATTCATAGGCTCTGAGCCTTCCAAGAAAAGAGCCCCAACAGTGTGGTTAGCTGCAATTATGGCTAAGTGTCATAAAACAATTTTGGCATATCATGGTGCCCACAGGAATCACAGGGATCTCTTTGTTCTTGGTCTTCTAAGCACGTTTCATTCTCATATAAATGCATCCTTGCAAGTTTTCTTTGTTCTATTTTCTTTGTCAGAAAAGTAATTTGACTACATCCTGCTACTCGTTTGGTGATTTGGGGATGTCGGGAAAGCAGCTATCTTGCAAGCTGGACTAGAACAAAGTATGTCAGTATGATTTATAGGAACTGCTGTGATTCTCAGCTATGATGAACAGACAGCTCCATACATGACAGTGGATATGCACAAATGCCTTTTTATAAGAATGGCTTTCCTTGAATTTCCCAAGATGTTCTTTTTTAATGCTTCTGTAATTACATGGTTATTATTGAATGTTTCAGTAGAAGTGGTCTTTGATTACCTTGTACCTTCTCTTTGGTGAATTCTGACATGAATTTTTCTGGCTTGACAATTGTAATAAATAAATAAAATAAAAAACCTCTCTGAATTAAGACTAGACTACAGAACTAACTGAAAAGGGTCCAGTGACTAAATGTAATTTTCTTTAACATGTAATTTGGAGTGTATTAGGTACACTGTATGAGGTAAAATGTGTGATTTGTAGTAAGTAAGAAAACTCAAAATTGGTGATAAGTCCTCATAGTTTGTTCTTTCGTATAGCAAGACTGAGAGGGAAAAAAAGACTATATTATTATAAAATGTTCCATTCAACTCTTCAGTCAAGATAGATCAGGAAGAAGGCACATGAGCCATCCAGTAGTTGTTTATTTTTGAAGCCAATATATATTTACAAATTGAAGCCAAATATATATTTTCAAATAGAAATGGTATATGTTTAAGAAATTTCTGCTGCTGTTTCTCTATTTCTAAAAATCTAAGTCACTCAGCTTGGTATTTGTATGTTGTTTTAAAACAGGATGATTAGTTGTGTTGTATAGTCACAGAGAAGAACACCTGTGCCTTTCCTCCCTTCAAAATAAAAGCTGATTATAAATAATACATGTTCATTGTAAACAAACCCCAAACCCCAAACTACACATTACACACACACACACACACACACACACACACACCACACAAGAAGGTAAATAGTATCTAAAGTGTATCCTATCACTCAAAGACAACAATTGTTAATATTTTGACAAATATCTTATTAGACCTATAACTATACAGTCAGAAACATAAGCATACTTACAAAAATTGAATCAAACAGAATACGTAATCTGTTTTATTTATTAAGATTTTATTTATTTAGGGGCGCATGGATGGCTCAGTGGGTTGAAGCCTCTGCCTTCGGCTCGGGTCATGGTCTCAGGGTCCTGGGATCGAGCCCCGCATAGGGCTCTCTGCTCAGCGGGGAGCCTGCTTCCCCCGCCCTCTCTGCCTGCCTCTCTGCCTACTTGTGATCTCTCTGTCAAATAAATAAATAAAATTTTTTAAAAAAAGAAAGATTTTATTTATTTACTTTTCTGAGAGAAAGAGAGAGAACACACAGAAGCTGGGGGGATGGGCAGAAGGAAAAGCAGACTGCCCACTCAGCAAGGACCCTAGGCTCATGACCTGAGCTGAGGGCAGATGTTTAACTGACTCAGCCACCCAGGGGCCCTGTAATCTGTTTTAATTCATCAGTATATTATGATGATCATTATTGCATATCAGTCTAAATATAGGTTTTTATTATCATGACTAATGTTTGTAATGTGTTCTAGTGTAAGGATACTCTATAAATACTTTAATTCTCCATGGATACATTTTAAATTATTTTCAGTTTTGAGCCTTTATAAATAATGTGGGTTCAAACACAAACATATATGTATCATTGTACAATTCATTTAATAAAATTTTATTGGGTGTTTTTTATGTGCCAGACATTATTCTAAGTGTTGGTGGTATAGTAGACCATTGCAACCTCTGCTTTTATAGAACTGACATTCTAGAGAGGAGATCAAACAAATAAATAACCAAGATAATTACAAATAATGATATTTGCTTGGAGAAAACAAAATAGGCAAATATGATAGTACTTGAATGACAGAGAGGTAACTTTAGATAGTGTAGTCAAGAAAGGCTTTTCTAAGGAAATGGGATTTTATCAGAAACCTGAACAGAAGGAGTCATGAAGAGAATTTTTCTGGCAATTGTCCCAGCCCTGACTGGGATGACCTTGAGTGTTGGAAGGACAGAAGTATAGTTGGTGTGGCTCCAGTGCAAAGAGCCTTGGAGAGAGAGCATTAGAAGAGGAAGAAAATAAGAATGGAGAAGTAGGCAGAGATTGATCCTTTAGGACCTCATAGACTGTGACTAGGACTGTTAGATTTTATTCTAAGTAGATTTTTTTTAAAGCTCTAAATGCTGTTTGAGGAATTTAAGTGTGTGTGTGTGGGGGGGGGGTGCTGATTTTAGGTGAAGGAGCAAAGGAATCACTCATTTATTCAATCTGTCTTCCATCAGATATTTATAGAGCAATTGTCTCATGCCAACCATGTTCTAGTTCCTAGAATATAGGGGATACGATGGATTCAGTAATGACCCAAACAGAGAAAGTCCCTGTTCTTTTCAACTTGACATTCTAGTTTCATATAATAAAATGTCAGGTAGCAATATATGTGAGAATTAAAACAGGATAGTTGTGCGTGTGTGTGTGTGTGTGTGTGTGTGTGTGTGTGTGCAAGTGCAATTTTAGCTGGTGTTCTGGAAGTGCTTTTAGAGGAGATGACACTTAACAGAGATCCATAAGCAATGAAAAGTCAGCCAAACCAGTATCTGGGGGATGGTTGTTCTGGGCAGAAGGAATGGCGGAATCAGCAAGGACAGTGGTCTTCTAGATGGTAGGCTTAAACAGTCCAGGAGAACTGAGTGGCCAGACCGAGAGCACAGAGTGCTAGGGCAGTGCTAGACAATGAAGTCAGAGAGGGAGTCAGAGGTCTTGAACACCAGGGGAAGATTTTAGTTTTCTTTTAAACATAATGGGAAGAGGTTCTAAGGGTTTTTTCCTCCATAATTATTTTCTTTTAATTTTTTAAAATTTTTATTTACTTATTTTTATCGTGTTATGTTAGTCACCATAAAATACATCTAAGGTTTTGAGCAAGAGAGTGTATTAGAAGCAATAATCACTTACCAAATATGCTACAACTTCTCATTTTGGTTGTCATTTATTATTCAGTTATTTGTGGTGTGTATTATTTTTGTACTAGAAGAGTTTTAAATTTCTATAGAGTCAAGACTATTTATCTTTTCATTTTTAAGTTCTTTCTTTGGTATTACGTTTACATAGCCCAGATATCAGCTTTCTTTTCAGAATTAAATAAGATTTGTATAATCCTCTATGTCCCATGGGAAGCCTTTCTTAAAACATTTGAAAATTCCTGATGACTTATATCTCATGGTATTTTCTGAGTTCCTGCCCTATTAGACTTTTCACTTTATGCACATGTCACTTTCTGAGTGTTTTCTTCTTTCGGTTCTATGCCAATTTATTCACCATTCTTGACTTCCTCTAATGCCATTCACATAAGGGATTGTACTTTGCTTTTTTTCCAAATGACCAATCAATGTAGCAGGTACTGATTACCTCTCCACCAACTTAAAATGCTATTGTAATGTATTTGGAACTCCTGTATATGCTTGGGTCTAACTTTAGACTTGTTAGTTTACTCCGTTTGATCCAATAGCCTAAAATATGGTTTAAATTACAGTAACTTTATAATTATTTATTTATTCATTCAACACATTTATTGACTATATATTATGTGCCAATCACTGTAGTTAACGCTAGGAACACAATGATAAATGAAACAAACATGACTTTTTGTGGAGCTTAAATTCTATTAGGAAGTTACAGATAATTGACAAAAGAATAATACCTATATTTTATTTTTAAAAAATATTTTATTTATTTATTTTGAGAGAGAGAGAGAGCATGAGCAGAAGGGAGGAGCAGAGAGAGAGGGAGAAGCAGTCTCCCTGCTGAAGAGGGAGCCCAACGTGGGATTCGATCCCAGGACCCCAAGATCATGACCCCAGCCAAAGGCAGATGCTTAACCAACTGAGCCACCCAGGTGCCCAAGAATAATACCTTAAAAAAAAAACTGTTGTTGTACAGAAATAAATAATTAGGGTAAAATGATAGTCCTTCTAAAGTATGCTTTATAGAAGTTCAGGAAAGGGTTCTGGGAATTTGACATTAAACTTGAAAACAGAAAGATAAGGACCGGCTATTTGAAGTGTTTTGTGTTGGCAGCGATAAGACAGGGGCAAAGCCTAGAGTTAGGACTTCAGTCATGTGAAGGGAGGTGACATGATTCTTCTGTTTAGGTGGTCTTATATTTTTTAATCTTGAACTTTCATTTCAAGAGGATATGTAGGGGCGCCTGGGTGGCTCAGTGGGTTAAAGCCTCTGCCTTCGGCTCAGGTCATGATCTCAGGGTCCTGGGATGGAGCCCCGCATAGGGCTCTCTGCTCGGCGGGGAGCCTGCTTCCCCCTCTCTCTCTGCCTGCCTCTCTGCCTACTTGTGATCTCTCTCTCTGTCAAATAAATAAATAAAATCTTAAAAAAAAAGGATATGTAATTATTTTTGGCCATATTCAAGGTCAAATCAGAAATCTCACTTCAGTATAACATTTTGAAAAAAATTATTTTTTTCAATTATTTTCTTGTTTTCTTCAGGCATACTAATTAACTCCATATTGGATTTGTGTGGCTTTTATATCATATCCACCATTTTCTCTTTAATTTCTTTCTCATTGTCCCTTTCCTCTTTATTTCTGTGAGACTTTCTCAAGTCTGTCCTCTATAGATTTAGTTTTTTTTACTTTTCTTTTGCTTTTCACTGCTTCAAATGTTGTTTTCCAATGGTGTATCTTTCCCTAATGTCTTGACTTTTCTTTGGCACTTCTCTTTTCATCTTCCTTATTTTTTGATCATATCATCTTGCTTTTCATCTCCTGTTTTATAGAGTTCTTGATTTCCCTAATTTCCTTTAGAGGACGAAGTAGTTATTTTCTTTAATACTTCTTATCTGAATTATCTCTTCCTTGTTGTGTCCTTTTTCTATCATTTTTTTCTTCATTTGGGAGACAGAATTTTTGCATAGATCCCATATTTGTTTTCTTTTTTTCCCCCTCTCCCATTTATTCCTTAGGTGGGGGACATTATCTCTGGTTATGCTAAATGCCCGCATTCTTGGCCGAGGGTTTATTGGCTTTCCTTTTCCTTCTCTGACTCTTAGTTCAATATTTCTATGAGTTAAACTGGAAGTCTAGGTCAGACAGTGGCTTTAATACTATGGTCCACAAACCACCAGCAGCATCAGTTTGGGAATTTATTAGAAATGCAAATCCCTGGGCCCCCACCAACCCCAGATCTCTTGAATCAGAATCTCTGGGGTGGGACCCAGAACTTTGCATTTTAAGAAATCTTGTAGGTGATTCTGAAGCATATAAAGTCTGAGAACCACTGGTTTATTTGTGTGTTCCTCCCACCCCCAGTGGTTCCCATTCTATTTATGCTCATGCCACATTTCTAAATACTAGAATTTTGGAGTAATATATTTGAAATGTATTATACAGTTCCCTTGGTAGTGTTTAGTGTTATATTTCTGTTTGAGTAGAAGTGTTTACTACTCTGGCATTCTTTCTCAAATATTTAGGACCATAAATTTTTTTGGTTTGTTTTAGTAAATACAAAATCTTTTTTGGTTCTTCTCATTTGTTGTTTCTTTTACCTTTTATGGCTCATTGGTTGCAAATTGTACCTGTGTTGTATGACCTGCTCATCTTAGTTGCTGATAGACATTGCTGTCAATAGTGGGTGTTCTCAGTTGTAGCATGTAAAAATTTTCACACTGATCCAAATTTGGAGAGATAACTGTGGTATATACATTGGTGTTCTGTTATACACATTTAAGAGCCAATGATTTATTTTATATGTCCCGTTGTATTGAGTTTTATGATGAATAAGGAGAGAACTAGGGCTATGCCCCAACATGTTGATCTTTTTTCCTGAATTATCTATGAACGAATTGGAAGAATTATACTGGAAGTTTAGCATTTTGGGTTTGAGAACATAGCCTGCTCTGTTGTGGGCGAAGGTTGGTTTTTCCCCCTATTTGGGAATGAACTGGCTAATGTGATGCAATGTCAAATTAAAAAGAACCTCCATGGGGCACCTGGGTGGCTCAGTCAGTTAAGCATCTGCCTTCTACTCAGGTCATGATCACAGGACCCTGGGATTGAGCCCCAGATTGGGCTCCCTGCTCAGCAGGGAGCCTGCTTCTCCCTCTTCTCCCTGCTTGTGCTCTTTCTCACAGTTTCCAGTATGCTGAGAATGGAAAGCTAAAACTGTATTCTCATATTTCCAGGAATCAGATTCAGGTATGATTTATGTTTCATCAATCAGATACTGATGTTGCCTAAAACTTTGATTAAAATATGAACATAGGCAAGAGAGCTAGCTCTCCCATAACCGTAGGGGCATGCGTTATAGGAGAGGTGACATGGTTCTGGAGATAGCATATGACATGGTGACTCCTTAACATGGCAGTTGGTTTCCTGACCACATGCTTCCTGTCACAGCAGTGTTCTCAGTCATGTCAGAGTTAGTATGGTTTTGCAGTCAGCAGTAGTACAAGTGGACTCCTGATCTGTTACCTTCATGCAGTAGTGATGGTCACTTTCTCAATCACAGCAGAAGCAGAGTGGTTCTAAGGGCTAGCAGTTGAGAGATTAGCCTGGAGCCTGTTCCTCTAGCTCTTCAAAATTTATGGAAGCACACAATTTTCTATATAAAACTCTTTCCACTTAAACCAGTTGAAGTGGATTCTGTTGTGTGCAGCTGAGACCTAAGTGATAAAGTAATTAGTACCAGAAATGGTTATAGACAATAAAACAGCAAAGGAATAGGACTTGATTATATTAAGAGGCAACTATGGCACAGAGTGAGCAGTTGCTAACTTATCATTTGTGATCATCTGAATTAAGCTACCTATTGAAGGCAAGGGTTTGGAAGAGAGGGTGACTACTGTGGTAGACCACTATAAGGGACATGAAGAAAAAAAGGACTTAGGAGTAGTTTTTCCCCCCTAAATTGTGCTGGTGAGCTAAAAGAAAGAAGAGATAGGCTCAGTATTTTAAGTTTTCACTTCTAGTAATAATTTGAGAATAATGGAATTTTTATAACTGTCCTTAAAGAATCTCTCATCTTTTGTAGCCTCAAGACTAATTTAGATGGAAATCATATGGAAAGTCTGATGCTGCAGGTTGTTGCATTATAAGGTAGATTGAATTTATAGTTTGGTTTGCTCATTTTTCACAAAATTGAAAACATTGCTTTAGAAAAATTTGGACCCCATTATTGAAATGATGTCACTTTAGAAAGGCTTACAAACAAAAGGAGTTAAACAATTTTGCTAATCTATTTATAGGAGCAAAAATTTGGAGATTATGTGTTGGAAACAGATTTTGAGGATAGTAGAACGAGGCTTTGATGGGGCTGAATTTATTGATATGCACACAATCATCAGAGATGTGGTGTTTAGTGTGTAGCTTGAGCATTTGAGAGTGTTTTGTTTGTTCTGATGGCTGACTGCATCCTAGACTTAAAGGTACTTTAGGTTAAATGAGATATAGATGCTAGAAATTCCTTAGCATCATGAAAAAGAAGAAATTAAAATCTTAGGGAATTAGGAATATTAGAATGGGATTAACATGTGTGATCAACTCAACTTTGTGTTAACTATATCTCTCAAGAATACCCATATCATTGATATATACATTGATGAGGGATAGCTGTGGCTGGATGTCCTCTATACGTTGAAAGAAAAGATAGAACATGCTGGCATTGAGACAGAATCCCAACTTCAATGGGAATGATAAAGCTTTATATAGCAGAATGCAAATGTGGTACTGTGTCAGATAAGCTGAGCAATTGTCTCAGTAGGTGGAAGTGTTTTGATGGTAGAAATTTTTAGTGGGGACTTATTGATCTTGGAACCCTATGAATGAAATAGATGGGCAGCTCACTAAAAACTCAAGGTCTGCAAAGAGAGGTTTGATCTGAGATACTATAATAATCATAGTCTTTCTACAAATTCCCAGACCTGAGTCAGTACATAGACCCAGAGACTCTTGAGTGAAAGAAAATCATTGTTTTCTCTCCCTGAGACTTTGGATTCCCCCTTTTTTATTACAAGGGATTTCTGTAATCTTCTCTTTTTTTATCTTGGACCACCATTAAATCCAAATTTTCAGTCAACCAATGATTAATAACCTGAAAAAAAGACTACTAAAACATTGCAAGTACGTACTGTAAATCTTTCTCTCATTGCTGAAAACAAGGTAAAGATGTTCGGGGTAAAGGAAGATATCAGACCTCTCAGTGATTATTGATACTGGTTCTGAGATAGCATTAATCCCAAGGGTTCTAGACACCATTATGGTCTACTGGTCAGAATGTGGGCTTATGGGTTCTAGTAATAAATAAATGAATGGGGTGCCTGGGTGGCTCAGTTGGGTAAGCATCTGACTCTTGATTTCAGCTCAGGTCATGATCTTAGGGTTGTGAGATCCAGTCCTGCATGGGCTCTACACTCAGTGTGGAGTCTGCTTGAGATTCTGTCCTTCTCCCTCTGCCCCTCCCCCTGCTCACACATGTGTCCACAAGCTCTCTCTCTAAATAAATAAATAAAATCTTCAAAGAAAGAAAGAGAGAATGAAAGAAAGAGAAAAGGAAAGAAAGAAAGAAAGGAAAATGGAGTTTTAGTCCACGACCATCTCAGAGTATTTTTGGTGGATTCATGTATGGACACTGGGTATTTTTCCAATTCCTAAGTATAGAATTTAAAAATATATATTTTCAACAACTAGCAGAATCTACACATGCCATGCTCTCTGTGGTAAGTAACTATTCTCCTTCTGAGAAGCAGCTCTTGGTGTGCTATTAGACTGTAGCAGAGACTGGGTATATAACTACAGGATGCAACTGAGCTACTTCTCATGAACTGAGTGGTGTCTGATTTATCAAGTCATAAATTAGGGCATGTCCACCATCACTCCACTATCAAGTGGAAGTATAATACATGCTATAAGGCTTGTGCAAGTCCTTCTGCTACACTCTATTCTTCCTTCCATCTGTCCCCAGTGCCTCACGGGAAGTTCCACATAACCTGGAATAGAAAAAAAAAAACTCAAGTCTGCTTATAGATGGTTCTTCATGTGGCAGAAGCTGTAAAAAGACTGACTGCTAAAACATCACAGCTTTGCTCAGGGATGTTCCTGAAAGATAGGACGGGAAAGAAATCCTCCCAATGGATGGAATATACAGTGATATGTCTAGTTGTCCACCTTGCCTAGAATAAAAAATAGCTGAATGTATGTGTGTATTTTGACTTATGGGCAATCGCTAATGGGTTAGAACATATAATGTTGGTGGATTGGTGACAATGAAGTTTGAAGAAGAGGTGGGTGGGTAGACCTTTCAGATGAACTGAGATATGGACTCAGTCACGCATATTGTGTGTTCTTTAGGACTACTTTGCAAAAGGTCTCACTTTGAAGATGAGGTCAAGTGACCACGATGGCCATTCAGTAGATGAGAGAAAATCTTTCTCCAGCCATGCCAGTGTTTGCTTAGTGGATTAGTAAACAAAGTGATGGTGCACAGGTGAAGGTTCTACATCAGCACAATAACATGAATTTTCCTCAGTCCTAGTTGACATGTAGCCATGTCCAAACTGCCAGAAACAGGTTAATGCCTGGGTGGCTTAGTGGTAGATAGGTTATATTAAACTGCTGTATCATGGAGTGAGCAGTGATTTTCTTCACTGGAAATGGATCAATCAATCTGGATTTGGATTTGCCCTCTTTGCTTACTACGTTTCTGCCCCCAAACATCCGAGTACTTACTAAATAGCTTATTCACAGTATCCCACACAATACTTTTTCTGACCAAAGAACAAATTCTATAGCATAAGAACTAAGATATCAAGTTCATAATTATGAGATTAACTGGTAATATATATCCAGAAACAGTTGCCCTTATAAAATGGCAGAATGGAATATTGATGAGTTGGTTATGGCAGCATCTAAGAAATAACAGCTTGTGAGATTAGAATGCTATTTTACAGATACGGTATTTTCTCTGAACCAGTGACCAACATATTTTGCCCATGTCTGAAATACCTAGAGCCTGAAAACAAAATGAGAGACTTGGGAATGGCATCACTTACTATCACACCAATGTAATTCCAAATGACCTACTTTAAAATTTTGCTGCTTGTTGCTGAAATTTTAGGCTCTGCTGGTTTAGAGCTCTTAGTATCTAAGAGAGGATTGAATTTTCCAGGGGACCCAAGAACACAATTGGAAGATGAGACTATCAACTGGTCATTTTGGGAAAAGGAGGCTAATCTTGTGTTGGCTAGCATAATTGATCCTAATTTTCAAGGGGGAAATAGAAGAATATGTCTGGAACACTAATAATCCTGTTGCATACATCCTATGATGACTAGTCTACTGCTGAAAAACTACAGAAGATAGGCATGTTGTGGAAGTCGTTTCGTTGCTTGAAAATGCAAGTGTGGTAAGTAGGTTCTATATGGATACTAAATAGATAGAAAGTAGCTTTATAAACAAATAATCCAATCTTCTGGAATCAAAGGCTCAAAAATGAAACACTGTATTTCCCAGGTTTCCTTGCAGCCAGAGTTCTGGACATGATATAGATTACATCAGTCAGAAGCATTTTTGTGATATGGTGATTAGCAGTCGAGTCCCATGGTTAGAAAGACAAGATGCAGGGCAGCCATTTTGCTTATTTAAAGTATGGTGGGGGTTGCATGATTCCGGGGTTGTCTGCTAAAATGTCCGAATTTAGAATACGGCTCTCTGATTCAGCAGGTTCCTGCAGAAGCAGCTTTCCTGATTGTGGCAGAGGCAGTGTAGCTTTGGGGACTGTTCAGATTCAATCCTGTTTCTCCTGGCATTCCAACACTTTTGTAAACTCGTGATTTCCTTTATCAAATCCTGTTCTGCTTCAACTAACTGGAGTGGATTTTATTTTCTGCAACTGAACACTGTCTAATATACCTGCCTTCCAATGTGGAGTTATTAGTGAAATATGTATACATTTTTTTCCCAGAAAAATTTCTACTTACTTCCAACCATGCTTACTTCCAGCTATTCTCCTGGGAAGGTGAATTATGTAGATCACTGACAACTTCTTTTAATTTAGACAATACTTCTTAAATGTTGTGTTGTAAGGTTAGGACCCTGTCTTGTTTATAGTTTTGTTAAGTGTTTCTTTACGAATTTAGCTTCTCTCTTTGAAAGTTACTTTCAACAGAAAAATAAGAGATCTTTAATGTTATTATATTAAAAGTCTTGGACTGATTTGTTCTAAAGTTATTTTAATTTCTAGCTCACTTTACATTCTGTTGCTCAAGCTGGCAATCTATAACCATGTCTTCCTTATCTATTTGGAGATTCCTTGAAATAGGATAGCAGATTTATCTAAATGTAAAGATATCCTCCCAAATGATGCCAATGGGACAGGCTTTAAAAAAAATAGGCCCAAAGTTTCAATTTTATAAACCAGGGACAGTCCCAGTGGTTTTCAACCTTGGCTGCATACAGAAAATTCTGAGAAGTTTCCAAAATGTATTAATGCAAGCACCACACCTCAGACAAATTGAATCCTTCTCTTGGGGGCACTTTTTTTTTTTCTTTTAACTCTCTGCCAGATGATTTTATTAGTCTGCTTGGACTGCCATAACAAGATACCACAGACAGGGTGTCTTAACCAATAGAAATTTATTTTCTCACAGTTTTGGAAGCCAGAAGATAAGACCAAGGTGTCATCACAGTTGGTTTCTGATGAGGCCTCTTTTCTGGCTTGCAGATGGCTGTCTTCTCACTCTGTCCTCCCATCGTCTTTCCTCTGTGTGCCAACACAAAGAGGTGCCTGGTGTCTCTTCCTCTTTTTATAAGGACATTAGTCTTATTGGATTAGGGCTCTATCCTTATGTGCTCACTTAAACTTAATTACTTCCTTAAAAGCCTATCTCTAAATAACAGTTGCATTGGGATATAGGGCTTCAATATATGAAATTTGGGGGCAATCAATTTGATCTATAACGATGATGATTGACAACCACTGCTTTAGTGGAATCTTTTGATTTTGGGGTGGATGAATTTTAGGACATAAGAAAAAGCAGACAAGTCACAATGATGTACCAGCTTTAGACTATGTAGCAACTTGGCAATTTCTGCTGGGTAGAATAGAAAGAAATAGCATTAACTAGGGAAATACATGGGATAAGGGCAAGAACTAGTCAACTGGAAGATTTAATCTGAGTAGAACAGTAGACTCCAGTCCAATTCAAGCTGGCATAAGGTGCTTAAGGCATTATTTCCCCAGAGTGGGTTTCAATATTGAGACTTACAAAAGCTAGAGTTCTTGAAGTCATGAATCCTGAAGTAAATAACAGGAATATGAGAATCAGGGTCCAGCTTCAGTGACAGGAGCAGTAGGAAATGGATGCATGGCCCTGTGAACAAGTTTTTGGGACAACATTCTTGAACTTGTGTGAAAACTGGAGACAGTCTTCAAGAGCCCACTAGGGCACATGCAGAGAGGTTAGAGAAAGAACTTGCAGGAGGCTGAATCTATCTCCATGATTAAGTGATGTGAGAATAGCTGGCTACTGTTAAATTTCATTTGTTGGTAGAGTGAAAGAACTCTTTTTAATCTCTGATATAGCTCTCATTGGTTTGGGATCTACAGTAGTGGTTCTCAAACTTTAGTAAGCATCAGGATCACCTAAAGTGATTCTTCAAGCATGGAATGTGTGGCCTCACCCCCAAAATTTCTGATTCAGTAGGTTTGGGGTGAGACCCAAGAATTTGCACTTGTAACAAGTTTTCAGATGATACTGATGCTGCTGGTTTGGAAACCACTCTGAGATTCACTGATCCTGTTTGCATGTGGTAGACATTTTATATGTAAATGCTCTAAAATGTAAATCATCCTATAAACATGCCTGTTATTATAATTTCTATTTCTTTCCCTTGAGTAAATAGCTAAATATTTAAACTTGGGGAAGGCAGGAGAATAACTTTTGATAATGGGAGACAGAATGCTATATAGATGCACAGGAAACTAAATCCATCCTAAGAGCTTCTGAGTAATGAGAAAGAATCCTCCAGATAACAATCAACTAAGAAGTTGTTATTTTTCCCTAAAGCTAGGTAGGGAGGTCAATAGAACCTCTTCCATCGTAACAGTGGCAGAATGTTTTAGCAGCGTTTACAGTCACTTTTCAGAGTGTCTATTATCTGAGTTCTTTAATATAAATTAACTTGTGTTTGCTTTGCCCCCAGACCCTTTTTCACCTCAAAAACCACCAAAGATAGATTCTCTTCAAAGAGAAGTTTAGAATTTAGGGAAGGCATCCCTTATCTAAATATTCGAGAAGAAAAGAGTAGGACTAGGGGCGCCTGGGTGGCTCAGTCGGTTAAGCATCTGCCTTCAGCTCGGGTCATGATCCGGGGTCATGATCCTGGGGTCCCGGGATGGAGCCCCACATCGGGCTCCTTGCTCAGCGGGGAGCCTGCTTCTCCCTCTCCCTCTTCTGCTCCCCCTGCTTGTGCTCTCTCTCTCCCTCTCTCTCTCTGTCTCTCTGTTAAATAAATAAATAAAATATATTAAAAAAAAAAAAAAAGGAAAGGAAAGAGTAGGACTAGTTTTTTCGCCCAAGTGCTTAAAGAAGAGGCAAGACCCGGGGTCTCACTTACAAATATGCCAGTTCTTTGTGCAAACGCAAGAGGTGCTCTTTCTAACTTTGATTTAAAACACTGGATAGATGGCAGGAAACTCTGATGAGGAAAGGACCTTTTCTTAATTTGCATTAAGTCTCTAATTGGGTTGGTAAGCCCAAAAGGTTAGGGCAGTTTGATGAGACAAAAAGAGACAAGGTATAGAATCTGGTGTGACAGGATATCCTTGCAGTAGTGTCTCCAGCACTCTCCCTTAAGGACCTACTTCTTGGGGCACCTGGGCAAGGCTAAGGCATGTCAGTATCATCCAGGGAAGGTACTTAATAGAGGAGGGAATATCTCTGTTAGACGTAGGTAGCCATGTTGCCTGCATCTTGGTATTTCGTTCATCTATTAAGTAGCAAATGGACCAGTAATATCTGGTTCTGTTGAAGTGATGTATTGACTTTCCTGTAATTGCAGACATGAAGACTGAGAACACTTCATGAAAACTAACATTTATTGAACATACTTACTACATGCCAGATACAATGCTAAGCTTTTTATAAGTTTCATCTCATTGAATTTCCCAGAAACCCTATACAACATGTATTTTATCATCTTAAATATGGGGGAACTGAGACTTAGGGCCTGCAACCCATCTAAGGTGACACACTTGGAAAGGAATAGAGCCAGTCTTCAGGTTTGCCTGACTCTAGAGCATAGCATTACACTGACTCTGCTGATAGAGTTATGCAATTATTGTATTCCAGTTTAGATTCAAGGGTGTGACAATATGACACTGGTATTCACGAGAGGGACACAAACAAGAGTGGGAGGTGGGAGTAGGTCAAAGGAGATTACAAGTCCAGAAGATGAAAAGAGAGGGTGACATGGAGTACAAGATAATACCACAACCACTCATGGCCAAAGTTTTCTTCAGTGTCCTAATAATACCAGTTCCATAAGACGCTTCAGAAAAAAATAATTCTGTCACTAAGTACACTTACTGGATACTGCAGAGGACAGCTGCTTCTTAAAGATGAACAGTATACATTAGCTTATTACCAGAACCTGTTAAATGTTAGTTTTACCCAACATTTTTCAAACATTCAGCTGCAGATCTCTTTTATGTGTGACAACAAATTCTCCAGAAGGTTCTACTGCCTTAGCAAAATGAGATTAGTAGTCAACTTCAGAAACACACTGAGGTTATATCAGAATATTATCTTTTATTATTGTATTGCATTTAAAATTTTAATTTTTAAATTTAAGCTCCTAACTAGCTATAAATAGTTCATTCCAAAATAAGTTATTTTAACTATTTTTTCTATTGCTTCTATAATACTCAATAAATAATTAAACAATATATTCAGGTATTAACAATCAGAAATACTTGTTTAAAGACCCTAATGTCATTTGTAATCATTCTTCTGGTGCCACAATTGGAAAGAATAAGGCGAGGTGGAAATGGTATGATTTCGTAGCCAGATAGACCTAATACTGACACAAAGCAAGAAGAGGTTGGTGTGACCTTTCAATGGGCATGAAGGATTATCATTCAGGTGCTTACGAGCTATCTAGCTATGACACAAAAGAGAGATGGCACAACTTCCTGTGATACAGAACTCTTATAAGGAAAAAGATGCAAATATGAGTTTAACTCAACAGGAAAGTACTTAAAATCTAGAACATAGGATATCCTTGCAGTTGTGTCTGCAGCACTCTCCCTTAAGGACCTACTAGTCGGGGTACCTGGTGGCTCAGTTGGTTAAGCATCTGACTCTTTATCTCAGCTCAGGTCTTGATCTCAGGTCATGAGTTCAAGCCCCATGTTGGGCCCTGTGTTGGGTCCCATGCTGGGTGTAGAGCCTACTTAAAAAAATAAATAAAGGGGCCTACTTCTCATCCTACCCACACTGTTCCTATATGTTATTTTGCTATAGTGATTCAATAACCCTGGGAGCAAACTGGTGATCTAATACTTCAATGAGATTAAAATTTTTTTTTTTATTATGAAGTGATTATAAACTTAAAGACTTACAAGAATATCCTTTATACCCATCATGCAGATTCAGCATTTGTTTCTCTCTCTCTCCATACACATGCACATATATTTTTTCCTGAGCTATTTGGAAGTAAGTTGAAGACATTATGCACCTTTATCCATAAGTACTTCTGTGTGTATTTTCTGAGAATGAGGACATTCTTAATTACAGTATTACGGATTGCAAAATGGTGAAATATTCCTCATATCTGTATGCATGTCCTTTTGTAATGTGACTTTGATGCTTCTTCCATCAAGAGGGAGAGTCTATTTCTTTACTCTTAAATCTGGGTTTAGCCATGTGACTTGCCTTGGACATAGGACATTAAACGTTAATGTAAGCAGAAGCTTGAAAAGTGCTTATGCTTTGGGGCTTGCCCTCTCTTGATGTTGGGAACCTTTCTGCCACCATGTGAACAAGCCTGGGTTAGGCTGCTGGAGGATCAGAGACATGCAGCTGTCATTTTAGCTGACATCAAGCCAAGTGTCATTAATGAGTGAGGCTATCTAGACCATACGGCTCCAGCAGAAACAGCTCAGACTGTAAGAGTTACACAGCCAAGCCACAGAACCATGAGAAGGAATAAATACTTGTGGTCTTAAGCTATTAAGTTTTAGGGTGGTTTGTTGCACACCAACAAAGTAAAATGACCAAACCAGAAAATTTAATACAATATTGTTATCCAAGCCATATTCAAGTTCTTCCAGTTGTCGTAAAAATGTGTTTTGATAGCATTTTTTCTCTCCAATCCGTGTTCCAATCCAATATCATGCAGTGCAATTAGCTGTCATGTTTCTCTCTCTTATTTTTTTAGTTTTCACATTTTATTATTATTTTTGACATGAAAAAGCTGTATGTAATTTTTATTATTATTTTATACAACTGGATGAGTTTGGAGATAAGTATACACCCTTAAAGTCAACACCACAATCTATGTCACAAACCTGCCTATCACCTCTAAAAGTTTTCTTCTACTCTTTTAGTATTATTATCAGTATTATTTCTATTGTGATGAGAACACTTATAAGATCTACTGTCTAGGAAATTTTTAAGCACTCAATACTGCCTTGCTATCTATAGGCACTGTTTTATATAGGAGCTATTTAGGATTTATTCACCTTATATAACCAAAACTTTGTACTCTTTGACAAATATTCTGTTTTCCTCTTCTCTCAGCCCCTGGCAACCACCATTTCACTCTCTTTTTCTGTGAATTGACAATTTATTCAACATATAAATGGTATCATGTATTTGTTTTCTGTGTCTGGCTTATTTCACCTATCATAATATCCTCCATGTTTATCCATGTTGTTGTAAATGGCAGGATTTCCTTCTTTTTTAAAGCCAAATAATATTCCATTGTATGTATATTCCTCATTTTTTAAATCCACTCATCCATCAATGGACATCTAGGTTGTGTCCATGTCTTGGCTATTATAAATAGAGCTGCAATGAATATGGGAGGGCAGCTATCCCTTTGAGACCCTGATTTCAATTCCTTTGGATATGTACCCAAAAGTGGAATTGCTGGATCACATGGTAGTTCTACTTGTAGTTTTTTGAGGAGCATTCATATTGTTTTCCATGATGCATGTACCAATTTACCTGTACAGTGTAATGTACAAAGTAAATTGTACATTGTACAGCGTGTAAGGGTTCCCTCTTCTCTATATCCTTGCCAACATTTCTGATCTTTTTTTTTTCAGTAATAGCTATTCCAACAAGTGTGGATGACATCTTATTGTGGTTTTGATTTACATTTCCCTAATGATTAGTGATATTGAACACCTTTTCATGTACCTGTTGGCTAGTTGTATGACTTCTTTGGGGAAATGTCTATTCAGTTTCTTTGGCCATTTTTATTTTATTTATTTTTATTTTTTATTATTTTTAATTTATTATGTTATGTTAGTCACCATACAGTACATCATTAGTTTTTGATGTAGTGTTCCATGATTCATTGTTTGCATATAATACCCAGTGCTCCATGCAATCTGTGTCCTCCTTAATACCCAACACCAGGCCCGCCCATCCCTTAACCCCCTTCCCTTCTAAAACCCTCCATTTGTTTTCTGGAGTCCATAGTCTCTCATGGTTCGCCTCCCACTCTGATTTACCCTTCTTCATTTTTCCCTTTCTTCTCCCAATGTCCTTCATGCTATTCCTTATGTTCCACAAATAAGCGAAACCATATGATAATTGACTTTCTCTGTTTGACTTATTTCACTTAGCATAATCTCCTCCAGTCCCATCCATGTTGATGCAAAAGTTGGGTATTCTTCCTTTCTAATGGCTGAGTAGTATTCCATTGTGTATATGGACCACATCTTCTTTATCCATTCGTCTGTTGAAGGGCATCTCGGTTCCTTCCACAGTTTGGCTATTGTGGACTTTGCTGCTATGAACACTGAGATGCATATGGTCCTTCTTTTCACTACATCTGTACTTTGGGGGTAAATATCCAGTAGTGTAATAGCCGGGTCATAGGGTAGCTCTATTTTTAATTTTTTGAGGAACCTCCACACTGTTTTCCAAAGTGGCTGTACCAACTTGCATTCCCACCAACAGTGTAAGCGGGCTCCCCTTTCTCCACATCCTCTCCAACATTTGTTGTTTCTTGCCTTGTCAATTTTTGCCATTTTAAGTGGTGTGAGGGCCATCTCAATGTGGTTTTGATTTGAATTTCCCTGATGGCTCATGAAGTTGAACATTTTTTCATGTGTCTGTTAGCCACTTGTATGTCTTCTTTGGAGAAGTGTCTGTTCATATCTTCTGCCCATTTTTTGACTTGATTATTTGTGTTTTGGGTGTTGAGTTTGAGAAGTTCTTTATAGATCTTGGATATCAGCCCTTTGTCTGTAGTGTCATTTGCAAATATCTTCTCCCATTCCGTGGGTTGCCTGTTTGTTTTGTTGACTGTTTCCTTTGCTGTGCAGAGCTTTTTATTTTGATGAAGTGCCAAAAGTTCATTTTCACTTTTGTTTCTCTTGCCCTTGGAGACGTGTCTTGAAAGAAGTTGCTGTGCCTTTGGCCGTTTTTAAATTGGGTTATCATACTTCCTGATTTCAAAATATATTACAAAGCTACAGTAATCAAAAGAGTATGATACTGACATAACAATAGATATCTTGATCAATAGAACAGAATAACAGAGCCCCAAATATACTCATACACATAAGGTTAACTTTGACAAGGGTCTAAGAATACAATGTGGGGAAATGATAGTCTCTTAAATAAATCGTGTTAAGAAAATTGGATATCCACATGCAGAAAAATGAAATTGCACCCTTATCTTACACTACTCATGACACTCAACTCAAAATGGATTAAAGACTTAAATGTAGGACCTGAAACTCTAAAACTGCTAGAAGAGCTCCTGGATATTTGTCTTAGCAACGATGTGTCCTGGGTATGAGATCAAAATCACAGGCAACAAAAGCAAACACAGATAGGTGGGATTAAAAACTTCTGCATAACAAAGGAAATAATCAACAAAACAAAAGGCAACCTACGAAATGGGAGAAAATATTTATAAACCATATATCTGATGAAAGGTTAATATCCAAAATATATAAGGAACTTACACAACTTAATGTCCTGTCTCTTTAATTTTCTTTAGTCTAGAACTCTTAGCCATTTTTTTCACAACCGACATTTTTGAAGAGTACAGAGCAGTTTTTTTGAAGGATGTCTTTCAGTTGAGCTTGTGATTAGATTTAAGTATTACATTTATTTTTTTGCAAAAATACTACATAAATGATCTTGTATCCTTCTCAGTGCTTAAGATCAAAAGGCACAGAATGTTAATTTGTCTCATTATTGGTTATGTTAACTTTGACATTTCATTAAAGTTGTGTCCACCGGGTTTCTCCACTGTAAGATTACCATATTTCCCTTTGCTATTATTAGGTATCACCATACCAGGGAGGGGATTGGAAGGCCCTAAAGCAGTGCATTATGGAAGAACAAGGTAGAACTAGTACTCTTAATTCATCTGAAATTACCAATACTGATCCAGAAACCTGGACTATGGCACACTTTATTGATAATATTGGATATGGATTTCTTTTTTGTCAATCCAGCTGTGTAGGCAGCCCATCACACTGCTTACCAGAGGGTCCTAAAAATACCACCATTACAGCCATGGGTGACCATGCTCGGATTTGCAAAAGGTTCATGTGGCTCACCCCAGGTTATAGACGTTTGTGAGCCCAGGCACTCCTATGTTGGGAACAGAAAAATTACTCTAACCAGAACCAACCCAATTGTACCATGACTATGGGATAGATATCATTGGAACTGTGGAGTTCATTCTGTCACATTATGGGATAGTGACTTGTTTGGCACTGACTGGCCATACTGCCCAGGTATTTATTGTGTATCCCAGTGGTTGTATAGCACAAATCTTTGGCGATGGCTTCCACCTGGGTGGTTGAGCTACAGCAGCCTGGGGTTTCCCTGAACACAGGGGAGAATCTGCTCTACAGAAACAAAAATTGCCAAACTCCCTCTCTTTAAGGCCAAATGGGCACATTTTATTTTCTACTGGTACAATCATTTGGCCACCATCTTTGACCCCTCCGTCAACCTGAAGGACATTATAGCACACATAGAAACCCTCACTAAATTTACCCAACAAGCCTTAATGGATAACCAGCAAAGCATGTCTTTACTGAACACTGCAATGTGTCTGATGAGAAAAAGCTGTTTTCCAAAATAGGATGGCTTTAGACATTATTATTGCCTCATGAGGAGGCACCTGTGCCATTATCCAAACAGAATGTTTTGTGTTCATAGTTGATGAGTCTGCTTATATATCATCTTTATTAAATCACATGAGGATACAAGTGAGTGCCCTGAATGATCTGACCCCCTAGCCCAGGGGATTTAATAAATCAGTGGTTCAGATTATAGGGATCTTGGTGAACAAAGGTTTTACTTATGTTGACTATCATTATTTTAATCTGTGTTTTCTCTTGCACATGTCTGTATGATTGCTGTGTTATCTGCTTTCAGTGTAGCCAGAAAGTCACCAAACGAGGTGATCCCATGCCAGCGACTTGCTGACTGCTAAGGTCACATTGAGGAAGGGGGGACAAGTAAGATTGATTGTAGGAGCTGCTCATGATGGGAGGGGTGTTGGGAGGAGATCATCGAGAGGTTGTGACCACCAGTTGACCTGTGAGCTAGCTCCCAGGCAATTGGAGGCTCCTCAAACACTTTTCTGTCCTTGGAATGTATGTTCTGCCCCTTGTACCCATAGCTGGGGCCATTTTAAGAACAGCCTTGAGAGAGCAATGTGTTGTTGAGATCATCTGGACTAGATACATGACTGAACCCAGTGAAAGACTCTATATAAACTCTTAAGATTCTCGTACATGGGTACAGAGATCTATTCATCTGATAGCTGCTGGAGACAAGCTTCACGTAAGTTCCTTTGTATGTTAAACCTGCCATCTGCCAGTCTGGAGTGGCCTGCCTCTTTTTTTGGTCTCTCCTTGCCCTTTGTGTCCAGGGGTCAGTTTCAGATTTCATCTGGGAAACAAAAAGAATATTGCTTGCCAGAGAATCCTGGTCTGGTCAAAATTGCTGGTCCTTCATACTCTCACCCTGAGAAAGGTGTGATCTCAGGTTGAGTGACTCTCTGAAGTTGAGGCAGATCCCAAAGGAGTTGATAGTTTGGAAGCTATCTGATGATCGCCCTCCCCATAACTTGGCAGCAGGTCTTTCTGGGCCGTTCATCTCTGTGTCTACCACACCAAGATACTCAAAATGTGAGTGATATGTGTAAACATATGTGGTCCTCAGTTAGTTAAAACTAATTGTGTGCATTAATGTAGTGGTATGCTTTTCCTAAAGAGCTGTTATTAAATTTATGATGCATGTACAGCCAATGTCATCTTAGAGTGAAAAAGATACAGCAATTGAGATTTGAGTCATTAAATAAAAAGTGGTCATTAACTTGTTCGAAAGTTTCCTGTCCTGTCCCATTTATTTCATAGTATATAAAGGAACTTTGAAAACTTTACTTTCAAAAGAGTTACTTCTCATTCAGAGAAAATGATAGTAGCAAAACCAAAATGGTCATTTTGGTATTTTGATACTAGGGTTCTTGTGGATTTATTTAAAAGAACAAGTTGAATAATACCTTACAGAGAGGCAGAAAGCATACAAGAAGAACGAGATAAATAATGGAAAATAGAAAGTTTTTTTTCCAGTGGTAAGGAAGCTTGGGCAGTCCCATACATCATGGCGACAAGTGAGTGGTGATAACAATAAAAGATATTCTTGAAATGGATATCCCCACAATTCAAGTGACTGGCCTTAGTCCAGGTCTTTATTTCTAGGTCTTAAAAATGATATGTGTCTGAGCATCACCAAAGGTTTTTTTTTATTGGAAATTGCTATAACTAAGGACAGATATGATTGGAATTTGGAAGGCAGCATTTATCATTGCTAAATTGGATTGCTTATATTTATAGTTCTTTCAAAAATACCAAACATGGAAGGTTTCCACTTGCAACAATTCTACTATATTGTATGTTGGCTCAAAAAATATGAGAATGAGGTACTTTTGAGACTTGGTTTCATAAATACAGTTTGGCAAATATACATTGTGCCTGGAACCCTAATACCAGGAGGTCTCATCAATTCAGTTCCCTCAGTGGCGTTTATATAGGAATGCGTGTTAAACACCGGCATGCAGAAGATGAAATAAATAGCTACAATACAAATGCTCCAACCTACAGTCTAGCAACTCTAAGACCAATGAGGACAAAATTAGGAAATTCCTGTAAATATTATCATAAATAAATACACAGTATAAATTCTACACATGCAGAATAAAGACTAAATGCCAACATGTTTTCTATAAAACTAGGGTTATAATAGCATGCCACGATGAGGTGTGGATTTAAACAAAGAAATTTTTTTTTCTCTTTTAAAAAATGAAAAATTTTATACTGCATAGATGCCCAAGACCTCGGATAGCTATTGAACTGTGCCCAAATGTGTAAAATGATAAACTATCATTAAAGTCTATGTATTTATATTAACCAGCAATCATGGCTTCTAGGCCTACGAAAGGAAGACAAACAAAACAAGGGAATACTTAGAACTGTGTTTTAACTTCACTCCATACTTTGTTTTGTTAAAGGAAGCTTCAAGATGCATATTCCACCATTGCAGGGGGAAAAGCCCCATTGCCTTCTTTTGTGAAGGAAAAAAACAAAGATTCTTTTGAGAGATAAGTCTGGGGGCTATAAGTACCAAATATGTAAATGAAAAGTATCAAATAGGTTTTTGAAGATCATTTTATACATGCATTTCAGAAAATGAGCAATTTGTATGATGTCAAGCCCCATTAATTGAAATGTTTGTGCCCTTGCTTTGATAAATTTGCCTCACTGACTTGATTCAGAAGCTTTTTTGATTAAATAGCTTATATTTCCAAGTTAAAAAATACATAGGAGGAGTATTTATTTTGACTTGGTTTAGCAGAATGGTGCTGCAAGTAGAAAGCTGTATTATACATCAGGAAATTCAGGCTCAAATATAAAATCATCAGATAATATATATTGCTATCGTAAATAATAATATTTGTAATAACAACTAATAGCAACAGCATTGACAATATCAAGCCCCAATTTAAAATGGCAAAAAATAATCACAATAAATATACTGGTTTGGAACTATAAAAACTGACTTTAAAAATCTTGCCCAATAAACCATACATTTTATTCCCTAAAACTAATAATATGGGGGAACCTATGCTTATAACTATTCTAAATAGAAACATCTCAGTAACAGAGGGGAGCAATATTGGTGTTGCCTGTGGGTTTGACAAGATTTGATGAGAGTTGGAAATTGAAGAATATCAAAGTAGAGGTAGTTATCTTGCCGAGAGGAGTGGTTTCAGAATGGCTAATGGGAAATATTACATATCTGGAGAATCTATTATGCTTCAACATCAGTTAAAAAGTTACTGCTTCCTGCTACTTGTCATACATCAAGATATTTCTAACCCCAATAGAAGATATTATAATGTATTTGGCCAGTACTGTTAAATTGACTTAAGAACAGATTTAGCTGACCTGCAAAAACAAATATAAATTATAAGTCCAGGGCAAGAAACATCAAATATTTCTTTAAAATGGACAGAAATATCTTTGAGACTACTTATATGAGAAATTGCCTACAAAGGTAATTCCTACCAACTGAAGATATATGGAAGCCACAATTTGGAAGTTTCCCAAATGTCACTGAAACAATATGGCCTTGAGAAGAAATAAATTAGGCATCTGGAACCATGCAAATGTAACCTATTGGAAATCTGAACAGGAGGTGACTGATATAATAAAAGCAGCTTGTAACCATAAAGCTCAGGTTCTGACTTACTGCAGATTTCTGGTATAAGAAGTTCATGAAACACTTGGAGTTGTTGCAGGATATATCATGAGTAAATCAGAATACTGTATTTAATTAGACTGGTAAACAAGTAGCAATTGTAAATAACACTCTTTTAAAGTCACTAAAATTTAGATCAGTAACACTTTACTGATTTTCTATAAACCACTGGCATCAGTTTTGTTATGGGAGATTGGTCCTCTTGAGAGGGAAATATCTCCACTGATGAGCTTCAAGGATGTTACTAATCATGTTACTAATCAAGGATGTTACTAGTCTTTCTTTATTTGCCTTCAGCTATCTCATTTTCTAGCCAACCCAATACCGTCCCACATACCTTTTCTTTTACCAGTTTCATGTCTTTGCTAATGCTCTCGGCTTTTCATGGGACCCCTGCATCCCATCTCTACCTATCCGCATCTTACCTTTACGTATCTTCACCAACCACTTTCTCCATCAAGCCATTTCTGATCATCCTTAGCCAGACAGAATCTCTTCCCTGTCTGAGCCATACAGGCATGACTCACTTATGGCTCTTTTGCTGACCTTAGCTTATACCTTGTTCTGTACTATTTCCTTATTAAAATATTCCTTAAGGGCCATCTCAATTGTTCTTATTTTCTCTGCAGCAGCTAACAATATCTGGTACATATAGGAAGCATTTGCTAAATGATTAAACAAATTATAGCTTAATTTCCAAGGAATTAATAAACTAAGAATATGGTTGTAGTCTACTCATGATTCTTCTTATTTTTTATAGGACTTATAAAACTGTAGGCCGTCTCTGCTATTGGTCGCTTTACATTGTGTTGTGCTAACCATGTAGCACATGGTAATTCGTTAGTACCACATAATACCCATTCCTCCATTGTGAAATTTATTTGTTCTTTTATTAACTTTAGCCTAGGCAAGCATGCATCATGGTACTATGGTGTACTTTTTAAAAAATTAGTTTTTTTTTTAGACCCTGGTTAAAATTTTCAAGCAGTTTTCAATTTACATATTTTGGGGACAAATAAGACATGCAGAAACATTTGTGTGACCTGCATATTATTTTTTTTAAACACTGAATAGTTGCCAACATTTTAATAATGGAAGAATTCACCTAAAAAAAAAAACTACCAGATTTCTGGCTTTTCTTGAAAAATCAAATCTGACAATACTCCGTCCCCATTTTTTCAGAGCCACAAACTGTTGGATTTCAATATGGGGACATGGGATGCTTTCCAGTTTTGGACAGTTCCAGCCCAGCCCCTGTTCCTCATTTATGTACTTTCTTTGTCCATTTTAGGCCTCTGAGTTCATTATTCCTATTTTAAAGCTTCTTTTGAAAAGCTAGGGTATGTCAGAGACTACCAGCTGTTGATGAAAATTGATTTGTTTGTCGTGGGTGTAGAGTTAGACTGTTTTTCCTAGCTTCCTTTGCAGGTCAGTGTGGTCATGAGATTATGGAGTAGAAGTTCTATGTGCCACTTTCCAGCCTATTCCACGCAAACTTTCTGTGCAGACTTCTCCATTGTATCTCTCCTTCTGATAGCCAACTGTAGACAAAGAGACCCTATGACTTGGCAGAGCCACAAAATTGAAGGAGTGGGTCTCTCAGTGACCCTGTCTGTAAGGAAGCTGAGTTACTGACTGCTATGGCCTTGACTGTTGTTATGTGAGCAAAGAAATATACTTCGTTTTCAAAAAAAATTTCTGAACTTTAAATCTGAGAGATCAAAAAGCATGCTACTTTTCTCAGAATTGTACTGCAAGTTCTATTCTTTTAGCTTCAGTTGTTTGAGTCATATGTAAGTTTACGGTTTGAACAGAACAAAAGAAATACACTTCCATGGTAAAACTTCATTTATTTAGGTCTCTTTTATGGCAGTTGCCCTATACTAAATAACCCACATGCTAATGAACTGGTAATTGCTCATGGCATCTGATCTTTGGTAACAAATGTCAAGTAGGCAGAGGACAAGTGAGAAAAAATGTCCCAGCTTTCCCGGTGGTACTACTGGTTCTGAGTGCCTGGTAGGCAGGGCCTGTAGATAAAATTTGGTAGCAGAAAGGGGTGAGGGAGAGGCATGTAGGGTCATCCCTGACTTTTAAAATGCTTTCCAGTGAGAGAAGCCCTATCATTAGCAGCAACAACAAGCCTTCACTGAGCACCTGGTTTAGTGCTTTGAGTTCATATCCAAGGGCAGTACAACGCATTTCTCTGCTAGCTTTATTGAAATTTTTGGAGAGAAAAAAACCTGTTTTGACTTACATGTGCAGCCTCTTTGAGAGCCCTGGGCTAGCCAAACCATTTCACTTACATCTTTCTGAATTACTAGGTTTCAAGCAAAACTAATTTAAATCAAGTATTTGATGTTTATTATAGCTTGCATATTAGTTTTAGGTCAAATCTGAGGCTATAAAATTAATTATTTACATACAGCATGACAGAATTATATATTTATATGCTAATAATACATTGATCCTAGCATAATCATTGTGTAGAGAACATCATACCCATTATAATATTTGAAACATAGTTTTAATTGACCAGAGTCTGGTTTCTATAATTATTGCTTTGAAATGTTCATCAGAGAAGGCCTCTTTGGGGAGAGGCCTGGAAATTTTTAGCTGTTCTGCTTGCTACTGTGCAGGTAACTTCACCTTTGGGGGTAAGAACAACAAAGCCAATCCATTGCACCTCCAGTGCATTGTACATGACTGTAATGTACTCAGTGGCACACGACCCCTACTTGTTTTTATAGTTTGCTTAATGGCAATCCACTTTATGACATAATTTTCAGGACCACATTGCAATAAAAGTGGAGAATACCTGAAATTCTTTAATGTAGAGTTTGGATGGCAAGAGCTTATATCTGTCACATCGAAAGCCATCTTATTACTGAGTTCATTATGTGGGACTCATTAAGTAATAACAGCTTTGAGAGTGAATGCTATTTTAGAGTCCCGGAATGTTAGAGTTCATAGAGACCTGGACTCTTGGTAGGTCTACCTAAGTTACTACCCATTGTTGGGGACATTTTCTCATGGTTTTTGCTGAAGTAGTAGAACAAGGCTCAACTAAACTTACCCCATCAGCCCTTACTGAAATAACTGTCCACAATCAGATTTAAACTGAGCAAACTATCTTACTGTCTTTTGTTTGAACAAAGAGTTATAGAGACTGAGGTAGACAGCTGGAGGCTCCAGAGCTGTTTGTTGTTAAGGAATGAATGGATCAAGTAACTAGGCTAAGGGAGAGACACAGGATTTAAATAGGTACCCAAATATTAGCTTTGTTCTTAGTAAATCTGAGTTGGAAAACAGATCTGGATGCAAGACCAAAATGGGCTGGCTTCCTATCCTTACTCTTTATAGTTGAAATTTCCTTCCAGGTAGTGGAAAACATCTAGAATTCTCTACCTCCCGCCCTCTGGGACAAGGCTTGACTGGATGAGCACTCAGCACAGAGATCACACACCCCTGGAGGAGAGAGCACTCAAAAGTTTTGGGCAGATTAGGCCCCAAAAGAAATATAATAAAGAAGATTCTGGGCTCTACACACACAAAGGTCTTCTTCTCTGTCCCACCAATCAGATAAGTTACTCCCAGGGAAAGGAATGAGAGAAGGGGGTAAGGAGAAGGTGTACTGCTTGCCTCACACTGTCTAAACAGGGAATACTTACAGTTTTATAGGCCAGGCAGGAATCTGGGGAGGAGACAGTCATTTCTCCCATACAGCCTTGGAACCACATTGTAAGCCAATGTTGTAGGGAGCAAGGATTAGGAGTGTGCAGAGAAAGAAAAAATAAGGACAGGAGAGGGGAGAGATCATACAGCTGACAAAAAGTGGAGAAAGTAGTTGCTGGACATCTCTATTGCCATGAGGCCAGCCTCTTCTTGTTACAGGTTCTACGAAGGTCTTCTGACTGCATTTATTCATTTGTTTGTTTGCTTGATCTTATTTTTAAGTAATCTCTGCACCCAATGTGGAACTTGAACTTTCAACTCCAAGATCATGCTCTACAGAGCATGTCCTACTGACTGAGCCAGCCAGGTACCCTGGTCCTCCAACTCCTCATAACAAACCCTGACTACTTAACTTGGCTTATGAGCTTCTCTCTTTTTAACCAAATTGTCGTTCATATACTAACTGACCTTTGGTGGTTTTAGAAAGTTTATTACATGCTAAACACTGTGGTATATACCTGATGATCTTCAGTTAATTTAGGGAAAGCCTGATTTGTTATAATGGAAATAAGTAAGGATTTAGTAATTAAAAATTGGATATTTAAAAGATTTAACATTTCTGCAGTCCCCTTTGCCCTTATAAAGACTGCCAGCAACTGTGCAGAATATGGTAAGTAGCACTTTAAAATTCCATCCCTTTCAAAAAACAACAACAACAAAACACTAGTTCATTTGTGGAGAATTATTAAACACTTTCTTCAGAAAAGATGTAGTTCCACAGAATTTCTGTGAATACATTTGTAATAGTTCTAACATTTATTTGACATTATAAAATGGTCAAGTACAGACAAAAAGATCATGATATTCATTTGAACCATATGAAATTTTTTTTTAGGTCAAAATGGGCAAATATAGGCAAATTCCTATGAGTAAACCTCATTATGCACCATAATAATGTTATAATAGTGCTAATGGTTTTGTGCATCTGAGAGATGAAGGGTTTCTTCATGCAGAGAATTGTCTAGGCTCTGATCCAGACTGAAGTCTAGGGAAGTAGTTCATAAACCCCAGTTCATGACTAAGTTGAAACCTGCCTGAGCAAAATGAGAGAAATAATAATAATGTAAAGAATTTTATTTTCAAAAAGGTAAAATTGTTCAATTATAAAAGTCTGAGATTAGAGGATTTTGGAGGGTTAAAATAGCTTTCCTTTTATAAAATGATGTTATAGCAGGTAGTACTTCTAAATCTACTTACTTGGAAAAAATAATGGCAAGTGCATATCAGCCTTCAAACCAGTTCTTGATATTTTACTATTCTCTAATATCCAAATGTTTAGGAACCACCCACGTGCACACAAAATAACCACAAGCAGAATGACACAGATGTAGGCAAGTAAGGAAAATGGAAAGCTGAACAGACCATTCAGTCATCATGGATTCTTCATTCTTTCTTTTATCCACACAATGAGGTACCAAAAGTTATTTCTTTCTATCCTTAGAAGAAGAAAGTCTTCACGGCCTTGGGATCTTCTCTGATGCTGTCTCCTCTATCTCTTCTTTGCTTGATAAACTGGTATAGCTCTACTTTGTAATCCATTGCCAGGGGCATTATTCTTCCAGCTCCTTTTCTCCTGAAGCCTGAGCAAGGTGATGGAGAAATTATTATTCTCTCCCTGGCACCTCCCACTCTTCCTTCTTCCCCAGCACAAGTGCATATCTGATTATTGTAGAGATTTCTCAAGTTCTCTAATGAAGGGTCTTCTAGGTCTCAAAACACCCAAACTGTAAAGAACAGAGGTGAAGACTGTCTTACTTTCTTTCCCTCTTGTACTAAAGAAGCTTCATTTAATTTAGCCTTCGAAAGTCCTCTTTATCTCTTCACTGACCTCTCTTTCCTCGATATTTTGCAGTCAACTTTTGTAAGTTTCTCATCTGTTTCTCTACTCCTTCCCTCAGAGAATGGAGTTTCCATGTCCAGCTCCCCCTCGCCGCAATTCCTTCCTGTGTCTTGAGGGCTTCAGGCTTGACTGCATCCAGTCTGGAGATGGAGGTGATGGCCTTTTGCCCCATGCGTGGGGAAAAAGTAAAATCCTCTAATTTTGGTTTAGTCTGCCCTCCAGCAGGTGCTGTGATTGATTTCCAAAGTAATTTTTCCTAAAAAGCAAGGTAAGAATATGTTTTTTTCATAGACAACACAGTATTATCTCAAATGAGTAAAGTATATTTCTTCTATTAGCATTTGGGCATGATATGACCTTGCTCATTACTAAATAACAATATCGACAAATATGATTTTTTACCACAAAGATTTGACTCTTTTTTGGATTTGGCTTTTTAAAAAAATTAGTACAATTACTGCAGTTGTAAATGGCTCTCTACCACTCTGGAGGGGTGGCACCAGTTCCAATTAGATTCCATTAGATTCTGAATCTCCTGGTTGATAGAAATAAAATGGACAGCTTCTGTTACCAGTCCCACCATTTACATAATAGGAACTGTATTTGGCATGGTGATACAGATAAGAAGAGGGTATGGGACCAGCTTTTAAAAAGCTCACAGTCTAGGGGCATCTGGGGGGTTCAGGCAGTTGAGCATCCAACTCTTGATTTCAGCTCAGGTCATGATCTCAGGGTCAGTGAGATGGGGCCCCACCCAGCATCTGGCTCCCTGCTCAGCGGGGAGTCTGCTTCTTTCCCTCTCCCTCTGCTCCCCCGGCCCCCCATATGCTCTCCCTCTCTCTCTCTCTCAAATCAATCAATCAATCTTAAAAAAAGAGCTCACAGTCTAGATGGAACTTAGATTACAAACATTTATATAATTTTGTACAAAGTAGTCTACAAGCCAAGAAACAGAATTTAGGTGTTTCGCGCAAGACATTCTTGATACTCTAAAGCCACTCTGAAGTCACACAGGATTAGTTCATAACAGTTTGCAAGAGTTCTTAACTTTTATTATTTCATTTGACCTTTGGAATTACGATGTGAGATAGATGTTGTTATTCCATTTTACAAATGAATAGAGCTCAGAAAGCTGAAGTAATTTGTCCAAGATCACCTAGGTTCTGAGAGGCAGAACTGGGGTTCAATTGTGATGAAAAGGTATGTATCATCTCTGACCGCTGTGGAATATATTACCAGATTAAATAAGCTAAGAATGTGTATTAACAGTTCTCAAGTTTAAGTTAACAAACAGCTTAGGGCTGTATTATACACACATGATAAGAAATAAAGAATAGGAGAATACAAAACTCTGTCTCGAAGGGTAGGTATTGTGATATTTGTTAAAGTAGTTAACAGTCATGACTCCTGGTATTACTTTCCCATGAAGTGAGGATATGCAGAATTTATCCAATGACATATATTGTTGAGTATATGATTCAGAGGAATTGCTAAATCAAATGTGGAGACTGATTAAATTAATTACCAGGATGATTTTGGTGACAGGGTACAGTAGTTGCTAGTTTAATTTCTTGAGCAAAGGGGAATTCATTGTAGTTGTAAGTAAATTCATTCAATTGAACTGACATTTGGAATCAAACTACACAAGTTTCTGTTTGTTTAAATAGTGAAAGCCATTGTGGGTCCTTGGGTGGCTCAGTTGGTTAAGTGTCTGCCTTCAGCTTGGGAATTGACTCCCTCATTGGGCTCCCTGCTCAGCCTCTACCCCTCTCCCTGCTAGTGATCTCTCCCTCTCTCTCTCAAATAAATAAATAAAACAAATAAAAAAATAGTTAAAGCCATTGTGAAAATGGATCTTTAAAACAACTGGCATCAAGGAAGAAGATAGTGTTCCTGTATCTTAGCTCTCAAGATCGACCTTAGACCAAATTATGTATGCCCCACTCTTTCCCACTCCCCCAACTCTGTACCTAGTAGGGCTGGAATAGTAACAGCAAACTTAAGTGCCCGTGAGAGCACTGTAGACTACTTAGATAAGAGAGACAGGCTAAATGCAAACAAAGACTGTTGGGCATTGCCTATGCCCTTAGTACCTATCCCATCTATCTCACCCAGACTCACATTCCTTCAACTGTGTGGCAAGCTGAAAATCTCTTCCCTATCCAGATGTTCATGTCATAAAGGTCAAGAGAAAAGCTTTTAGAGACCGAGAGACCTACTGTTCAAGGAACTTATATTCCAACTCATTTGTTTTCTTATTAAAATGGGGACTGTAAAACTTATCTTCACTGTAGCTACCTTTATTATATAGGATCGTGATTATTGCACCATTTCAAAAACAAAAACAAAAAAGAAAACACGTGCTGACCTGTTTCCTTTATTACCTCATGATGGCAGGACCTGGTAAATAGATAGTACAGGTATTCTAGATGTCCTGATAGGAAATATATGATTTGAGAGTAGGAAAAAATCCAAAGAGAATTCAGGGCCAGTCACTTCGGTGAAATTTCTGGGAGACTGGTGATCTGGGGTGTGAAGGAATATCCCTTCCAAAGTGCTTCTAAGAAGGAGGTGCATTGCATTGTGGGTCACTTTGGATCTTAGAGACAACATATCCTACATTTGGAATCTATTTACTGAGAGAACCCCTAAAGTTACTAGGTTTGGATGAGGCCAAAAGTAAGAGAGGCCACTGCAGCTGGTCCAAGCCTCAGAGCAAAGCTCTGCTATGCAGTCCTTACAAGCCAGCAGGTCCAATGGTGCTTGAAATGTCTGTGGCAGATTGGGATGCCCTATGTAGCTTCTAGCAGACCCCTATCAGAGCATAATATACAAAGCAAGCTTGTAATATTTGGAAATAAATACTCTACTGTTGAGAAACTGCTCTTGGCTTGCTAATGGACTCTGTTACATATTGAAAGTCTGACCATGGGAACTTTGTCTCCAATAATGACATAAGTGTTTTCTGCCCCACCAGGCACTAATGTTCAGTTTGTCCAGCAGCACTCCATCATCAGGTGAAAATTGCATGTATGATATCAGATCTACTCATGTGCTGTAGGCACTAATAAGTTTCAAGACCAAGTGGCTCACATTGCCCATGTACTTACACCTATTATAGTGACACCCTTCCATCAACCCACCACGGCCTCATGTAGAGTTTTCTCTAACTAGCTAATGGAGGAAGAAGTTCAGTTCTGGTTTGCAGATACTTCTGTCTTTTAATACAACTTTGCACCAGTGCCCTGCTGCAGCAGTATGACCCCACGAGGGGTGGACCTGAAGGACAATAAGAAAGAAAAAAATCCTTCTTGTGGGTAGAAATTTGGGTGATGTAACTGATTTTCCATGTTGTTTAGTCTGAAAGAAGAGTTGGTTGTAATCATGGATCTAGGCCAATTCATGGACAGTAGTTAATGGTTTGGCTAGATATTCAGGGATTTGGAAAGATCATGAGTGGATGATTGCTGATGCGTAGGTTTGGGGAAGAGATATGTAGATAGACTTCTAAGAATGGGCCCAGCATATAAGATTGCTTATATCTCATATGATTATTCACCAAAGTGTTCCTTCTATAGAAAAAAATTTCAGTAACCTGTAAATAAGATAACTTGCCCTATAGATTTCATTAAATATCTGTTACTAGCTATCCCAGTGTTTGACCAATGGGCTAATGAACAAGTGATTATGGTGGCAGGGGTGGAAGTAATGCATGGACTCCAAAACATAGAATTCCCCTCACTTAATCTACTCTGGCTCCCATGTTGTGTTCAGTGTCTGTCTGCACCAAACTTAATGGAAAAATCTGGAAGCCATCTAGTAGCAGGTCGGTTAGATCAGATTCTGTTATAGAAGGGTTCACAACTTGTTCTCACTGGAGTATTCATTTGTCCCAGATTTTATTTTGTCTTCCCTGTTGCCATCTTTCTGCAAGCACTTAATTTATGTACTTTCTGTCATGTTACCCCACAGAACATTGAGTCTAAGTAAATAATTTTACGTATAAATATATAAATAAATAAATAAATAAATAAATAAATAAATAAATAAATAAATAAATAAAAGATGATGGGCTTTCATGGAATAGACTGGTCTTAGCATGTACTGCATAAATCATAGATAGCTTTCCCCCCCAGCCTGGCTGAGGTATAATTGGCAAATAAAATTGTTAGATAGTCAAAGTATACAATGTAATTATTTGATATATACATTGTGAAAAGATTTCCTGCATCGAGTTAATTAACACAGTACTACATATTTACCTTTTTTTTCTTGGTTAGAGCATTTAGGTTCTACTCTGTTATCCAATTGCAATTATACAATACAATGTTATTAACTATAGTCACCATGTTATACATTATATCCTTAAGCCTTATTCGTCTTTTAACTGAGAGTTTGCACCCTTTACCAACCTCTCTCTAGTTCCCCCAGCCCCTGGCAACCTCTTTTCTACTTTCCGTTTCTATGAATTTGACTTTTTTTTTTTTCAGCTTCCACATGTAAGTGATACCATGCACTATTTGTCTTTCTCTGTCTAGCTTATTTCACTTAGCATGATGTTCACCAGGTTCATCCATGTTTCCCAATGATAGGATTTCCTTTTAAGATGGAATAGTATCCCATTGTAAACATATGCACTTTTTCTTGATCCATCTGACAATGGCTTGAATGAATGCTCCATGGGCTCTACTGAAGACTGGTTTGTGCGGATCGTGGCAGAAGTGGTGTGGTTCTGGAGCTCGTTGCTATTGTAGAGCCTTCCTGATGCCACAGGCAGCTTCTTCATTGTACAGTTTCCTGGTTTTCGTCAGAAGCAGTAGCTCCCTTAGTAAACAAATTCTGTGAGGTGACTGTGGTAATCACTCCATGAGTCCCAGCCTACATTCAGTTTCTGCAGCACTCCTAAAGAGGACGTCATCCAATATCCTGTAAAAATTTCCATACTGCTTTCTTTAGTTAGCTAGAATGGATTCTGTGCTCTGCAACTGAGCCCTGACTGATACAGGCAGGGAAGTCTTTCCCCAATCCAAAAGTAGGCAGTAAACGGACTCCATGCACAGGTAAAGGCAGTTTTAACCTGTGCCTTTACCAGGTAGCATTTTGAAAAAGTTTCAATAGCAGCAGATTATATATACTCCCAAAATGTTTCATTGCTGTCTTAATGCTAAGCAGATTTTGATAAAGGGACAAAAGAGTATTGGTATGAATTCTTGGGGGAGTTTAAGTTTAAAAATTTGAAGTTAAACTAGCAATAATAATAATGTTTACTGAGTCTGTGCCCATGTGGACAAGTCATTGACTATTTTGTAAATTCAGAATAGCAATGCGTTCTCTTCAACATGTCATAAAACTATTGGGGATGTTAATGAGGTATTTTGTGATTCATAACAATGTGCTACAGAAGAGAAATACAAGGAAGCCATAATATGATGTGAAAATCATATCTATTCATTATTTTTACAAAAATCAGTGATGGAAATACTTTTTGAAAACAGAATCCTCCCACTGAAGTCAAGCAGTAGTAAATGCTGTCTGCTTAAAAGTCTCTAAATAGAAGCTTTTCTGGGTTAGCTTTATAGATTGGAAAATTGGAGGAAATTTGAAAATCCAATAAAAGTACTTCCTGAAACTTATCCAGTGCATCTGCTGGCCTCCTTTTCTCATCACTGTCATCAAGTACTAGAAGTTTATAGTATCTAGTTGCAAATGATACTTTAAAATGTGACTGCGCTTTTATGTAATTTTAAAGGATATTAGTGCTGGATCTGTGTAAACCTGGATGACCTATTATTTATAGCAGTGTTTCTTAAACTGGGGACTTGTTCGGCAGGTCAGCAGGGGGCTGAATTTCTTCATTTCCAACAAGGTCCCAGGTGATGTTGATACTTCTGGCCTGCGGATCACACTTTGAGTAAGAAGGATTTGTAAGCTGAAATTTAAAATCTTAGTCAACTTCTTTTCAAATTAATGGCAAATTATTTATCTCCTTCTAATTCAGACAGATTATTTGAATATGGCACTTAACCCAGTCCCAATGTCAAACCAGGATAAATATTTATAAAAGAAAAAAATAAAGCAGAGAAGTTAAGGTTGTAATTTTAAATACTGGCAGATTTTCAACTCTGGGCTAACTAAAGCTTTTATTTCTATGTTACAAAACAGAGTCTACTTAATAGTGTGGACTTGAGTTAAGAAAGACATGGATTGGGGTAACTGGGTGGCTCACTTGGTTGAGCGTCTGACTCTTGATTTTGGCTCAGGTCCTGATAGCCAGGTTATGAGACTGAGCCCTGCACTGGGCTCCATGATCAGAAGAGAGTCTGCTTGAGATTCTCTCTCTCCTTTTTCTCTCTTTGGCATGCCCCCCAACCCCTGTTTTCTCTCTCTTTCAAATAAATAAATAAATAAATAAATAAATAAATAAATAAATAAATAATTCTTTTAAAAAAAAAGAAAGACCTGGATTTGGACCAGATTTACCTTTAGTGTTGTAGGAAGTTGGGCAACTAAAAAAAATTCCTAAGCTTTGTTCCCTGTGTGGTTGTCACAATGTCATAGAGTTGCAGTGAGGTTAAAAGGGACAACACAGGGAATCCTTAGCAGTGTGCCTGCATACAGGAAGTGGTCAATAAAGGTTACCTGCTTCGTTAGTTACTATCTCCAATGAGCAGTCTGGCTCCAAGTTGGTTGTGACTCTATTATTAGAGTAGGGATTCTTGACTAAAAGTCTAGTGGCTCTAATGAGTGAGGTTGCTTTGTGAAAACTGGTCATTGCCATCATCATCGTATGATCATATTATTAAATAAGGAGCTGATAATTGCATATAAAGTACTTCACCTGGAAGAAATATTGTGAATATCAAAAGTGAATGCATTCTATTTTCAGATTACTTATAACTGGACTCATATCATTATAGTTTTTGGCTTAGACCCCTAAATATCAGTATACTTATGTGGATGGAGCTAGAGAGTATTATGCTAAGTGAAATAAGTCAGTGAGACAGACAAATACCATGTAATTTCACTCATATGTAGAATTCAAGAACCAAAACAAATGGGCAAAAGGGAAAAAAAAAGAGAGAGAGAGGCAAACCAAGAAACAAACTCTTAACTATAGAGAACAAAGTGATGGTTACCAGGGATGGCAGGGAAGGCAGGGATGGGGGTGGGGTAAGGGGGAAATAGGTAGTGGGGATTGAGGAGTGCACTTGTGTTGAGTATCAGATGTTGTATGGAAGGTGGAATCACTATATTGTACACCTGAAATTAATATCGCACTGTATGTTAACTAATTGGAATTTAAAGAAAAACTTAAAAACTAAAAACAAACAAATAAATATTCATATATTTATTTTTGTTATTGTTCTGCATATGTAAGGAAAATTAAAAAGTATGTACATTTTGTCTATATGAATATTTAGCTCTGTAGTTGACAGAAAGCTTTGTAATACAGAATTCTATAAAGATTAATATTCAATACATCAAATGTTCCATATTTATCCAGCATGTTAGATACTTTCAACCTCAGAAACTTTTTTTTTCCCCCATTGAGGAGGCATTTGTGCAATTGTTCATATCTGTAGAACTTCTAACACTGTATTTATGTAAAATTATACTTCAGTATAATTGCCTGTGTAATTAACATTCAGGGAAAAATTATTTATTCAGGAGCACATTTCACAATTCAATTCAGTCTGTGACAAAGAGGCTTTTAAATGTTAATCTTATGAAAGAAAATGGAGCAAATAGTAAAGGCTGTGGATTAATACAAGAGGCAGCTATTTACAGCGTAACATTTTCCCTCCCTGGGAATTACCTATTTTCTACCAGAGAGTCTAGGCATGTTTCAAATCTCACTGGGAAGTGTGGGGTTGAATCTTATATTTTGTGCATATTAGACGGTTTCACATCAGGTGACTAAATAAAAGAGCAAAATGGTTACAAATACATTTGTTGTTGAAGCTTTAAAAGAGACAGAAAGAATAAATGCACATTATAGTGGAGTTAAAAATGATCAAGAATACATAGAAAATAGAAAATAGAAATAGGAGGTATATTTTCTCAGTGTCAATTCTACGGGAATTTTCTGCTTTGGATAATAATTCTTTAGAGCTCATGAACAGGATGCATGCTTCCCCTCTCATCAGCTAGCTTTTAATTTCAGTAACATACAGTAACATCTCTGGAGAACCACAGGGACTATTCCTGTCACGTACCTATTATTGCGGAAATTGGTGGAAGTTTGAGGGAGACAAGAGCAGAAATATTGTCATCTATTCACATGTTTCTTTTCCTATTACAGACACCATGTTGAAATAAGATTAAAGAACTTGTTAATACCTAATGGAACATAAAGACTTACAGGAAAGTTATTTCCTAGCCATATTTTTGATGTTCTGTGTGTCTGTAATTATTCTAATGTAGTGGTTTCAGTTTATTTGCGAAATAAATGTATAAATAAATTCATGTTAGAAAGATTATTGATGATACACAGAAATAACATATATGTTTGTTTAATCATAATATGAAACTTCATTGTCATTGCCACCACTTTAGTCCAAGACACCGAAATCTCTTGTCTGTGTAATTGCACCAGCTTTCTTTCTGGGCTCCCTGCTTTCACACTAGTCCTATTGCCCACAGAGCAGTCAGAATTAACTTTTCAAGCTTAACTTCGATTATATGCACAGACTCTCACAAACACGTCTATCCACCTACCTGTATCCTTGCCATTCTGACCTCCTTTGCCTCCTATTATTTTGGATAAACTCTTTTTTCTCCCTTCCAAAGCCAGTCCTCTACTTGTGGATGAGATGCCATCTTCTTTCACTTATTAGAAAATGACTCCAGATATTCTCCCTGTTCTCTCTAGCATCACCACTTCTCCTTCTCCATTGGATCATCTTTATGAACATATCTACCCAAACCTCTTGCCCTATTTCTTTACTTCTATTTACAGGAAAATTCCTCTAAATAGTAATTTATACTCATTTCCTCCACTGCTCCATTTTCTCTGAATCCCTTCTAATCAGGCCAATAGCCACCATTACTTTACAGAAATTATTTTATCGAAGTTTGCCATTGACCTCTACATGGTAAAGTTCAACCAACAGTCAATTCTTAGCCCTCCTCTCAACTGAGCAATAGCCAGCATTTGACACAACTGATTGTTCTTTACTCCTTGAAACACTATCTTTAGTAGGCTTCTGGGCTATCACAATTTCCAGTTTTCTTCCTACTTCACTGGCAGCTCTTTCTTAGATCCCTCATGAACACTTATGTGCTGCTACCTTACTTTTTTCAAGTCTTTGCTCATGTATGACATCACAATGAGGTCTTTCTATTCTACCTGTGTTAAGATTTTCCACAGAAACAGATTTAATAGGATATATATATTCATGAGAGACAGAAGAGAGAGAGATTTATTATAAGGAATGGCTCACACAATTATGGAGGTTAAGTCCCAAGATCTGCAAGCTGGAGATGAAAGAGTAGTTCTAGTCTGAGCTGGAAGGCCTGAGAACCAGGACAGGGTGAATATTCTAGCCCAAGGGCAAGAGAAGACCAATGTCCCAGCTCAAGAAAAGCAGATTTCAGGCAGATTAACTTCCCTCTTATTCAGCTCCCTTTTTTTCTACTCAGGTTTTCAATTGATGGAGGCCATCTATATTAGCAAAGGCAATCTGCTTTGCTCAGTCTACAGATTCAAAAATTAATCTCATCTAGAAACAAACACACCCAAAATAATGTGTGACCAAATGTCTGGACATCTCATGTGCCAGTCAAGTTGACATATTAAATTAACCATCACACCACCCTGTTTAAAATGGTAACCCACCCTGATACACTCTATCCCTTTCCCTGGTTTTCTTGTCTCCACAGCAGCCATCACCATCCACATATACTATACTGTGTTAATTTACTGATTGGGTGACCATCTCCTCCACTAGAATGGTAATTCCATGAGGGTAAAAGATTGTGTGATTGTTTATGGCTGTACCTTCTGTTCCACAACAGTGTTTAGCAGATGATAGTAGATGATAATCTTGTTGGATGAGTGAACAGGGGTCACTCCCTTTCTTAAAACTTTTCGATGGCTTATTTTTTCACTTAAGATAAAATCCAAATGTTTACCATAGCCTAAAACCCTGTATGATCTGCCCATTTCTTCCTCTCTAACTTCTTCTGTCCCTCTCTCATTCCTACATTGAATTCCTTGAACACACCAAGATTTTTCTGCTTCAAGGTCTTGATTCTGTTCCTTCTTCCAGGAACACTGTTCCCTCTTTCTTTGTGTATCTGGATCTTGCTTATTTTAGGTATGAGACTAGCTTCTACCTCTCAAAATGACTTTCCCTGACCATCATGTTTCCTAGGTTTCCCTCTATTATTCTGTACCACTCTACTCTCTTTGTTTTATTCACATCTCTGATTAATGATTACATTTTTTCATTTTAAAATTGATTATAATTCACATACAATAAATTTGTATGGGGCCTGTTAGGTTGGTGAAACTGTGTGGAAACACATGTGTCAAGTTGTAGCAACATGTTGGGGGGACAAACTAAAGACCACAAGGGGGATGAGGATATGCTATAGATGGGACTGGATTGTGGAAGGCCTTGGATGCTGAGAGATGTTTGTGCCCACAAACTCCTGCAGATAGTTAGGAGCCACTATGGTGGTTTAAACAGGTAACAGGATAAAAATGGCCTTTAGGAAAATAAAGACATAGAATATTCACAGGCCACCCCAGGAACTGAAATGAGCCTTCAAGAGGCAGGTAATTTGATTAAATTACTTTGTTCATTATTCATTCAGTGATTTGGGGGCTTGCCATTTAATTCTTGGATTATGTGAAGATTCTTCTGGTCTCTGTGCACCAGTGCATTCTGATTAGGGAGCTCATGTGATTTTGGTGTTTAGATCCTTGTAGGAATTTAAATTCTAAAGGGCTAGCCTGTTTGAAATTTCTTCTTCTTTGTGCTAAATGTGGTTGGTTGTGGTGAAATGAAGCCCGAACTCCTTAAAAATCCCTTCAGTGGTTATCTGCACATGTTTAATTATTTCTGATAGGGAGGGATGTGTGTCTCTCAGCTGAGTATAGGGTGCCTCTGAATAGTTCTACTGAGTTCCAAGGTATTCTTAGGTGAATAACAGAGTGACCTGAGAAACCCTCCGATTTCTAGCAAATTGATGGATGGAGATTTATTTCCTACTGACCGTGTTCCTTGAATAGAATAGGAACAGTGACACCCCCAATCCATTAGGCTGACATGTCTTGTAACAGAAAGCCAAATGGGTGTGTGTAGTAGAGATTGCTTGTGGATTTGCACCTGTGTTGTGAAGAGGGAAAGTGGGGTAAAACAGAAAATGAAGAGGGAACACTATAAAGTAGGGGTTAAAAGCTCAGTAATTTAAAGAGCTTGAACTCTGTCATAAGAGGGCTCCATTTAATAAGCTGTCACAGAGATATGTACTAGAACACACACTTGTTGCCTGAGAAAATTGGTGTCTCACTTGGAGTTACATTTCCCACAGAAGTATCATTAGTGATAAAGGTTTATATCATTGATTATGAAATCAGGAAACACATTCCCTGAGCCTGAGCGGAGGATATTGACTACTGGAAAAAATTTAAAATGATTTTTAGAAAGTTTGCTTTGTGGCTTGGGATTGGTAAGTGTGGGGAATGAAAAGGAGAGGAAATGGAGAAATCAGGGGGCCAGTAACCTGGACCCCTGTTGTATGTCTAGTACAACAGTGAGGATGTAGGTGTCCAAACTGGTGCCTAGATTCAGCTTTAGGTACTGATTCATTCAGCCCCTGTGTGGCTTGTCCTGCTTGCAAGAATCTACTTGTCTAGTGGAGAAGACAGAAAAATAAGCAAACAAACAAACAAACCTATAATACAGATGGGGCTAATTGTACAGGCTGTTTAGGACCTCAAAGGCAGGACATTTAACCCAACTTTGTGAGTGTGGGTATCAGGGAGGCATTTGGGAGTGGCTGTGAGCAACACTGAATATTAGTAGGGAGTTTGGAAAAGGACAGTGACAAGGGAAGACTTCCCTTCCTAGTATGCCCAAACTGCTAGGGGTAGAATTTTGGAGAATGATATACCATTAAGTGCATCGATTTAACATTCCGGGAGATTTTCTCTCTCTCTCTAATGTATTGCAGAGAAGGTCAGTGTGGAAGTGGAACTAGGGAAGCACGTAAAGAGATGAAGCTGGAGCAGTAATCAGCCTCCGGATCACAAAGGCCTCATAAAATCAGGTTAAGTGATCTTAGTCAGTGAAATGGAAACAATTAAAGGAGGAAAAGAAAATGCTATAGCTGTAAACAACAACAAAAAGGGTTGTAAAATCCAAATCCAGGAGCTTGTACTTACAAGTGTTTTTAGAAAAGGATTTTAGGGGAGCAGAAAAACATAAAAAAGACAAAGTGAAAAAGCACAACAAGGAGAGATCAGTATTTTTGGCTGAGGTTTTGAGATTAGATTCTCCCCCAGCTTAGCCTCACTTTGTTAAGCTCCTAGTTAGTTCCATGTAATATCTTTAGCTGCAGAAGATTTGGAAACCTAAGGATGACTTTTGGGACCCCTTTAAGCTCCAGACCCTCTAAGATGATTTTCAGGTGGATTGCAAGAGGGAGTATCTCAAGTATTGTAGGAGAGAGGTCATTAGTTTAGTGGAGTGAAGCATGCTGGGATGGGAAAAACCGGGATCAGCATGCACCATTAGAGGGAGAAGTAGCTATTCAGTCAATTGTTGCTATGCAGCAACCATGCCCTGGTGTTCCTTGCCACATCTTCTGTTTCGTACAATATTGACGACTAATTAAAATTTCTTCTGGTCTTTGCCTTTGTTTCTATCACAGCTACCTCCAATCATCTGTGTTGTTCGAATCCTAAAACCGGTTGCTGTTGGTTAATAGTTGATAAAGTTCCTATTTTTAATAATTCCAGAACACTATTTTATTAATTCTGAGTTGAGAATATAAAATGCTAAGTGGAACAGATATTTGCATTGGCCTCAACAGTTTGCCTCTCTCTGCAAGCAACCTAAATGGGAAGCCAATTAATCGTGATGGTTGCTTGGTGAGATGGCTGAAATCAGATTTGGATTTTAATTTGCCTCCATCTCCATGGTAGGCCTAGGCCTTAGATGCTCTGCTTGTTTCTTTGCTGCTAAGACTCTTCTCTTTCTGTCAGTGTGATACTTGTCCTCTGATTAACTGTTGGCTCTGGCCAATGGGGAGCCTTGACAGAGGAGTTCTGAAGGAGGAAGGGAAGTAAGTCATGGTATTTATTCCCTTGGTTTCCCCAGGGAATATCTAGATCATACGGTTATTGAGAATTTAAATAATGTAAACTCAGTACAGTCCCTGGAACATGGAAGCTCTCAACAAAACTTTTAGTTTTCTTTATAGGAATGATTAGTACAGGGGCGCCTGGGTGGCTCAGTTGGTTAAGTGTCTGCCTTCAGCTCAGGTCATGATCTCAGGGTCCTGGGATTGAGCCCTGCATCAAGCTCCCTGCTTTGTGGGGAGCCTGCTTTTCCCTCTCCCTCTGCCCCTCCCCCTGTTTTGGCTGCTCTCTCTCTCTGTCAAATAAGTAAATTAAAAATCTTAAAAAAAAAAAGAATGATTAATACAGTTTAAGAAGTCAAATAATACTTTCTTGTCTCTCCTATGGGATGCGGGTCTTTTCAAGGCAATCTGCTCTCTTCAGCTCCCTTTTTGAATTTTGGTGCTCTTTCCTTCCCATCTTCCTTTAAGTCTAAGGGGAAGGTTGTTTTTAGTCTTACTGCTTCTAATTCCTGATTTCTGCACTATCCCTTAAGGTTCCCTATCCCCACTCAGATCATGAAATTGAATTTCTTTTTAAATAAACTCTCCTAGAATTATCTTAATATGAGTGTGCCATCCATTTCCTCTTGGAACCCTGACTGTTCACTACTTGAAGCCATCGACATCTCTGGCTTAGACTACTGCCTTTCTCCAATCCCCTTTCAGGCAAAGACGGATTAAGATGTAGTTCTGAATATACCCCTCCCCTTCTGAATATCTCACGCAATCCACTATCATCAATTTAGCTTCTGTTTATATCTTCTATTTAACTCTTTTTCAATGAGAACTTTACCTATATCTTCACCTACCCTTGGCTTTCTCCAGTCACAGGTGGAGCTGGAACCCTACTCTTAAGCAAAGCCTACCCCCTTACCTAAGTGGTTGATTCAGGCTCTCCCTTCCCCCAATCCTATGAAATGTCTTGCACCTTGCAAAATGCAATCAGTGGTTAAGTCTGCACCATCTCACTTCATCTTCTAGGAGAATATGAATCAGTTGATTAATTCTTCCTTCTTGAAACACTTTTATTTCTTACCTTCCTTTTCAGGATACTTACTGGTTTTCTCCTCCTTCATAGCCTGCTTCTTTCCAGTCTCCTTTGATAGCTTCTCATCTTCCTTTCTTCTAAATTTTGGGAGACTCCAAGGCTCTGTCCTTACCCATCTTTTTTATATAGACTCTTCCTCTGGATAATTTCATGCATTGTCTTGACTGTAAATAGTATCTCTATGGAGAAAATTGTCACATTCATCTCTTGAGACTTGAACCCTTCTTTGAATTCTAGACACCTATAGTAAGGTCATTAGTTTAATGGAGATGTTTCATACTTATCTCAAACATATCAAGTTCGGGACGGGTAGCTCAGTTGGTTAAGCAACTGCCCTCGGCTCAGGTCATGATCCCAGGGTCCTGGGATCGAGTCTCACATCAGGCTTCTTGCTCAGTAGGGAGCCTGCTTCTCCCTCTACCTCTGCCTGCCGCTCTACTTGCTTGTGCTCTTTCTCTCTGACAAATAAATAAAATCTTTAAAAAAAAAAACAAAAAAATGTATCAAGTTCAAAATAGAACTCTTTATTTGCCACTCTCCTTAATTTAATTTAAATCTTTCTCCTTTTTTATTGTATACATTCAAGGCTATAATATTTCCTATAACTACTATTGTAGCTAAATTCATTATTGTTAAGTAATAATTCATTATTTTCTAAATATTTTTAAATTTCCTTTATGAATTCTTTTGTATCCATACAGTGTATAGAAGTATATTTTGAATATTTCAAATGTGAGTCTTTTGGAATTATGTTTTTGTTATTCACTTCCAATTTTATTGTATTTATTGAGAAGGTGGTCTTTATGATATCCAATCTTTACTTCTTTGTTGAGATTTGCCTTTTGGCTTAGTACATGGTACATTTTTATTGCTATTTAATGTCTGCTTAGGGGAGAGGGAGAGAGGGAGGGAGAGAGAAAGAGAATAGTTTTGTGGTGCAGATTGAGAGCCCTGAAAAGCATTTGTTTCTGCCAGGAGCCCCAGAAATATGTAAAAAGTCTGAATTCATTTTGTGTTAATTTCTTGGTTTTGGTGTTCTGGACACCAGACACCTACATGGATAGGCTTGTTGTTTTGATTTCTCAAAAGAAATTTCTTGGTTGCTCAGTCACTCAGAACTCAGGAGGAATCAAATAAGTTTCATCATTATCTCCCTGAGCTGGTGGCTGGATTTTTTCTAATCCAACCTTTAACTGAGTTTATAACATTTTGAGGTGCATGGGTTTATGACAGTATCTCAGTTGCAACTCCCCGCATCACGTAGGCCAGATGCATTCTTTCCTCCTTGCTCAGGTACCAATCTTAAATTAGTTTAATAAGGTTTTTAATTAATTAAAAATGTATTTTATTAATTTTTTGACAAGTATAATTGTATATATTTAAAGTCTGCAATGTGGTTGGTTATTGGACATACATATACATTTGTGGAATGATTATCAAGATCAAGATAATTAACACATTCCTCATTTCACATAGTTAACTCTTTCTTGTGGGTGTGGGTGAGAATGGTCAAGATCTACTCTCAGCAACTTTCAAGTATACAATACTGTATTATTAACTATTGTCACCATGCTGTACATTAGATCTCCAGAACTTATCTTATAACTGAAAATTTATATCCTTTGACCTACATCACCCATTTCACCCACTCCCCATCTACCAGCATCTATTCTCTGTTTCTATGACATTGGCCTTATTTATTTTTTGGATTCCACATATAATTGACACCATTCAATATTTGTCTTTCTCTGTTTGGCTTATTTCACTTAGCATAATGTCCTCCATTCTCATCCATAGCATCACAAGAGGCAGGATTTCCTTATTTATATTTATGACTGAATAATATATATACCCATACAATGGAATATTATTTTCTATAATATATAATATGTAAACCACATTTTCTTTATAGGTTGTTTCCATACCTTGGCTATTGTGAATAATGCTGAAATGAACATGAGAATGTAAGTATCTCTCAGAGATACTGTTTTCAGTTCTTTCATATATATCCAGGAATGGGATTGCTAGTTCATCTCATAGTTAAATTTTGAATTTTTTGAGGGAACTCCATTCTGTTTTTCATAATGGCTATACCAATTTACAGTCCTACCAACAATGCAAAAGGGTTCCCTTTTCTCCACATCCTTGTGAATATTTATCTTTTGTCTTTTTGATAATAGCCATCCTAACAGGTGTGAGATGATCTCATTATTATTTTGATTGGCATTTCTCTGACAGTGATGTTGATCATATTTTCAAATATCTATTCGTCATTTGTATGTTTTCTTTGGAAAAACATCTACTCAGGTCCTTTGCCCTTTTTTAAATTGTGTTATTTGCTTTTTTGCTGTTGAATTGTATGAGTTCTTTATATAATTTAAATATTAATTCCTTACCAGATTTTTGGTGTCTAAATATTTTTTTCTTTTCTGTAGTTCGCCTTTTCAATTTATTGACTATTTCCTTTGTTGTGAAGAAGCTCTTTAATTTGATCTAGTCCCACTTGTCTATTTTAGCATCTGTTGTCCATGCTTTTGGTGTCTCATCCAACAAATTATTGCCAAGAGTAATGTTAAGGATTTTTTTCTCCTACATTTTTTTTTTGGAGTTTTATGGTTTCATATTGTATATTTAAGTCTCTGATCCATTTCAAGTTAATTTTTGTGAGTGATAAAAGATAGGGTTCCTGTTTCATTAGTTTGCATGTGGCTATCCAGATTTCCTAGCATCATCTATCAAAATGACTATCCTTTCCCAATTGTTTGTTTTTGGTGCCCTTGTCAAAATTAGTTTACTGTATACGTGTGAGTTTCATTCTAGTCAAACTCTTTTCTAAGTTCCAACCTCCTGTTATAATTGATTATTCAACATTTCCATCTGAATGTCCCATAAGCATCTCAAACACATCCAGTCTAAATTCGTTACTCTTACTTCCTTTCTTCTTTCTATTTTAATTATCAATATCTTTGTCAAATTAGACAGAAATAAGTTTTGGCCATTAAGATTGATAACTGTCTTCGAATAAGAGACCTTGACAACACCAAAATATATTCTTATATATATCAGAATTATAAACTAAGTAATGAGCTTCATATATACTTTTTCTCTCAATAGCGTTTTTAATGTCTGTGTTTCTTGAGTTGCTTTGTCCCATGTCAAGTCATGATAAACAACTGTTCAAAATTTAAAGGCAAAATATTAAGATTTAGTGGAATCACAATCTATTTCTTTCTACACTTTCTAGGAGGGGTGTTAAATAAGCTATGATGTATAAGACTTTTACAATGAGGATATAAAATAACATTCTATCCTGGTAAAATAGCTGTAAATTGTTATAGATAACAGAGAAGATGTTATTGTCCTTTAAAGGAAGCTGTTTGATGAGTGCTCTGAGCTGATCCTACATGGCGTATATTCTAACTACCCAGATTACTGGTTCCTCAAGCAATCCATGAACTTCTACTTATCTGAGTCTTTGTTAATGCTTTCCTATACCTTGTTGTACGTCAAAATTTTACTCACTCTTCTAAACTCAGGTCAAATGCTGCCACCACTCTGAAGCTATGTTCCCCTGGATCAGAATTAATTTATTCCTTTCTTTATGCTGCCAAAGCACTAATTTTTTTGAGGACTCCTTTTATTGTGGTAAAAACACATAACATAAATTTACCCTCTTAACAATTTTAAATACGTTATAGTATTGTTAATTATGCTCATTGTTGTACAAACGTCTCTAGAACTTTTTCATTTTGCATGATTGAATTTCTGTACTCATTGAACAACTCTCCATTTCCCCCTCTTCCTACTCCTTGGTGACCACTATTATACCTTCTGTTTCTATGAATTTGATTACTTTAGATAACTCATATAAGTAGAATCGTGAAATGTATATCTTTATGTGGTTGGCTTATTTCACTTAGCATAATGTCCTCTAAATTCACTCATCTTTTGCATATGATAGGATTTTCTCCTTTTTAAGGATGAATAATATACAGTTCATTTTACATTTTCTTTATCCATTGATGCATTGATGACATTTAGATTGCTTACATATCTCGGCTGTTGTGAATAATGCTACAATGAACATGGGTGTGCAAATAGCTATTTGATATTTCATTTTGAACTCATTTTGATAAATACCCAGGAGTGGGATTGCTGAATCATATGACAATTCTATTTTTAATTTAAAAAAAAAAATATTTTGTTTTATTTATTTATTTAGAGAGCGAGCAGGAAAGAGCCAGAGGGACAGGGGAGGATAGGGGTATGGGGAAAGAAGGAGGAAGAGAGACAAGCAGACTCTGTGCTACCGTGGAGCCTGACATGGGGCTCCAACCCACAACCCTGAGATCATGACCTGAGCTGGAACCAAGAGCGGGCCGTTTAACTGACTGAGCCACCCGGGTGCCCCCTATTTTTAATTTTTTGAGGATACTCCATACTGCTTTTTCCACAGTAGCTGCATCATTTTATAATCCTACAAACAGCATACAAGGGTTATAGTTTTCCCCCATCCTTGCCAACACTTTATATATATATTTATATATATTATAAATTATTATTTATATATTTATGGTGGTCATTCTAATAGTATGAGGTAATATCTCATGCCAAAGTGCTGACTCTTATTTAATTCTGTCTTGCACTTTATATAGTTGTTTACATGTCTGTTTCTTCACTAACCATAGAGTAAGCACTGCCTACTAATAGTAACCTCATAGTGCCTAGTTCATAATAGGTGGTCACGGTATACTTAATAATTTAATTCCTATTAGTAGGTAAATAATATTCTACTTCTTACTGATTATCGCTCTGCCAGTATGTATAGAAAGAGTTGATCTAACACCAACCGTATCCTCTACTTTTTAAAAGAGAAGAACATGAACTATGTTTCAATAATATTCCTTTTCCCATGGAATTTGATTGACTCATTGGTGTAGTTATTCTATTACTATTCCAAAATGAAGATTTTTTTTTTTTAAAAGAAATAAACATCATTATATTGTTTTGTAAGTAAGGGCTTTATTTTAAGTTAAAGTGTTATATGCTATAAATTAATACCTAAATGCTTCCTTATTTGTAATATGTTTATCTGTAATAACATATATAGGAGAAAGAGTTTTGCATATGATAAATTGGACCTAACAACTAATGACAACTCATAGTAAGGGAACAAACTTCTCGAAAACAACTGGAGCTACATGATTTATTGAACACAATGGGATGAATATAAGACTTTTTACCTTTTCTCTTTTAGTGTTGTACTTAAAGGTCCTCAACATTTTCTATTACAGTTTGCTAAAGTGTGCCAATAAATCTCTACATTTTATTTGCAATGTTATTTTATCTTTCTCTTGGACATCTGCTCATACTTCATCCTTTTGAGAATTTTTTAAAGGCTGTTCCCTCCCTAAGATTGCCTGCTACAGCTGATGACCAAAAATATATGTACAAAATAAAAAATAGGAGAAGAACAGCAGGGCTATTACATATGGTCCAGTCACATTAGCTTAGATCAAAAGTGCTTATTCTTTTGTTTTGATTTTTTTTTTTTTTTTTTTTTTTTTTAACATCTTATGTCACCTGGTCCTTGGAATCTGACTTCAGGCAAACTAAGAAAGCACAAGTTCAGTGTATAGTTAAAAGGTCACAGTTAAATTTCTTAGGACTTGAATTGAATCACATCTGGAGGGACAAGCTTGAGTACCAAGTGTCAGTACTAGTGGGAAAAATGCACAAAAATTTGCACATTGTGAGAATTCCATAACAAAAAGAACAACCATTTTAACGTATGATTAAAGTTCAATATTTGTAATAATGACTACAAAAATAAAACCTCAACAAAAAAAGGCCTTGATGGATTATAAACTATTCTAGCACAACATTTGTGTTGACCTTTATTAAGTAGAATATGTTGGTAGTCGTGCTCAACGTGATGGAAGGGCTTGGCTTATATTGCCTTGCTCTTATTCTTCCCCATCTGAGTATCCAGCAAGCTAGGATGTCCCCAGGTCTTGCTGGTTTCTGCAAACAATGAGGTCACATTAACATAAATACCTGCATCTTGCTCCTTGTTTGTGTTCACCTGTACAACTCAGGGGCCTCAAATTTTTCCTGCTCCCATTCAAAACCTCCCTTTTATTTCTAGGATTCTCAGGGAGAGTTCTCATGAGACCTGAAGAACAAGACCATTAACCTGCTTTTGTCCCTTTCAAGTCTGCTGGTTGTGAGTCACCCACTGTTGCTTGCTGGCGCTATGCTGAGTGTCTTGGTCCCTTCTGTTGCCCTTTCCCCAACTGTTCCACATTTTATCACTTGGGCTTTACTCACCCTGTGTAAGTCACAAGTTTCAGCCAGTTCCTCCTAAACACAGCCCCTCCAGTTCCCATCTTCAGCCTTTAGCTGTTCAGTCTTCACCTTCTATATCCTACCCACTGCCCTTTCCATCTGTATGAGCATGTGCAAATGCATAAGCACGCGCGCGCGCGCACACACACACACACATACACACACACCCCTGCCTCTCATGTCCTTCACACAGTTCAGGCACTCAAAACCCAAACGTCTCTAGCCAAAAAAACAGAAGTCCTTCCTTATTTTAACTCAAGCAAATGGGTTTGGAAGAGGAAGAGGACGGCATTCTCCATGTATTTGCAGTCCTTTGCCCGGTGTCCGCCATGAATATCCAACCTGATTTTCATGATATGATAGAAAGGGAAAATCAGAGTGAAAAGGGTTGAATAGGGCAAGTGGAGAATAAAGAAAATAAGAGAAGAGCTCAACTTTTGGAGTTTCTTGGAAGGTACAAGGAAATGAAAGCAGCATACAGTACTGGTGAAGAGTGCAGACTACTGGGTTTCATATCCAGCTCTACCACTTACGTGACATGGGGCAGTTACTAAAATCTTCTGCACTTAATATTTCTCATCTCCGAATTGAGGATAATCATAGTATCTACCTCATAGGGTTATGGTGAGCATTGGATTAATTAATATATGCAAAATACTACTAAGCACTATATCAGTATTGACTATTGTTATTACTATTATTTGCCACAGAGCCTATAAATTAATCCTAGATTCTGTATCTTTGCCTTGGTCAGGAGTTGAATTTATCGACATGTATCTGTCTGTTCTGAAGTTACAGTCAACGTCTCTGGATCTAGAGACACTTGTGTTCAGCAGGCCATGAAAACAACCCACTCACTAATGCTGTTCTTTCAGCTTCTCTGAGCTCCTGGGCTCCAGATAATTCCTGTGTTTCTGCTTCTCCAAGCCTGCTACCTCTGTCTTCCTTAACCAAATTGGCCTTCTGTCTCTGTCATCATGGTAACTTCTAGACATCGTTTGCTTAGCTGAACTTGTAGTCTTGGCTTCTCTGAGTCAGACCTCTCTTGGTGTCAGATGTACCTTGCCATGACAGCATCAGATATTCTGAGACTAGAAACAGATGGATTATGATGAACACGATATATTGTGCCCTCACTCGTCTTGGCAACAGGTGGCTGCTCAGCCAGCTGGGGTCTTTTTAAGGACACTTTCCCAGGCCTCCCTCTGACCATTTGCACTTCAGTCCAGATGGTGACATGGCTCCCCAGAGTCTTGAATCAACTTAACGGGAGATGGCAGGGTTGTGTTGATTTTGCCTAGGGTCTAATACAAGCATAGAGTGTTTTTTTTTTTTTTAATTTTACTTTCTAATTCAGGAAAAAGGAACAAGCCTTATGTGAAAGTCATGTTCACAATGTGGTTTCAAATTCTGTCATAGGAAGTCTAAATTTACGTGATTAAATTAGAATTCATAAATGCCAAGGGCCAGAAAGCAAATTAATTTGTTTTTACTGTTGGAGAAGAATAAAGATGACTTTGGGTAATCTAAGGTATTAGGTTATTTATTTTGTCTATCTGATTTCCTTTTGTAAAGATTCCTGCTACAGCAAAACCATGGCAAACACATTTGTTATGATATATTGGGTACAGGTTCACCTTGGTAAGAGATGGAGGCAAGTTGCTTTCACTTAAGGTTAAAACTACTTTATACCATATTCTGGAACTAACCTACTTTCAAACAAATTATGGCTTAGAAGAACAGTACGTATTTGCTTAAAGTTATCTCTGCTTATACAGTGTTTTCTGATGCATTTATGCAAGTGTTGATTAAATCCTTCATGTTGCTTGAATGCTTTGTGATCACTGAATTGTTGGTTAAGGAAATCAAGGGAAAACGTTCCAAGACCAAGGCATAGACATTTTTGAGGTTTAAAAAGAATAAAAATAGTAGGCATTATTTAAGGCTGGTTGAGAAATTTATAATAACTGCAAAGGACATATTTTATGGACTTTCCCCAGTTAATTTAAAAATCTTAAGTATCTAAAATTCTAATCTTAATATTTAAACAAGGACTTGGGAATATCTAGAACCAGAAAGGTTCTAAGTTCTAAAAGATAAATTTAAATATGTATGTATTTTTCTGATAGAGTAGCATACCTATTTTATAGATGGGTGTTAATCTATGACATTTGGACATTAATTCGTGAACATTAACCTGTGACACAAAAGCTTCGGTAACATTCTTCTCAGTAACATGGCTCCTTATTGAAACATGACAGAATTCTGATGTGGCCTCCGTTGTTTCCTTGTCCATCATCAGAGTTGCACTTGCCTGCTATTTTCTATGTCTAACCCTGGAGATTAAATTTAGTGAACAGGAAAGAAAAATTAGGAAAGAGAGGAAAACCAGTAAAGGGCAGAGAAATCAGAGCAGCAGCAATAACACTGCCCACATAATCTTCAGTATTTTTGAGGATCATATTTTTAAAAAGGTAAAATCATGATTTACTTTTTTTTTTTAAGATTTTATTTATTTATTTGACACAGAGAGAGAGAGAGATCACAAGTAGGCAGAGAGAGGGAGAAGCAGACTCCCTGCTGAGCAGAGAGCCAGATGCGGATGCGGGGCTTGATTCCAGGACCCTGAGATCATGACCTGAGCGGAAGGCAGAGGCTTTAACCCACTGAGCCACCTAGGTGCCCCATGATTTTCATACAAATATAAAATGAACAATGTCAAAGATTTTATTTAACTCATTAGTTAATGAGGAAACCAGTAAGATGTTGTAACTCTTTAAAAGGGGAATTTAATTTATAGTTTCTGTGGGACAGATCTATTTGCATTTGAATGAAGAGGAATCATTTGCATAACTATAGACAAGAAACTTTTTCATTACTATCAGTTTTCTAAATAGGCTAGTCAAAGGGGGAGATAACCCTAATGATTGAGCTAAGCGGAACCCCAATTTCTTTCTTTCCTCTTTTTTTTTTTTTAAGATTTTATTTATTTATTTGACAGAGAAAGAGAGAGATCACAAGTAGGCAGAGAGGCAGGCAGAGAGAGAGGGGGAAGCAGGCTTCCTGCTAAGCAAAAGCCTGATGTGGGGCTCCATCCCAGGACCCTGAGATCATGACCTGAGCCGAAGGCAGAGGCTTTAACCCACCGAGCCACCCAGGTGCCCCTCTTTCCTCTTCTTTTTAACCATTTAGAAGTCATGCACAATTTTTCTTGACATTCATATACATGATACTTATGAACTCAATTGTGTTCTCCCAAATTCATGTGTTGAAGCCCTAACCCCTAATGGGACTATATTTTGAGATAAGGCCTTTAGAGAGGCGTTTAAAGTTAAATGAGGTCATAAGAATGGGGCCTTAATCCACTATGACTAGTATCCCTATTAGAAGAGGAAGGGACACCAGGTTTACTTGCATATGCAAAAAAGACCACGTGAAGACCCAGCAAACTGGCCATCAGCAAGCCAAAGAAAGAGGTCTTGGGAGACAGTAAACCTGCCAACACCTTGATCTTGTACTTCTAGCTTCCAGAACTGTGAGAAAACACATTTTTGTTGTTTTAGCCCCCCAGTCTGTGGTATTTTGTTATGACAACCATAGAAAATGAATACAATTCCTGAATCCTACTTTAACATGAGTAGAGGAAAAATTTCAAAGAGTGTACTGTTTCATTCCCAAATTAATGAAATTATGAAAACTTAGCAGCTGGCTGACTAGATAATTAATGCCTATCTGTTGGTGCCATCTCCCTGCTAGCTCTCACTTCTATGGCATTTGAACCCCCACTTCAAAGAGATTGTGAATGTCAGGTGAATATCATGAAGCGGAAAGCCTCTCTCTCCTTGCCGCTTCCAGAGACAGTTTTGTCCGCCAGCCAAGGACCCTCTTTTTTGCTCTCCTCCATTTCTCTCCAACTCATCTCCCAACTTCTCCTCCCTCTAGAAACGCATCCTTTCTCCAGAAATGAGGTAGAGGACAGGCACCAAGGTCAATAGGTTATATCATAATACTAAATTGTATTGGATTTTATGTCAATTTGGTTTCTGTTTAAAAAAAAAAAAGGCAAACACAATCTTGTTAGCTGCTATTCCCTACCCAGTGAACCTTGCAAGTTCACTTCTGAAACATCTGAGAACAGCCCTACCCCCAGGCAACTTCCAGTCACAACCGTTCTGAAAACATTATCAGCACAATCTCAAACTCTTCCTGTTATTCGTTTTTTAATTCGAAGGATAATTGACATACAATAACCTATTAGTTTCAGCTGCACATCGTAGTGATCCAGTATTTTTATACATTATGATATGTTTCCCACAATCAATCTAGTTACCAAATCTGTCACCATACAAAGTTATTACAATATTACTGACTATACTCCCTTGACTATATATAACTGGCAGTTTGTACCTCTCAGTCCCTTTCATGTGTTTTGCCCAACCCTCTCCCTCCACCCCCTCTGGTGACTAATAGTTTGTTTCCTGTACCGATGAATCTGTTTCTGTTCTGTTTGTTCATTTGTTTTGTTTTGTTTTGTTTTGTTTTTAGATTCCACACATATACGTAATCATGCAGTATTTACTTTTCTCCGGCTGACTTATTTCATTCAGCATAATGCCCTTTAGGCTCATTTTATTGTTATTCTTAAAGACTTCACATTTCTTTTGGTGCCTGCCTCAAGGCATCAGCATCCTTAGGCCTTTGCCTCTAGGCTCCTTTTTTTCTCTTCAACTCCTTTCTTATAGAACAAGAAATTCGAAAGCTTCTAAGGGGATGTTTCTGAGCCTATAATGCTTTTTGCCTGGAAAGTTTCCACTATAGAAATTTCAGTAACACTTAAAAAATGATCATAATGGGAATGGCAGAGTAAGGAGATCAGTAGATCCTAAGCCATTTAAGCGGTGAAATTATAAAAAAAATATTTAAAGTCTCTGGAAATTTTCCTGAGGGTATACAGAAAATGGAGAAGCATTCGGGAAAATCTACTGAATCTTTTGGTAAGAATATCCAGAGTCTCTGGTATTTCAGCCACAACCTACTCCATCACCTCCCCCATGTTATGGAAATCTACATGGTGTGTTCCAATCCAGTCAAGTATAGGGAAGGAAATGCGAGCTCTCTTTCTCCCCAGCTCCCATCCTGTGGCTATAATTTCATCCTAGGAGGGGCAGTCTGCCAGTATTTCTCACTCCTCCCTTCCTACCAGCTTCAATTCCTGTCAGCCAATGTCAAGAGGACCAGGCTGACCTTACCCCATCCCACTCCCATTCATAGGGTAGAAACTCTTTCTCAGGTGTGGCATGCCTTCAGTCCTGGGAGCATAATCTTCCCCTCCTCAGCTGTCTCATCTGGTATAGGTTCTGCACCCAAAGTGGCAAGCTGAGGAGACCAGAGGCAACCACTCCCAGCTCCATTGCAGTAGTGCTAGAATTCTGCCTAGAGAGAAAGGCAGACCCTTAGGATGGAGAGCTCCACAGTTCCAGCTGAGGGGACTTTATATGTAACAGATGGAAAAATATGTATCATGCAAACAGCAACCATGAGAGAGCTGAAATGGTTATGCTAATATTAGACAAAGCAGACTTTAAAACAAAATATGTTCCTAGAGATAAATAGGGATATTTTATGATGATAAAGGGTCAATCCATCAGGGAGGTATAACAATTATAAACATATATTCATCAAACATTTGATAATATTAACTTCATGATCAAGAACAACACTTCTAAAAGATTCAGAGGTATTGACAGTAAACATTAATTCTGACAATTGTTGAGCACTAATATGGGTCAGGAATTGTGACAGGCTTTGGGGACCCAAAGATATAGACCTCTAATCTTGAAGAATTTAGTGGACATAGGATTAAAAAATTAGTAATTTGCTAATATACCAGGATGAGAGTTCTTATGGAGTATTTGAAGAAAGCATTTCAGTAAAAAGGACTAATTTAGCACAATAATAAAAACAAAACGAATTTATGCTATTAATAAAGTCTTACAAAATGCTTTTACACCATCATTTATCTGATCCTAACAACTACTTGCTTTTATACAGCTGATGAACTTGAAGTTCACAAAAGTCCAAAAAACTGACATGTAAATATGTTTATAATTATCAAAGGAAAAAAAGTTACCTACACAGCTATGTGCATTATGTGATCCCATAAAAAAATAAATAAAATACACATACAGAGAATAGGTTTTAGAAGCATATAAATCAGAATGCTAAAAGTAGTTATTTAGGGATAAATAGGATTGTGGATATTTTTTATTTTATTCCTTTTTCTTGTATATATTTTCTGATTTTTCTTTAATGAACATGTATTGCTTTGGGCATATTAAATTGACAAAATAATAAAGTTGAACCTCTATTTGGGACCATTAACAAAAATTAATTCAAGATGGATCATAGATTTTAAGAACTAAAACTATATAACTCTTAGAGGACTTAGGAATAAATCTTAGGACCTTAGGTTAGGCAAAGCCTTTTTTCTACAATGCCAAAAGTGAATACCAAAGCAACAAAAAGAAAGATAGATTGAACTTCATCAAAATTAAAACATTGTGGTGCAAATAATAACAATAAGAAAGTAAAAACACAATCCACACAGTGGCAGAAAATAGCAAACCATATATGTAATAAGACACTTGTAGCTAGCATATATAAAGATCTCTTACAACTCAATAATAAAACAATAACCCCATTATATAATGGGCAAAGGTTAAGACATTTCTCCCAGGAAGCTATACAAACAGTCAGTCAGCTCATGAAAGGTATTCAACTCATTAATCATTAAAGAAATGCAAATCAAAACCGTCTTGTCTTATCACTACACACCCACTAGGATGGTTATAATAAAAAAGCCAAACAATAACAAGTGTTAGTGATGAGGTGGAGAAATTGATATTCTTATACATTGCTGGCGAATGTAAAACAGCACAGCTGCTTTAGAAAACAGTTTGGCAGATTCTTCAAAATGTTAAACAGTTACAGAATCCAGTAGTTGCACTCCTAGATATATACCCATTAGAAATGAAAACACATCCACACAAAAACTTGTACATGAATGCTCATAGCAGCATTATTCATAAAAGCCAAAATAAAAAAATGTAAACAACTCAAATGTCTGTCATCTGATGAATGCATAAATAAAATTTGGTCTATCCATGCAATGGGAAGTTATTTGGCAATAAAAAGGAAGGAAGTACTGATACATGTACATTATGGGTGGATCTTGTAAAGATGGCCAAGTGAAAGAAGCCAGTCACAAAAGATTATGTATTATAGGAGACCCTTTATATGAAATGTACAGAATAGGAAATCTATAGAGATAGCAGATAGATTCTTAGTTAAATGGAGATGGAGGCGAAAGGAGCAGGGAACATTGAGGATGACTGTCAATGGGTATAGGGTTACTTTTAGGGGAGGCAAAGAGGCTTTAAAATTAGATGATTGTGCAATCTTGTGAATATACTAAAAAGACATATTGTACACTTGAAATGGGTACAATTATATGGTATGTGAATTATATCCCAATCAAACTTTAAAAAGTATCATATTTTTGGAGTGCATTACAGGCAGCAAAGATACTTTCCTAGACATTTCTCTTAAACATCACAGTAACCTTTGTTGCTATTTCTTAATAATTTTTAATGTATTATTTTCAATAAGTTTTTAAAGAGAAGGAACTGAAATTCAAAGAGAGTGACTTGCACAAGGCCATATTAGCAGGGCTGGGACATGGATACTAGATCTTCTGAATCTAAGTCTGCTCTTTCCACTTATCATGCTACTGGTTATATTATACCTGCAACTAACAAATTTCAATGTGAGTTTTGTAGTTGCCTAAAAGGTGCACCTGGATGGGCACCACAATTTTGTAAAACCCAAAACAGGATTGCTTGGAATTACTTGTATGTGACACTGTAACATGGAATTTGTTTAAACTTCTGCTAGCCAGTTGAAAGGATTATATTTGAGTTGAACAAAGCAATTGATTTTATCATGATACTGCCCACATTACACAGATCACCTAGCTAGGAACTGAGGAGAAAAAAATTTATATAAGTAGTAATCTTTAGATCTCCTTTACTTTTTTAAAAAAATATTTCATTTATTTAATTATTTAGAGGTAGAGTGGGAGAGAGAGAGAGAGAGTGAGCAGGGGGAGGTGCAGAGGGAAAGGGAGAGACAGAATCTCAAGCACACTCCCTGCTGAGTGCAGGGCCAGATGCTGGGCAGATCCCAGGACCCTGAGGCCATGACCTGAATGGAAATCAAGAGTCAGATGCTCAACCGACTGAGCCACCCAGGCACTCCTGATCTCCTTTACTTTTATATGCATATTTACTATGCTAAAATTCCAAAATCAAAGACAAATTGAAAAGTGAACGAAAACAATAACAACTCTCTTAATCCTTGGTCACGCATGCATAACTAGACATATTTTTAGATAAGCTAAAACTTTGTACATTTCACTCACCGCAGATCAAGAATAAATAAACGGCTTTGATACTTTTAATATGGTTTGTGGGAAAGTGCCTGAGACATGGGGAAGGGTTAATACACTTAATAATCTCACTAATACTTTCTTTGGAGAGGTCATGCAGGTCTCCTGCTTTCTGCGGCGGCTCTCTCTACAGAGCACTGCATTCTGAATACTGAAACACAACACTTCCTGGAATGTAAAATAAAACCATTAGTTCTCTTTGACCCTATTCCAGGATAATTTGACTAGAAATTAATAACTGTCAACCGGAGATATTTTGCTGGCACTAAGGCAAAATGATGTGTGATTCCTCCTTTAGGTTACTCACAGCGCATACCACATTTACATTTAAAGATTAAGTTACTGACTGGAGTGGGGAAAAGGATTTTAATTTGCCAAACAATTATTGCTTTTTCTGAGGTCATGAATTTGGTTTTCTAGATGTTTCAGATGTTTTAAAGTGCTGCCTCACTCAATTGCTGAGTAACAAGCAAAGCTAATGATACGGTTTCTGTGACTTTGTAATACCATGTTCAGTGTTTTACATTTGAACTGGGTTTTTATAAAACATTTTAAACAAAATGATCCCATGACTACATTATAAAACAATAACAAGAAACAAAAAAAGTCGATGACAAATAACGTTTACCTATTTTTCTTGAATGAGCTGTCATTTTCTTGAAATCAAAAAAAAAAAAAGTCCCTACAAGACAACTTTTAAATTGTGGCTGAAATTGTATTTCACTATACTTTTCTTCCTCTCACATAATTTCTTCTCATCCTATCCCTGGTCAAAGAACTAAACTCGCTTTTTCTTTCTTCATGCACATTCTCCTGTGTTGCTAATATGTGGCAACGACTGTCCTGAATCTCTAGAAGCTTTGTAGGCATTGTTACCGAAGAGGGGTATCTTTTCACTTTTTAATCCCACCAAACTCTCATTTGTTGAGAGCATTCTTTGTGTTAGGAGCCTCCCCTATGTGACCTCACTTATCTCCCAACACTTTGAGGTGCTATTTTCATCTTTACATGTGAAAAATGAGGCTCACAGAGGTCTGATAACTGCCAAAGGTCACGAGCTAGTGATGGGAATCATTGGAGCCAACTTTGGTCCCTAAATTCATTGTGTACTTTTCTGCTGCCCTAGTCGACAACTCTTTGCCTATCTTCAACTGTCCTCATCAAATTGTCATGGCGATCAGGTAGTCTGGGATCCCGCAGCTAAATTCTCAGGGCCCATGAAGATTTAGATTAATGTTGGCTCATGAGGCAGCTTTGTTTTGTGTCTTCATCAGGAGTTTAAAAGGACAGGTGGCCCAGCAGTGCCCTGGAATCCATTTGGATGGCGGCAGCGACATCTGAGTTCCCTGGGGGGCTCAAGGATGGTTGGACACTGACAATCTGGAAGCTAAGCAGCTACCTTTGAACACAGAGGAGGATCATGGTTGTGCTTATGGTTGACGTGTGAATCTTCCCCTCCAATTGCTCTGAGCCAGAAGGAGAAATTCAGAGGGCTTACAGATTTAGGTAGGAAAAATAGTTTGGGCATTGTAGCAAGACATAGCTGAGTTTGCATCTCATCTCTGCTGTTATTTCCAAATGAAATGAGGCAAGTTAGTCCGTAGGAGTCTCTTGCCTCATTTGTAAAATGTGACGGCAAAACTTAGCTCTCTGGATTGTCATGGGGATGAAATTAGGTTATGGAAGGGAGTAGGTAGTAGGCAGTCGACGAATGTCAGTCAGCCTCATACTTCCCAGAAATCCAGTGAATCCTGTTCCAGTGGGAACAGTGAAATCCCAGAATCAAGGCTGCTTGATTCTATGAGACTTCCAGGCTGGCGGCTTGGGACTCAGGTGTAGCTGCGAATGCATTCCAGCTCTGAGATATTTTATCACGTACCAAGCATTCTTTCATTATTTCACTTGATTCTTATAAAACCTTCATGGTAGGGGTGTGACTAGCAATTTATGTATCTACTATTTAAGCTCCATTTAATACAGATGAGGGGACTGATGCTCAGAGAGGTCACACAACTTAGGAAAAATCAGAGCATTGTCAGGGAGAGACGGTAGGATAAGCCAGGTCTTTCTTCATTGGCGACTTCATTAGGGGTCTGTCCTGAGAGGTGGGGACACGGTCGTGCTGCAAGGTTTAAGGCATTCAGATCAACTTGAACCCGCAGTGCCTACTTCTCTCATTCCCCTCTGAAACGTGTCTTAAATAGAAAAGCATGCCTTCTAATGGGCAACAGAGAATGCATTTTAGTGATATTTTTCTAAGCTTGACCATTTATGCTGATTGATTTGTTGTGTCACCAAAACAAGTATCATTTCTATATTTTCAATTACCATTTGCATTTCCTCTAAGGTTTTATACCAGTCTAGTCATCTAATGAATTACATTTGCATTTATTTCACTTCAGAAAGGTGAGAGAATTTCCTATTATAAATAATTTAACTGAAAAAATTTACATAAATTGAATTCTTGGCATTTCATTTTAATGGTATTAGCAATGGAAAGTAAACAGCAACCTAACTTGATGTTTTTTGGTTTTGTTTTATTTTTATTTTTATTTTTTTTGCTTTTTGTCATTGAAAAGATTTTAAGGTAATGTCAGGTTTTTTTGTGTTTTTTTTTTTAAGTAAGACTGTGTTAAGGGAATTGTTCAGGTGAGCAATTATAGTTTTCTGATTTCATTACACATACCATAAATGATTTCTTTTGGAACGTCTGTTGGGGTGCACTGCTACCTTAAGTGAAGAAAATAGGAAGAGGATAATTTTTGCTGATAAGAAACAATTAAAAAAAAAGAGCTCAAATGAAGGTGTAGAGAAGGTAGTCATATACGCAGTATTTCTATTTCCCTGCTCAGGAAATCAGGCCTGGTAATGAACTTTGATTGTTCCATTCAATTTCAGCTAGTAGCCATAATGAATCAAATTACTCTATAATCTCATTAATACTAAATAGCTCTCTTTCTAGCCTTTGGTTTCCTAAATAACTATCCATCCACATCTTGGTTAAGGACTTTCCCTAGTGTCTTTAGTAATTAATGGATGGTAGCATTCTTCAACAGCTACTTGAAAAGCCAAAGATCATTTACTGCATTTGGAAGAATCCAATGGATGTCTGACAGGACACGAGAGTTACTTGCATCCGTCAATCACTTATTTGGTCATCAATGTACATACGACATGTCAGTTAGATAATCTCTGTAGGAGGAAGTAAGCCTTGTTAATCACTACGAAAACCAGAAAATGCTGTTCCATCATTCCAACTTAATGGCTGATTTTTATGCTGGAAGAACGGTGCATATACATTTAAAGTAGCAAGTTCTCTGCAGATTCAACAGAATGCTAAGTGAAACAGAGATGCTTTCATTGCACAATATAATGAATCAGAAACATGAGAAACATAAAAATTTTAAAAACATAAGCCTAAATGTCAGATCGTAGAACAACAGCAGCTCAACTTTTTTTACTATGTTTGATGAGAAAATGTTAGAACAAAATATTAAACTTACCTTGGAGAGACCCAGGATCAGATATACTCATTCCTCATTTGTTTCTGCATGTTATTAAAATAAAATTTAAAATCAGGTTTAGATTTTTAATTTCTTTTGTCTACAACAAAGAAGGTGTATATGATTATGAGTTATGATGTATCTCAGTTCATGATTTAGCAATTTTGCTTTTTAGCAAAAAAAGTAGCCTGCCTACATCAGTAACCCTGATTTTTAATTTTCTTCATAGATAAGTAACGAAATGATATTACATATCTATTAAAAAAAAATTCCAAGGTAAGCTATAGGCAATATAGGTACAGGAAAAAAATGTGAAGTTACTTTCTGCGTGATCCTGATTTTATGTCAGTGAGATTTTAAAAGCAAATAACGGAAAATTTTACACTGTGGTTTCTGGATTGGGTATAATAAATTTGGTCAAACAAGTTTGATTAAAATTTGGCTTTTATGGCTATGTATAGTTATCAGTTCTGAGCCAAAGGAAATGCAAAGTTGGGAGTGCTATCACTTTGATACTCTTCTTCTAATGTAAAATACTAACATAATGGCCTGTCTCAGATTACAGATTCCTCCTTTTTCTTACATTCTCATAATGCCTTGTTTGTCGGTCTCCAATAGAATAGCTCCCTGTATTTGCTTCCTAGGGCTGCTGTAACATTATGACTAACTGGGTACTTCAAGATAACAGAGATTTATTCTCTCACAGTTCTGAAAGCCAGAAGTCTGAAATCGAGGTGGCAGCAGGAGTTGTTCCTTCTGGAGGCTTTCTTCTCCTTCAGGGAGAACCCATTCCATGTTTCTCTCCTAGCTTCAGGTGGCTGCTGACAATCCTTGGTGTTTCTTGAGTTTACAATGGCGGAACTCCGATCTGTAGCTGCTGTGGTTCTCAAATCCCCCTCTGCATTTTTCTTATATGGACTCTCATCATTGGACTTAGGATCTAGGATGACCTCATCCTGAGATCTGTAATGTAATTATATCTGCAAAGACCCTTTTCCCAAATAAGGTCACAGTCACTGGTACTAGGGGCTGGGACCTGGACATATCTTTTTTGAGACCCCCTATTCAACCTACACACTCCCTAGTGCCCTAGTTCCATGATAAGTCTGACCTAAGTTTCCCAGATGGCAGAGAAATAAGAGAATCTGTGATAATGAAGTTAATTCTTCATAAAGTCAAATGAATTAAATATAGATAAGGTCTTTTGTTCCAAGATTACTCCTTCCTAGTTCTGCTTATTCAAATGTGATGATAATAATAGATAATAATAATAAATGGAGGTTCTTTGGCAGAAGGGAGAGGGCACGTTTTGGTAAAGACCATACTAATGTAATAAAGCTCCTAATCTGATTTTTCTGTTAGGACTTTTACTTGCCAAATTCCAACTATGTCTGAAAATACAGCTGTTGGGTGCTCTGGTGTCATTCAGCCAACATACATTTTTTGAGTATTTATTTTGTACCTATTAGTGTCCAGCTATAAAAAAGACATTAAATGCCCATGTTCTCATGAAACTCACATTGCAATGACTTACATTTTTTAACCTGGCCACCAAAGGGTAAGAATCATTCCAATCAGCTACAGTGAAAGTCATTTTCAGAGAAGGATCCCAGTTGGCTCAGTTTGGGTTGTGTGATTTGCCCACCCTTGAACCAATCACTGTGACTGTGATCGAGGTACTCTGATCAACCCAGCTTGGGTCACATGCCCAGCACTGAGGTCCACATGATAGGCTTATTGCTAGCAGGAGGGAATAGAACCTGTATAAACAAAATCAAAAGATATTTATGACCTTCTGCTACTGGGACACTGAGCATTGCTAGAGGAAATCACAAAACTGTTTTTGGGCACTATAAATTCAGGCCATTCAGTCTCAGGTCTTTACTGATGGTCTCTGGTCCTTTTGTTCATCTTGGTGTTGATTTTGTGCATTTATTCACTGGCAACCTGTTGAGATGTTGCGTTTGATTTGATATTTGTTGTGTTTGTTGTGTTTGTTTGATGTTGGGGGAATAAAAATAAAAGAGTACACAGACCCTTTTCATAAATAGCTTGTGGGCAAGAATAACTTTAAACATTTGATTAAAATATAACATGGTTAACTACCCTCAAAGGGGTATGGGAAAGTGCCATTTGCAGAGATGAAGAAATAACTAACCAACCCTAGAATAAGTTGAGATTTGCAAAAGAAACGAGAAGTATAAGTGGGCCTTCCAGGCATAGATAATAAATGGCACGTAAAAAGGCATGGGCGTTTCAAAGGGTACCACATGTCTGCAGATGAGTTTAGGATGGCTAGGAAAAGGGTGTGTGGTGGGGAGAGTGCAAAATGTGGCCAAAGGCTTCTGAGTAGAAGTTTTGCATGACTTGGATGGCATCTTTTAGCAAGCCACTTAAAGGTCTCTGCAGCCTCCAGATTCTCCTCTTTTCAGTCCTGAGAGTTGTCATCAAGTTATTTGTCTTGAAGTTTGCTTTGTTCATGTCATCTTCCTGCTAAGAAGCTGATATAGATGTCTACGTGAAGTGGCAAGGATACTTGAGTTTTTGGTGGGAGGACAGACCACAGAAGAGAATTTGTTACTTTTTGCCCAATAAAAACAAATTCTGCCTTAGGTGCCAATTGGAAAGCTTCTTTCCTTCAAGAGGCTGCTGGTAACCTCTGACAAGTTCTGTCCATACAGTGAAGGGCAACTCACCTTCAATGGGTCTTGGATGACAGGGGTTTCTGGACTGCCCCAACTCCCCTCACCAAGTCAGTGTAGTGACCTGAGAAACAAATTGGAAAAAGCAATGTGGGATCTCATCAAATTGAGATCTTCTTTTTTTTTTTTTAAGATTTTTTTTCTTTCTTTATTTTTTTTATTTTTTAAAGATTTTATTTATTTATTTGACAGAGAGAGAGAGATCACAAGTAGGCAGAGAGGCAGGCAGAGAGAGAGGGGAAACAGGCTCCCTGCTGAGCAGAGAGCCTGACACGGAGGTTGATCCCAGAACCCTGAGATCATGACCTGAGCCGAAGGCAGAGGCTTTAACCCACTGAGCCACTCAGGTGCCCCTCTTTATTTATTTTAGAGGGAGAGAGAGAGACAGAGAACAGGATCACAGAGGGGAGGGGCAGGGGGAGAGGGAGAGGGAGAGAGGATCTCAGGCAGACTCCCCACTGAGCGTGGAGCCGGACACAGGCCTCAGGCTCACCACCCTGAGACCATAACCTGAGCTGAAATCAAGAGTCAGACGCTTCGCTGACTGAGCCACCCAGATAACCTTGAAATATTCTTATAATCTTTTGTGGTATAACAGTTTCCAATTTGATTAATCCATGTGGGAGGATCTGAGTTTAGCTGTAAAATCAGAAAAGAGGCCAGATTATACAATGTAGTCTCCTGAATTTGGTGATGATGTCATGGAAACTCAGCATTCAGAGGACATCTGGAGGGTTATTTTTCCTGGTTTTGCAACCCAAGTTTAACAGCTCTGAATTTTGTGGAAACTGGGATACTCTGGCTGGTAAAGCTTATTCACAGTTGACTTAAATCCTCAAAGCAAATAAAGCAGGCAGAGAGGAGCATCTTTCCCCAATACTGTTCAAGGACAACTTTAAATGTTGGGCTCTGATACTGTCTGTATTAACCTAGGGAATAGTCTGTTTAGTTGGACTAGATAAAAAACTGTTTAACTTTTTTTTTTAAGGATGAAAAATTTTTAGCCCCAAATTATAGATGTATTAGTTTAATATCTGTCTTTTTAATCAGTATATTTAGCCATATGAACTCAGTGTAATATAGATATAAAATATCTTACTTTTTCTCCAATAATTGAGTTCAAACATACTCAGTTGAATGGCTTTTTTCATCCCTTACCTACAATTGGACAAGTTCTATTGTTTTCTAGTCCTTTGTTGGTTTACAAAGCTCAGTTTAAAGGTTCTATCTCACATGTAGCTCCAAGCACTACCCTACCCGTCTTCTAACTCACTCTTGACCAGCGAGGGAGGCTTGCTAAGGAATGGAAGGAGCCTATCCTTTGCTTTCCCCTCTCTTTTGGGGCCACTGTGTATCCTCTAGGGTGTTGAGATCTGGCAAGAAAAATGAGACATGATATTAAATAGCACTACTCAATAGGACTACTATGGTCCTTTTATAGTTGATGACTTCTGTATAACAGGAACCAAAACCCTGGCTTCCCTAAAGGATGTATTTGTTTATTCTCCACTGCATCATCCTTTACATGGGAGATGGGCTTCTGCAAGACTTCTTCCAAGTCCTATCAGCCTTGGATCCTAGTGGTGCTCCCTACAACTTCCCATTGCTTGGGATCTCGTGTCTGTCAGACATCCTATTAGTTATCTTCCGTGGTGTTCCCTCCCACCCCAAACTCAAGGATTCTTAAATCTTTGCCACTTCAAATGGAAGTGTGCAGGCTAGCCCACTAACTGTTCTCCCCAATTTCACACTATTTTACTTTATTTTTACTCCAATTCCTTCCCCCTGTCCACGTAGGCAATTTCATATGCTACATCAGTGGATATCCAATCAAGAATTGAGACGGTAGTCTATTTTTTTTTTTTTTTTGCAAGCACTTCCCATCCTTACAAGAGGCTTTCATCTCTATCATACTCAAAGCCCCCTTTGGTAATAAATACTTTGTATATCCTCTTTTTTTAAACCATGAAATAAAATTCAGAGATAATAAAATATCATAAAAGAAAATATTTTAACTTTTAAAGAGCATAATTTAAGAATAAGAAGAATAAGAAGAAGAATTTAACACTATAAAATAAAGGAAAAAAGAATGTAATTTATAATAAAATCATAGATAATGTGAGTGCTCAGGCACGATTGCACTGGAAAGCATAATGTAGTCAGATGCTTGCAGTTACTTATGATGAGTACTTGGATTTAAGATAAAGGAGCCAGAAGTCATTCTGTATATAGGAAAGAAAATTAAAGGGCAGAGAGCAGGAGGACCCTAATTAAAACTAGTGGAATGATAAGTAATAATAACCTGGCTTATATGTGAAGGATAAGGAAAAAAGGAAAGAACCTTAACCAAAGTAGGGATAATAATACCATAGCAAAGTACAAACTGTCAAAATGGAGAAAATTAAGAATCAGCAAATGATCAAATAACACGGAAAACATACTTCCGGACTTGAAATGCCACACCACGTGCAAGCATATATTCAGTAGTTTAATGTCTGGCTAGACATGTGAAAGATATGAAGGTGGGATTCTCCTGGGCATTAAACAAGTCTGGCGCCCTTGCCTCTTTCCCATCAAATGCCTGTAATGCCTCACAAACACAGCAATTACAAAAACAAAAACAAAGCCTCTTGAATTTCCAAAATGCTCCTTAGGGGATGGTTCCTCCCTTGTGGGAAAAGGTTTAAAAACGTTTCTCTTAAAACATTAAGCCAGAGCATCTCACTGGTGCATCCCAGTATGAACTGGGTTTTTTTTTTTTTTTTTTGGCCACATTAAGCTTTCGCATGATGTCACTGGTCTACCCTGAAACTCAACACTGTATTTTCTACAAATGTAGTGTTGGAGATCTTATTTATATCACACAGGGTCTTCTGTGCAGACTAACGGGATATATTTATTTCTGATCCAATACTGGGGTACTCCAGCTTCTCCGGAGTACTATTCACCTTGAGTCATGTATCTATCCATGTTTCTTTGTTTTGGACAAATGAAAGCTTAGATTTCTGACCTGTGTCCAGCAAGTTGACAGAATGGCATAGAATGCCTTGTATGTACTAGCTTCATTCATGATTTCTATTTTATTTTCTGCCTTCTTTCCCATTTTGCTTTTGTCATTTCACGTGTTTATCTTTTTAAAAATATTTTTTTCCCTGTTGGGACAAAATAATTCAAACCTTCCAGTTTTAAGTGTGCAGACTAAAAACATGCCCTAATCTTCTCTTCCTTGCACCAAACCCTTGCATCAATATATAAAACTATATACATTCCAAACTGTGGTTGCATATAAGAAGGGTTCCTGTGGTGGACCAGGACGTATGAGGGGGAGAAAGGCATTAAAAAGCCTGGGGCCTTTGTAGGTGAGATCTACCCAAGAAAGCACCATAGGATCTAGAGCCCAGGATAAGGGGGCATAGTACCATAGGAAAGACAGCTGTTCAAAATCTTTCAAAATCTCAGTATCATCTCATATTCCATACCAATTTGCTCCACATCACCAATTGGACTAGGTGAATGCAAAATATTATTTTTGCTTGGAACTTGGTATTGAAGCATCAGGGTCACATGGTTCCCCATCGGAGAGTTGTGCAGAGATTACTGTTTAGATGTGGTAATAAGATCTGTGTTCTAAGGGAACAGTGATGTTCTCTGTAGGTTTTCATCACATTGATGGTTCCCCTGAATTGCCATTATGAGCTGCTCAGACAAAGATAGCAATCAATAAGCTACACTTCAGTAACAACGAAATTAACTGCTAGCATACAGCTTCATACTAATGAGTATTTTGCAGCATATGTATCCTATAAGCCACCTTAAAATATTAAAGTGGGTTATAAAGAATCTCAGTGGTATGATTATTAGTCATACCTCTCCACTAATGCAACTACATATCATGGTTACATTTTAATCATCCTCCTCCCTCTTCTTTTTAAAATCCTTATTAGCAAACTCAGCATTTCATCATTTAATTTTAACGTTTATTCTAACTATTTTATTTATTAACACTGAGTCTAAGTGATTTTAGGTTTACTTTGGAATGAATAATTCGCACTGAGCTTAAGTCAACTCTCCTATTTCTTGAAGCATTGGTAAGTCCTGATTCTGCAAGAAGTTCTGCAGAGAAATACACCTCTTCCTAGTGAATAATAATATAATAGTATGCTGTCTGTCATATACTAAAATGATGCAATTGACCAACTGTCAGGAAATGTTCTCTGAAATCTTTTGTAGTGATCATGCTGAATTACTCTGCTGGCTGTAGTTAGGGATGCAGTCTTGTTGCAGAAAAAATTTTCTCTCTATGAAGTTAATTGGCTCAGGTAGGAATGAATGTGGAACTTTAGCCTCATAAGCATTGTACCCTCCACCCAAGTGAATTGCTTAAATAATATTTATTACTATTATGTATAATAAACTATTGTTTATTAAAAGCCTGATGCCAACTGCTTTCTGCATAGTGTTAATTTGTCTCCAACTGTCTTGGGAATTAGGGAAGAGCCAGTGGAGAGATAGAAGAAAGCTGGGACACGGAAATGGGTGATGGGATGAAGGATAAATTAGCTGCAAATATAGGCATTGAAATTCATTCCAAAGATTTTCTTCCTGGTTTGAAAGAAATGTTGTGTTGGTTTCCTTGTATGAAAGGTGAGTGATTAAGCATTTAATGTGGTGATATTTGAAAACACAACTCTATTGTTTCTTCTGTTTATAGGAAGCATGCCATTCCTCCTCGGTAGGTGGGAGATAAGTTATTGTCTCTCTAGAGAGATCAGGAACATGAATAGTTTCTTTCGTGATCTTGGGGTTTGGAGCTTGCCTGTCTGATTGTCCAGTACTTCGGGATGTGCCACCAAAAAAAGGATCAGAGAAAGCAAGGCTGCGTTGTTGTTGTTGTTGTTGTTGTTATTTATTCTGTATTATATTCTGTATTGAGTTCTGTATCTGCTGTTTGTATTGTTTTGTTTGGGGCAGAGAAATGAAAGCTTAACCTTTCAGAAGGCAGGAGAATTCCTCAGAGAAGAAGGGGCCAAAGGCTGACTGCCCTTTGGGGTGGCGGACAGCAGGTCTCACAGAAAGCAGAGCCTAGGAGGGGCCATAGCTCATAAGTGACATCTGGATGGGTGTCAGGGAGGTCTGTGCCCTAAGGGTTGTCGTGCGGGGGACCACAGCTGAAGTGGGCGGTGATGACATGGATACTACCTACAGAGCGGTCCGCCTTTGCACGTGGATGAGTGTGATCAGCATCTCAACTGTGACCAAAATCTCTCCTCTATTTCCTTGGGATTCCACAGACTCAGGGGAGCTCAGGATTCTGCAATCCTCCTAAGGGAGGAGAGGGAGCCATTGAAAATGATTGACATTGCTGACCATAGCAGCTGGGGGTCTGGAGGTAGACTTGATTTGACATAATAAGCAAAGGTGACATTTCCTCGCACCTGGGGTGTGAGGCCTTTTGGTTATTTAGCATGCACACCTTGCCTTGTTCACTGCAGAGAGTTTCTAAAGGGATTAGTGTTATTCCTTGCTGTTCAGATCTTGATTCTCTTTAAACTCCTGTACATACAAAATTGTAGAAAACAGCCTTTTTATTTTGTGGAAACTCTTTAAAATAGGTCCAACCGATTTTTAACCGCAGTGTATTTGAACTGGCAGTTAATGTTAATAAACATTGTATTAATAAAATAGAAACTACTTCTAATTAGTAGAAATTCAAGTTACAATCTTTAACTTATCATGTAAAATAAATAGACTGTAAACCTCATTGCTGATTTGTGAATTTCCAGGGACCAACTAGTAATTGTTTGACTTACTGTTGTAAAGCATGTAGCCAAGTGACAAATAGAATTATCATTTAAATATGCTGAGGCTGGCATAATTGAATATGTCGTAGAGTTGGTATAAGCTATTTAAAAGTACTCTAAAATGGATCACAAACATAACCTCTGATTGAATTGGCACATGATTCAGAAACTACAGATTTTTCTTATGATTCTATCAGGGAATAATTAGCTGAAAGGATGAGCTTGGTGCCTAAGATTAATGGTAACATCAATAAGCTATTTGAACTCAATAGGCTAAAAATGAACACATGGAACACAGCAATTAAGCACAGTTGGTTTAAATAAAGCACCCTTACTTGCCAGGAAAATTACCCACTGTGTTTATGTTTCCATTGGGAAATATTTCTTGGGATTGGGGCAACCAAAGCATTTCAAAAACAATAGGAACAATAAGCAAGTTAAAAATACTTCAGAAGGAAAGAAAGAGAAAAAAGGAAGCCTTCTGGCTATTACTATCTTAAATTCTTAGTAGAATAACAGAGTGGATATTAAGAAAAAAAGTGTTATATATGTAAGAAGAGAGTAGTGGAAGCCTGGGAGATAAACAGCATAGGCTCATACAGAACCCATTATAGCAGACATATTCAATTTCATTCCTTTGATCAAATTACAAAGTGGATGAAGGGAACTCAGTAGATATAATATATCTGGACTTCACTAAATCATTTGTTTTATGCCTTTTGAAAGTTTACTTAAAATTTTAATTAAAATTAGCTTAACTAGTTACAATGATACATTGCCTAAAATAAACTCATAAATAAAAAAAAGAGAGATCAGATTTAGCAGCCATCTATGAGTTGAGAAAGAGGGAAATGAAAAAGCTCCAGAATGGGCAATGGAGGAACAATTGGTCCCTAAAGACAGTGAGAACCATTAGAAGAGCAGAGAGGTCAGACGCTTAAATGGTGTTATAGAACGGAATGGACGTCTCAGATATTAGAAATCAATGTTCGTTTTGTGGGATCTGGAAAAAAAGGGTATTTCTGCATATAAGAAATGATAGAGATTCTGTCAGTTTGTAGCTGTGCTAGCAAGAGGGTCCTCTGGCCTGCCACCACCTCAGGTCCTAAAGAGTCTGAAAACTGCAATAATAAAATCCTATTTCCTCTAGAAGGTTTAATAAATATTGCCTTAGAGCCCATCTAGGTTTTAGTCATTAATAATGGTCTTTGTGTTCTCATTATCATTAACCCTACCATTAGCACAGTGCTTCCATACATTTATATCATCCTTATTACCCCTATTATGATAAAGAAAGCAGCTGTTATAACAGTTGCTTCGATTTTTCCTTCTTATATGAATGCGTTGGCACCCAGACATGATCCTGCTATAACAGATAATGTGTTTTGCAAAACATGTTTTGCAATTTATCAATCACATCATATCCAATTCAGAATATGGAAATTCACACTGTCACATAAAAACTGCATATAGAAGTAAATTGTTTAACAACACACCCCAAATGCGTGTCATTCAGGGTAACTGGCTATAATTTTCAGTAACTGCCACTAGATGGTGAAATCCTATGACACTATAGTATACTGACATTCAAACAAATTCCGGAGCTTCCCACTCAGAGCCCTAAGCTTTTCCCTAGAGTGTTTGATTGCAAAAGCTCTCAGAGCACCCTGAGAGCGGAAAGACCCACTGACCTTGTCAGAGCAGGGAGATGCATTTGCCTTCTACTCCCCTTGCTATAAAATTCCCCCCAATCCCCAACATATGCTTATAAAAGTTGGCTGTGCTTTACAAACTGCCAAAGCTTATAAACCAGAAAATATGGTAATGTGTTAAACAGATATGTAGTCTTTCCTCTCCAGCAGCACAAAATTCTTTTTAAGGCAAACATACTGTTACTATGAATCATGATTCTGTTTTCATCTCTCTATAGAAATGTAATTGAAAAATAACACACTGGGGTTATTTTAGGACTAAGAATTAACATAAATTGTGAAAAGAAAATGAGTAACAGAAATGATATTGTCACTTTTGGAATTTGGACATTTATCAACACTTAGAAGTCAGAACTCTGTTGTTCCCAAAGAATTAATTCATATACGAGGCAGTATTTTAGCAGATTAAAAGTTTTAACTGTCTTTTGAGAAAAAAAAATTAAAAGTCCATAAAAATATATGTATATGTCTATTTGACAACCAAGGACAAACATGACAATTAAGAAGAAAAACATGAAAACACAAAGCAAAACAAAACAAAATGTTTCATGTTTCACTATGTTATTGAGATGCCCACAATCTGTGAGATCAGGTTTTTAAAGGCTTTAACATTTATTTACTTTTTTCCCCACTCAAATCAGACAGTTGCAACAGTCTAATGTGCATAGTCAACTTCCAAAGTCATTGAGGTGGAATATATTATTCAGTATGTGCAATATTTACTTGCCCAAGGAAAGCTTCCCTGGCTCTTGGGTGGCTCCATCGGTTCAGCGTCCAACTCTTGGTTTTGGCTCAGGCCATGATCTCAGGGTCATGAGACTTAGCCCCGAGTTGTGCTCTGCACTGGGTGTGGAACCTGCTTAAGATTCTCTCTCCTTTTCCCTCTGACCCTGCCCCCGCCTCTCTCTCTCTCTCTCTCATTTCCCCCTGCCCCCTAAAAAAGAAAGCCTCCCTTTTGGAGGAACATCAAGTATGAAGAGAATTCTGTTGTATACAACAATCCAGAAACCCAGCTCATCTTCCCAACTAGAGCTAAGGGTGGCCCATGATGCCATTCCTGCCTTAGAGGCTTTTATGTTACCAAACCAGATGGGTGGTTTTCTCAAAGTTCAGACAAAGCAGAACAGAGCCTCTAGGGAAACCAACTTGTTAAGGTCTGTAGATGGTTACTTTTGAAAAGCCTGTAAGCTTTCTTGGGCCACAAGACCTTGTGTATAGGATATGTTTAGCTTAGAGGCACCTGGGCGGCTCAGTCCTTTGAGGGTCTGACTCCTGGTTAGGCTCAGGTCATGATCGTGCGGTTGTGAGTTCTAGCTTCATGTCGGGCTCTGTGTTCAGTGAGGAGTCTCTTCAGATTCTCTCTCCCTATCACTCTCACTCTCTCTCTCTCCCTCAAATAAATAAATTTTTTTTTTAAAAGGGATATGTTTAGCTTAGGTTTGGTCACTTCCTTAGTGAACACACTGCTCAAAATCAAGGTGGTGGATTACATGTGACTTGGGATGCATCCCTTATATTAAAGAGTTAAATGGTATGGAAATTGGAATGAGGCTAGGGAGTGATGGCAGGAATTTATGATCATGTAATCAGAAGTGGAGTTGAATTTTAGTGCCATAGAAGACCTTTATTTTGTGTAGGTAAGCTCATTGATGTGTTTGTTAGTTATGCCAAGGTAGACTTCAAAACCTGGCCTGAGTAGGAGCCATTACTGGAAAGAAAGAGCCAATGTTCTTCTCCTGAGGAATAAAAAGAATCTATGAGCTGTCTCTGGCTACCTGGTAGGGGCTTACCTTAGAATGTACCTGGGATTTTGGTTTTATTCAGGTATGGTGAGGCCAACAGATCAGGAGATGATTGCCACTGAAAGGATAGTTTGTTACAGTTCCCAAAAGGAGATGAGATGCCATGCTGAGCAAAGCCACATGGGCAAACACCAGGGGCAATAAGAAGGAAGAAGCAGGGGAGGGCAAAGCATGGGCGAAAGTCTTTATTGTGGATTTCCAAGGAAGGAATGAGTGAGGCAGGGTAAGCAGCTAAGCAGGTTTTGGGTTAGTGTGAATAATGTGGTGGACTCTGGGCTTTGGGGCAGTCTCTAGTTGTCTAGTACCTGGCCCTAGGATGATTAGGGCAGAGGAATATTGACTCTTGGTGTGTAAAAGCCAGACAGCAGTGACAGTTCTGAGTTTGGGTTCTGGATTGGCTAATTTGCATGTGAGAGATGACAGTAATTTGCTATCTCTAAGAACCGGCTGGCCCTGGAGGGGCAATCTCTCCCCAGATGTGAGGCCCCAGACACCAGAGCTGTAGAATATAGAATATAGAAAATAAAGAAATATAGTTAATACAGGACTCTGGAATGAGAAGAGTCTAGATAGTAAAAAATTTCAGAATTTAACCCCAGTATCATCTTAGCTGTTATTTTAACGTACTAAGGAAGCTTCTGCCACAGGGCCTTTGCATTTGCTATTCCCTTTACCTAAGCTCTCTTTCCAAACTTCTCTCTGTGGCTTCCTCCCTTATTTCCTTCACATCTTTAACTAAATAACATTGTTAGAGTAAATCTTTCCCCAACTGCTCTACATAAAGTTGCACCCTTCTCAACAATCCCTCTGCCTTCCCTGCTTTATTCTTCTTGATCATACCACTCTGTAAGATACATTTTACGTTCATTATTGTCTCTTTCCCATAACTAGAATGCAAACTCTATAAAAGCAAGATTTTAAAAAATATTTTATTCACTGCTGCATCTCCATTATCTTGAACACTGCCTGTACGAAGTAGGTACTTAATAAATATTAATTGAATGAATGAATTAATGAATGGGCAGTGATGTTCAACATGCAATGAAAGCTGCTTTCTGGTCTCCTGAAACCTCTAATAACACCCTGTTGGACACACAACCATGGGTAAAGGTGGTTTGGACAATGAACTGAGAATAGTGTCCAACTGGGGATGAAAGGGTACAGGGAGAAAATGGTAACTCCAGGAGGAGAAACCATGGGTCGGGATCAAGAAATAGGCAAGAGTAAGAATTCAGGGTAAAACTAAAGAGTGACAGATAATCCAGAAGAACTGTAGGCAACTCTGCTCCAGTTCTCAGGGGGCCAAAGAGAGGGTTGGATTTCCCCAGGTATGTGGCACGGACAATCAAATCTTTTTATCTAAATATTCAGCAAATAAAGTGATTCTGACGGCTGGAGTGCTAGAATACCTATGCATTACAATGACATTGGAAGACAGTCATAGGTAAAATAATACTTAAAGAACAATATGTTTAATAATAAGAAGCAAATCTGACTTTCTAAGGTAAGTGCAATTCATTCATTCATACAAGAAAGAAAGCACACTGAGTTTTGTTAAAGAGTGAGGAGACAAGGTCAATCCTAGTGTCATTCTTGGTTCTTCCTTGATGATCTCTGTGCATTTCACTGATATATAAGAAACACAAAACCTCAGCATAAGATTGCATCGTTTGTGAGTCAACAATGCAAGGACATGTACAATAACGCAGCAGCCTTTAGATGAATAAAAACACTGCTATTGTTTCTCAGTGCTTGGCAAAGTTATTTCTTTTATGCATTTTCAAGATTCCACTTTGCAGATATTTCTTTCCAGTCAATGCAATACTTGCTTTGTTTTGTCACCTAATTTTTCAATCACCTACTTCTAGCTGATAATAAAAGAAATGAATAATATCCCGAGCATATGCACAATTCTGTGTTTGTATTACCAATGGCAGGAACTACTTGTATATAATAATAGTAGACCATTTCTCTAAAGTGAGAATAATTTATTTTTATTTGTGGTATGACAAGTCTACTGTATACCTACGGAACCAGAAAATACTGAATTTTATTATAAAGCTTGCTGATGAGATACAGTATACTTCAAACACATTTTAGTATAAGTGAATAAAAGAAATTTTTTTCTGTAAGTGATAGAGAGAAAATATTTAAATGTTGAATAAAGCCATGTAATTTTTATGTTCAGAGCTTTGTCAAGAAGATGTTATCTTCTCAGCAGCATCGTGTTATCAAAGATGCAAACCTTAAATCAACAGCTGTTACACCTCCAGCAAGTTATGAATTTTTCCTGATTTATAGCAATCATTCTTTTTATTTCTTTTCTCAGTCAAGCAGGGAAATTAAGGTTATTTTCATGTAAAAGATACACACATTGTGGCTTAGCATTGCACACAATCCACATCTCTTACCTTTTAAATTAAATTGCTGTTGAATTGAATGGGATCTGAGGGCTCTTTTTGATTAATACCAGAAATATTGTTAGTAAATAGAAGGTAGAGACAACATTATTTACATAAAAATAAAGAGAAGTTAACACAGGCATAATAATAGGAATCATTTTTATGATTTTTACGATTCGTATTATACTGATATATCCGAACAAAATGAAGATAAAAGCTAAAGAGATTTGTGTTAGTAGAGAAGAGAAATACTACTTTTATTAGTAGAGGAGAGAAATACTACTTTTATTTTTGTTGGTTTTAAGTGTTCTTTAAAAAAATCAATTTGGCCTCAAAGAGATAAGAGGTTAATTTTGGTGAATTTTGGTAAACAATACTCTGAAGTTACAATCTACTTCCTAACAAGCTGAAAGTGACCTTGTAGTTCCTAAAATTGTTTGCCTAAATTAAAAGTAACTAACATTTGTTAAGCAATTATAATGCATTGTTTATTGTGTTACAATGTTACATAGAATACCTACTACAACACTGCTAACTCTGCAGAGCTAACTACTGTGATGGTCTCCAGTTACTGATGAGGGAATTGGATTGGGAACAAGATCTTAGATTGTGGAACAAGAATTTAAATCCAGGCTGTTTGAGTCATCAGAAGGAAGTCTCAACAGATGGAACTCTTAACATTATGTAACACAGACTCCTGATTACAGAGAAGAATCTCTCTGGAGAATTCAAGCACCCTCTGGTTGCAGCAACCAATATAGAAATCGTCACATTCTTGATAGGGTTATTTTGCTGATACATTTATGCGTTAATGAGGTTTATTTTGTTTATCTCATGTACACTATGGCAATGGCTACTATGTGCCAGGCACTGTAGCACTTTCTAAGCATTAGCTGTATGAGATAGGTACTATTATTATTATTCCTAAGTACTATTATGAGATGGGTACTATTATCCCATTTCATGAATGAGAAAACTAAGGCATGGTTTAAATAACTTTCACAGGAAACATAGCTAATAAATTATATAGATTTGACATAAAGAATTTGAAAACATTTTTTTTTTTTTTTTTGAGAGAGAGAGTGAGCACAAGTAGGGGATGGGGCAGAGGGAGAGGAAGGGGGAGATAGAATTTTAAGCAGGCTCCATAGCCAGCGCGGAACCTGATGCGGGGCTCAATCTCATGACCCTGAGATCACGACCTGAGCCAAAATCAAGAGTCAGATGCCTAACAGACTGAGTCACCCAGGAGCCCCTTGACATAAAGAATTTGGCCTAATAGTCCACGCCCTTAACCACACTACAGTAAGGCTGCCTGTCTGTATCATCAGCTAGTGCTTATGCAGTGGCATAGAAGCATATGCTTTTCTTGCCCACAGATCTTTAGGGTAACCAGCCGTGGTTTGTCTGATCTACCAAGGGCTCAGCTGGATGACTCCATCTCCAATTGTGGGTCAGATGTCCTTTGCCCCAGGCTGTGGGTTGGGTTCAGGCTGTGTTTCTTGGGCTGAAGGGCAGCAGCTCTCCAGTCATGGTCTTCTCAGACTGCAGTCCAGCAGGGTGCTGCACCCAAGTCCCAAACGACACAAACATATTTAAGGCTTCTACTCGCGTCACATCTGCTAACATGCCATTGGCCAGAGGGCAACATTAGTACTGCAACAAATAGTATCCTTCCCACAGTGGGAGGAAGTGGGAGGTGAATGTTTTCTGAATAGCAATCCAAATTATCTCTCTCTACCTTGCTTACCACCCAACCAAGTTTAGGAGTAGGGGTGTGTATTAGTTGCGATTATTTTAGCTCCTAAATTAGATAAGTCCCCAGATGTCAATTATTTAACATAATAATATTTATTTCTCCTGTACATGGCATTTGGGCAGTGTTTTACTTGTTCATTTATGGGGTCAACTAGGTCCTAACCTAGCATGCTGCCTCTGTCTTCCTCTATGATCTCGGAGACCTCTTCGTTCAGCCAGCAGACATAGAAGAAGAACGGTGGATTGCGCACAACAGCTTGTTAGGGACCAAATCTGGAAGTTGCATTCATTACTTCTCCACATTCTTTTGGCTAGAACTCAGTCACATGGCGGCTCCTGACTCCAAGAAAGGCTGGAGATAAAATAAAATTGTGAACTCAGAAAGAAGGGTAAATGGACTTGGTGATAGCATCTAGCCAGTCTTTGTCAGGGAGGGTGATGTACTTTTGTAAGCAAAGGTGCTCAAATGAGTGTACAACAAAGCGTGGGTATTTGAGCTTGTGTCTCATGGTACCATAATATAGCCTGAACCAGGAAGACTTGGATATATTTAGTCTCTTTCTAAAATGAAGATAAAATCTTAGGATAAAATCAGAGCCTTATGATAATGGAACTGAGAAAGTCTCGGCATTTTGGGGAGCTGAGTGGGCAGAGCGGTCATGTGGAAAGAGGAAGCCATATCTACTGATCCTTACCTCTATCTTGTCCTGTAAAAATGAGCCTGGAGTGTGAAAGCCCAGAGTTTATGCCAGAATAAAGCAGTCAATATGTACAAATGGGAAGTTTTGAAGTCCCTAAGCAGCGCATGAGTCTTTTGAGGAAAATATTTTGTGATGGCATGTTTTCCCTGAAGCCATTGAGAACCGACATTTCTCTTTGGTTTTATGAAAGTGTACTGCAATTTTGCAAGGTTTCAGGAAAGTCTCATCTTCCCAATTAATCTTCACTGTTTTTGAGGACCATGGCCAGTTAAAACTCTACCTCATTACTGAAGCTCCTGATTTTTCTTTTCTTTCTGTATATTTTTAAAAATAAAATTACTCATAAAAGACAGGTGGAAGATGAAAGATTAAATCTATTTTTCTATGGGGCCAAATTGAATTCAATTTTGAGGCACGGCTGTAGCTATACGATGAAAACAAGTATTCAATTAAAGATGATATTCATGATATGACTCATCAATTACTAATACAATTATTACAACACTTGTTGCAATGAGTAGTTCAATTACATTACAGCACAATTAAGGGGAAATACAAAATTGGTATTTCTTACCTTTTCATTTTCAGGGATTTGAAGCACCTCAATCACATCTTGTAGCTGTCAGTTTTCGATCATTAAGTCAGATGTATTATTGACTGATAAAAGCTGGGTTTTCCTTGCTCCCTTTAAAACACTTAGAAGAGTTGTTTTTGTATCCTGCATTTGTGACAAGTACTTTTTGTGTCAAAAACATATTATGTCACAGTATAAATCACTGCTCCAGCCTCTCCATGCATGCTTTTCTAAAAGGAGATAAAAGCCGTTAGATTCCTTTAAAGTGAAAAGCCCATAAAACAAAACAAAATGAAAAAAACCGTTTGTTACACACCATCTGCAACATTTTAGTTTCAATTTATCGCATTTGCTTTCCACCAGTTATATGGCAAATTTAATTGGGAATGTGGATGAGGCATTTTTGTGTCAACAGTGTAATAATAATGACAACTCTAATTATGAAAATTCATGGTTTATCTGATTTTGTTATTTTCCTGGGAATTTTTGTAACTTGTACCTTAACAAAAGAAATCTTGCAGTGTTGTCAAAACTTAGGGTTTTTTTTTTTTTTTTTTTTTTTTTTGAGTTGATGTTTGTTTGGTTTAGGTGGCCCTTAGAAATGCTCCTTTATTTTCTGTCTCTTTCCTCTTTTAAGTAAAATTGTTGGTTCATGGGAAAGAATTGTTCTCTAATGTTAAAGCAGCTGGTGCCTCGATATTCATATTTTTAAGCTGAAATAGCACAGTGAGATCATTGTGGATAGAGAAGGAAATAAATCAACTTGTGGGATATTATCATTCACTTTACATCATGAAAAACAAATACAGCTGTCATATTCTAACATTCACCATAGATAAATTGAAAGTATATATCACTATTTAACGTAGTGAAAAAGAAAGACCATCAATGACTATGGAATGTACAGTATTTTGGTAATGTGTCTTATTAAAGCAAAGTAAATTGGCTACTGGATGGTAAAATTGCAAAGAGCTTATCAAAGTGCTGAATCAGAGGTTCCAATGTATAGAGAAAAGTCTTATGCGTTTAGAAGTGAACATCATATTGTGTTTATTAATCTCTGGAATAGTTTATAGCATTATGCAGCGTTTTATTTATTTTTAACTTATTTTTAAAAAGATTTTACTTATTTATTTGTCAGGGAGATAGAGAGCATAAGCAGGGGGAGCAGCAGGCCGAGGGAGAAGCAGGCTCCCCGCTGAGCTAGGAGCCTGATGCAGGACTCAATCCCAGAGCCCTGGGATCATGACCTGAGCTGAAGGCAGATGCTTAACCGACTGAGCCACCCAAGCATCCCATTACGCAGCATTTTACAAACATAAAAAAGTATTGAAATGGACTTTTTATATTTTGTTTTCTCACCTCTCATTTCTTTTGGGAAACGGACTTGATTTCTTCTGAGGAAGTACTTCTCTTTCCCTCTTTTCTGTTCACATGAGAATAGTTGTTGTCACTTTGTGATAGGAACCTGCATTTTTGATCACAGTGACTGCTAGTGGGTGGAATGGGGGAGAGGGGCAGCATAGCATTTCCTGCTCTTTCCAAAATGGGTGTGATTCAAGCTGGAACCAATAGAAGTCAGTCCTTCCCTGGAATTTTTTTTTTAATGGCTGCTGGGAGAATTTCTACAGTCAGCGTGCAATAGGAGAGAATAAGGCCAAAATATAGCAAGAACAGAGAAGAGAGGAGACAATTTTGTCTGTGTTTTAATTCTTGTGTGTAGGCTCTAAAAGTCCCAGAAGCTGTGTGCTAAGTTTTTGTCTCTCATTTCTCTGAGACTCTACAGTATATTTCCAATCAATGCCTCCTCCTTTTCTTACTTCAGAAGTTCAGGTTAAATTTTTATCACTTTCAAATAAAGGAATAAAGGAATCCTGGCATATACTTATTGAATATAATAATCTACATTTATTTGAATCAGGAAAATATTTAAATGAAAACTCCTACATCTTTTAAGACTAGGATAATGAATTTTATTTAGATAATAAGGCATGTTGGATAATAATGTGGCTTCGAGAAATGTTTTATAGAATATATTTCAAGGTCCCCAAAGATAAATTTATATTTTATTTTACTTTGATATCTGGTGGGAAAACAAGTTTCTAGGCACTCATTTGTGTGTTCATTTATTAATAAACATTTGTTGAAAACTATACGAAGCACTGTTTTAGGGGCTGGGATACAATATTGAAAATAAAATAGGCAAGATGTCTGACTTCATGGAGCTTACATAGCTAGTGCAGAATGCAGATAGCAAACACAATAAAGAAGAAAGAAATACAGTAAAGCAGAGATGAAAAGAACCATAAAGAAAAAAAAAAACAACAACCAAAAAACCTCCCAGGGGCCTTGGTGGCTTGACTTAGTTGTTTGAGCGTCTGCCTTTGGCTCAGGTCATGATCCCAGGGTCCTAGGATGGCTCCCTGCTCAGCAGGGAGTCTGCTTCTCCCTTTCCCTCTGCACCCCCCCTCCCCACTCATGCTCTCTCTCTCTGATAAGTAAAATCTTAAGAAAAGCCCCATAAAACAAGGAGAGGTTAAGTGTGCTGTGGTGGGGCCATAATTTTAAATGGGATGTTAGAGAGTCCTCAAGAAGTTGAGATAGAGCAGACTTGAAAGAGATGAAGCGGTGAGACATGAATAGGGTGACCATGTAACTTATCATCAAAATGGGGACACTTTCAAGATTGTGCCTGTCGTTTTATAGTGACAAATGAGGACTCTCTCAGACAAAACATAACTAGTGGTCATCCTGGCTATGTGAGGATCTGGAAGCAGAGACTCCAAGATAGAGAAGAGAGCACGTACGTGCAAGGGCCCTGAGGCAGGAGTGTGCAGGGCTGGTTTAAGGCCCAGCAAGGAGGCACTCTGGCTAGAGCCAGATGAGTAAGAGAGAGCAAGAGGGAAAGAAGAAACCCGAGCATTTCATTTGGGGCCCTGAAGGTCATGGTAAAGACCTTGGCATTCACTTTGAGTAAAATAAAGAGTCATCTGAGAGTTTTCTAACAGGAGTGACATGATCTAATTTGTGTTTTAAAAGGATAGTAGGGTGTAGGTAGTCAAGAATAGAAGTAGGGATTTCACTTAGAGGCTATTGTAACAAGCCAGATGGGAAAAGATGGTGTATGGTACAGGGCACGGGGCCACTGGGCAGTGGTAGCAGCAGTGGTGAGAAAGTGGTTGGATCATTGATGTATTTTCAAGGTAAAACCTAAAGTATTTGCAGATGGATTTGAAGGTGCAGTGTGAGAAAGAGAGATGCATCAGGGACGATTCTAGGATGGCTGGCTGGAGTAACAGAAGGTTGCAGTTGCTATGTCCTGAGATGGGAAAGATACTAAAAGGACCAGGTTTAGGGGAAAAGATGACTTAACTATTGGACATGGTAAGTTTTAGAAGTCTATCAAATAGCCAAAGTAATTTCCCCAAATAAAATCAAGACACTATCATCAGAAAGAGAGAAAAACGTGTTGAACAGGTCGAGTCTGAGGACATCTTGTAGTAACTGTCTGGAAAAGGAAATGAAGTTTGTCTGTCATGACATTTTTAGTGAGCCTAAGCTAGGATCCTAGTAGTATTTCTTTTCTAAGTTCTCCAAATCCGCTCCTTCAATAATTAGGTGTAGGATCTTGCCATACCTTTCAGAAACTTTGTTTTTTTTTTAAGATTGGAATTACTTTTGCGTATGTTCTGTACTCCAAAATTTCTTGCAGTGCTTTGGGGAGTACTTAATTGTAACTCTCATAAAATCTCTATGTTCTTTTAAAACTTTCTCCTCTGGAGCTTCTGTTTTCTTAAAGTTTCTTTTATGCTATTTTTCATTTTAAAAACCACTTATTTGTTCTGTTTTATTTTAAAAGTATTAAGTGTGCATTGAAAAATATTCAGCAAATACACGTGCATAGCAAAAAAGAAAATGAAAATTTTACACTTAGAAATAACAACTGTTAACATTTCAGTGTATATGCTTCCCATGTTATTTCTATGCACATACACATGTGTGTGTCTTTGTATCTATCTATCTATCTATCTATCTATCTATCATCTATCTATCATCTATCTATATCTATTTCAAGAGGAATTATATTGTACATTGTGTTTTAGTGTATATAAGGTCATCTTGACAGATAAAATGGAGGCATAATAACAATTAGATAGTCCCATGTTCTCACTGACATCTGTTAACCTTATACCATCTGCCCTTAACAGAGGGCTTATTGCTTCCTTATTTTTGCTCCAAATAACTAAAAAAATCATCAAGTTTATTTTTGTATTATTTTTCATACATGGCAATTCAATCTAGAATTTACCCATTACCACAATTTTTAAGAGATCTAAGCCACTCTCTTATACCTATTTTTCCTTATGCTTATAGTGATTACTGGTGGTTGTATATATTGAACACATATTTTTTTGCCTTTCTTCATCCTAAAAGGATTCCTGTGTGGCCGAATTATCTCAATCCTTACCCAACACTCCCCTTATACATGCAGTCATGTGCCTAATCCATTTCACTTGTTTTTTTTTTAATTTTTTAAATTAATGTACAATTCACTTTGTGTGTGTGTGCATGCAGTACCAAAGATTTTAACACATTTGGATAGATGGTAACACCACTACAGTCAGAATTCAGAACAGTTCCGTCACCCCAGAAAACTTCATGGTGCTATCCCTTCATAGCTACAGCCTCACCCTTATGCATACCCCCTGGAAATCACTGAATTCGTCTCTGTTACTATCATTTTATCTTTTTGAGGGTGTCTTATAAATGTAACCTTACAGTTGCAACCTTTTGAGACTGGCTTCCTTCATTCAGCAAAATGCTTTTGAAATTCATCCAAGTTGTGTGTGTGGCAATACTTTGTTCCTTTTTATGCTGAGTAGTATTTATTATAATTATGAAGCACAGTTTGTTTATTGACTCACCCGCTGAAGGACATCTGGATCGTTTCCAATTTTTGGTGATCATTTATAGAGCAGTAGTAAACATTTGTGTACAAGTTTTTTTGTGAACATGGTTTTCATTTCCCTAGGGTAAATATTAAGGAGTAGGATAGATAGTCACATAGTAAGTATATATTTAACATAAGAAAGCACCAAACCATTTTCCCGAGTGACTGGATCATTCATTGCCATCATCAGTTTATGACTGCCCATTGCTCTGCATCTTTGTCTGCTCATGGTATTTAATTTTAGCTCTTTTTATAGTTATGAACTTCTATCTCATTGTGGCTTTAATTTCCATTTCTCCAATGATTGATCATATTGCATGTGTTTATGTAATTCACATATGTCCTCTTTGGTGAAGTGTCTTTTCAAGTTCTTTGTCCATTTCTTAATTGGGTTATTTTACTGTTGCATTATAATAGTTCTTTCTATATACTAGATACAAATCCTTTGTTAGGTATATAATTTAAAAACACTTTCTCCCAGTCTGTAGCTTATCTTTTTATTATTTTAACAATGTCTTTCATAGAGCAATTTTTAAAAATTTTAATGGCTTAATTTATTAATTTTTATGTTTTATGGATTTATACCTATGTGTTATACTTAAGACCACTTTGCTTAATCTCAGGTCATGAGGAATTTCTCCTGTGTTTTATTCTGAAAGTTTTATAGTTCTGCATCTTGTATTTACATCTATGATCCATTTTGAGTTCATTTATGTTGTAAGTGTATGATTTAGGTCAAAATTCTTTTCTCTCTCTCTCTCTCTTTTTTTTTTCTGGATGGATGTTCAATTGTCCTAACACCACTTTTTGGAAAATCTGTCTATCCCTTTTCCATTGAATTGGTTTTCCATCTTTGTAAAAAATCAATTGGCCATATTTGTTTGGTTCTATTTCTGTACTGTTTGTTCTGTTCCATCAATCTATGTGTTTTTCCCTTTGCCAATATGACACTGTCTTGATCACTGCAGTTTTATAATAATTATTAAAATTGAATAGTGTGATTTCTCATACTTTATTCTTCTTTTTCAAAATTGTTTTGATTATTCTAGTTCCTTTGGACTTTTCATATTTCTATATATATGACTCTTAGAATCAGTTTGTCTACATCCAGTAAACATTCTGCTGGATTTTGATCGAAATGCTTGCTTTGAATCTATAGATCAATTTGGGGAGAATTGACATCTTTACTATGTCGAGTCTTCCAATCCCAAAATGTTAAGTATCTTTTTATTAATTCAGGTTTCTTTGATTTCTTTAATTAGTGTTTTATAGTTTTCAGGATGCAGATCCAGTACACGTTTTGTTAAATTTATACCTAATTATTTCTTGTTTTGGAGTTATTTTAAATAGTATTACTTTTGAAATTTTGATTCTCACTGGTTATTGCTAGTGTATAGAAATATCTGTATATATTTTTGTAGTAACCTTATATCCTGTGATCTTGCTAAACAAAATAATTTTTTTCTGATAGATTTCTTGGGATTTTTCTACAGAAATGATTATGTCATCTGTAAATAGGGCCAGTCTTATACCTTTCTTTCCCATTTGTGTGCCTTTCTTTTCTTTCTTCCTCCTTCCTTCCTTTCCTTCCTTCCTCCTTTTCTATCTTCCTTCCTCCTTTCCTTCCTTCCTTCCTTCCTTCCCTCCTTCCTTCCTTCCATCCATCCATCCATCCATCCATCCATCCATCCATCCCTGGCTAGGAGTGATAAAAGTGGGTATCTTTGCCTTATTTCCAAACTTAGGGAGAAAACTCATTTTTTTCACCATGTAAGTATGATGTTACTGATAGGGTTTTTGTAGATACTCTTTACCAGGTTGAGGTTATTTCTATTTGCTAAATCTAGTTTGCTATGGAATTTTATCATGAATGGGTGTTGAATTTTTTCAAATGCTTTTTCTGCATAAATTGATATAATCATATGATTTTTCTTTTTATACTGTCAATATGATGGATTACAGGGGTTGATTTTTGAGTATTGTTCTAGCCTTACATTCCTGAGATAAATTCCACTTGGCTGTGTTCTATTATATGTTTTATATATTATTACAATTGATTTACTGATATTTTTTTGAGAATTTCTGCATCTATGTTCATGAAGAATATTGGTCTATAGTTTTTCTTTTGTTTTTGTGTTTTTGTATTGTCTTTTCTAGTTTTGGTATCAGGGTAATGCTGGCCTCATAAAATGAGTTGGGAAGTATTACTTCCTGTAATATTCTCTAGAAGAATTTAGAATTGGTGGTAGTATTTCTTCTTTAAATGTTTGGTATAATTGACTGATGAAACCATGTGAGTTAAAGATTATTTTCTTATAAGGTGTTTAATTACGAATTTAATTTCTTAGTTATAGGACTACTTAAGTTCTTATTATGCATAAAAGTGTTCATTATTCCCTTATATTTTCCATGTCTGGAGTTTTATCTGTTTTGTCATTCTTGATATTCCTGAAATATCATTCCTGATTTTTCTTGTTCCTGATAATGTCTTCTCTTTTTTCTTTTTAAGTCAGTCTTTGTTGAGTTACATCAATTTTATTGATCTTTTCAAAGAACTTGCTTTTGATTTGGTTGTTGCTATTGTTTTTCTATTATCAAAGTCACTGATATTTGCTCTTATTTCCTTTCTTCTGCTTGCACTTCTCAACACTACTTCGGCGTGGGTGCCTGGGTGGCTCAGTTGGTTAAGCATCTGCCTTCAGCTTAGGTCATGATCCCAGGGCCTGGGATGGAGCCCAGTGTCGGGCTCCCTGGTCAATGGGAAGTCTGCTTCTCCTTCTTCCTCTGCCTTTTCCCCCTGCTTGTGCTCAATCTTAAAAAAAGAAAAACGAAACACTGCTTAGGAGCATCCCAAATTTTTTGATGTGTTGATTTTTTTCATTAAGGTCAAAATATTTTCTCTTTTCAACTGAAAATTTCTCTTTGAATCATGAATTACTTAGAAGTATATTGTTTAATTTCCAAGTGCTTGTGGATTTTCCCATTGTCGTTATTGATTTCTTCTTTAATTCCATTATGATCAGAAAAGTATAAGATTTTAATTCTTTAACATTTGTTAAAGTTTTGTTGTTATCCTGGATATGGTCTATCTTGGTGATATCCCATGTCTAACTGAAAGTGATGTATTCTGATGTCATTGAGTAGAGTGTTCTATAAATGCTGACTAATTTAGTTTGTTGATGGTATTTTTTAGTTCTTACATATACTTTTTGATTTATAGTCTACTAATTCTATCAATTTCTGAGAAATGAGTTTAGAACTTTTCACCTATAATTGTGAATTTGTCTATTTTTCCTTTCAATTCTGTTATTTTTATCCATGTATTTTTAATCTCTCTTGTTATATATGCACATTTTTTGTTTGTTATATCCTAATTAGTCATTCTACATTTTTTATCATTACGTAATGTTTCTCTTTTACCTTGTTAATTTATTCTACTCCAAGGTCGAATTTGTCTAATATTTTTTAAATTTGTCTAATATTAATGACTAGTGTTTGCATAGTATATTTTTTGTTTCTGCCATTTTATTTTATTTTATTTATTTTTGTTTCTGTTCTTTTAAAAACTTTTAATGTATCTATAGCATTATATTTGATATGAATTTCTTATGGACAGCACATAGTTGAATCAGACAGTTTAAATCCATTCTGACAATCTCTGTTTTTTAGTCTGCACATTTAGGCCATTAACATTTAATATAATTATTGATTTATTTGGTTGGAGATAGATATCATTATTTTTTCCTGTTAGTTTTCCCTTTTTCCCATTCCTCTGTTTCCCCTTTCCTGTCTGGGTTATATGAACATTGTTTTAGGATGCCATTTTAATTTTAAATATATATTCTTGTTTACATTTTCTTTTTTAATGGATGACCTAATGGAGGCATTATAATATGCCTACTTAACTTTTCTCAGTTATTTAAAATCAATACTTAACTAGTTCAAGCAGAAGGTATACATCTTAGCACACAGGATAGATGGCTTTATCTTACCCATTTGTGATATAATTTCATATATACCTCATTATTGAAAACCTATAGTGTAATAATATGTTTTCAACTATTTCAACATCATATTTTAAAGAACTTAAGAGGCAAGTAGTATATTATATTTACCAACATATTTACTCTTTCCAATGCTCTTTTCTAATTAATGAAATTCTAAATTTACTTCAGTTATCATTTCCCTTCTGTCTGAATAACTTCCTTTGACAATTCTTTTACAGCAGGTCTAGAGGCAATGAATTTTCTTAATTTTTCTTCAGCTGAGCTTGTCTTTGTTTCATCTTCATTCCTGATATTTTCATTGGATATAGAATTCTGGGTTGATAGATATTTTCTTCCATCACTGTAAGAGCGTTGTTCTGTTTCCTTCTAGTCTTTATGGTTTTTGATGAGAAATCCTCAGTCATTTTAATTATCATTCTACTATAAATAATGTGTCATTTTTCTCTGACTTCTTTCAAGATTCTCTTCTTTAGTCTTCAGTCGTATGAGTGTGATGTGCATGAGCATGGATATGAAGATACTAATGGCTTTTCTTCTGTTTGGGATTCATCAATTTTCTGGAATTTGTAAGTTTATACCTTTTATCAAACAGGAAGTTTTTAGCTATTAGTTTTTCAAATATTATGTTCTGCACTGTACACTTTTTTTCTTCTGGGATTTTGATGAAATGAATGTTAACTTTTCAGTATTGTCTCAAAGATCTCTGAGGCCCTGTTCAGGTTTCCAAACTTTTTTCTCTCTGTTGCACAGATTGCATGATTCTATTAGTCTGTCCTTAAGTTCACCGAATCTTGCCTCTGTCATATCCACTCAGCTATTGAGAATATCCAATGAATTGTAAATTTTAGTTATTATATTTTTTAGTTCTAAGGATTCTATTTTGGTCTTTACATTTTCTATTTCATTGCTGAGATTATCTTTCCATTCATTCATTACTTGTTGAACATTTTTGTACTAGGTACCTGTCTTTGTAAGACAGTTTCAAAATTTGTGTCATCTCAGGATTGGCATCTATTGATCATCTTTTCCCATGTGGGTTGAGATTTTTCTGGTTCTTTATATGTTGAGTAATTTTGGATTTAATTTAGGCATTTTGAATATGAGGTTATGAAACTTTAGGTCTTATTTAAATATTATGGACATTGTTGATATTTTTGTTTAGCAGCCAATTGACCTGTTGGAGTTCAAGCCATTAGTTCCAGTCAGCTTTCTATGAGTTGTGTATTTTTTTTTTTTAAAAGATTTTATTTATTTATTTGACACAGAGAGAGAGATCACAAGTAGGCAGAGGCAGGCAGAGCGAGAGGGGGAAGCAGGCTCCCCACTGAGCAGAGAGCCCAATGTGGGGCTCGATCCCAGGACAATGAGATCATGACCCGAGCCGAAGGCAGAGGCTTTAACCCACCGAGCCACCCAGGCACCCTGAGTTGTGGTTTCAATACCAGTTTTATTTCAAAACTTCTGCTGAGCTATGCAGATTTGTCCCACATCCAGTGATCAGTCTGGGACCTGGTAGGGTTTTGTCTCTCAATTCAGTTATCAAAGTATTTAATATACTGTTTAGGATTAGACCCATGTATGTGCAGCTCCAGGATGAGCCCAGTAATTAATAAATAACCTTATAGTGTTGCTTTTTTGAGCTACTCCCTCTCCACTAGCTCCTCAGTAGTTTATGGTTCCCGTGGCTCCCTTTTATGGTCCTCTGGCTGGAAAGCTGAGGTTTTATTTACCCCGCTCTGTCACACAGTTCTTGCACCTGCATCCAACTTCAGGACCAAAATGAAACTTGCACCAACTTTTTAGAGAGTTTCCTCTGTAGTCATCTATTTTCATCAGGACACACAGAGAGAAAAACAACAGAAGTTCTTGCCACATTCTTGGGACCATAGCTCCTTTGGTTGGAGAGGAAAGTTTCTCTTCCTTGGAGTTTTAGGGGCTTGTGGGCTCCTGCTGAAGTGATTGTTGCTGCCAGTAGACTTCTGTGCTCCTTGAGACTGGACTAGAGGGCTTCTCCTTGAGATCTCTCTATCCACACTAATGTGTACATCTGGTTTTTGGCCTACCTTGAAACCAGGCTGTGGGATACTGGAGGAAAAAAAAAAAAAAAGAAATAGACTCACTGTTGATTCAGGGGTGATTTGAATCCTTATCTTCTTCCCAAATCTGTATGCTGATGTTCACTTTTAAGAGTCCTCAAATATCTGTTCCATTTATATTTTCCTGGTTTAATTATTACAGATAGGTTGGAAAATGCCTACTTCATCTTATCCAGAATCGGAACTCCCCATATCCACTTCTTGACAGTGACTAGTTAAAGAATAGCATTTATCTCAACTTTGGCCAGTGAGATGTGAAATGAATCCTATGGGGAGGGTGGGTGTCTTGGCAAAGTTTTCATACTAAGAGAGACACACAAGAAGAAATGCTTCATTTTACTTCTGAATGCTGTTGTGTCAAGACATGACATCTGGGACTATTGCTGCCATTTTCTACCAGCCTTGGGATAAAGGCAACACACATATGATAATGTAAAAACATGGAAAGAACCAGGGTCTTTGATGACGTGATTGCATTTGCCCCACTTTAGGACTTCCTCTAATGCCTGTTACATACTTTCCTCTAAGCTTGTTTGAGGTTTGGGGTGTGAGGCTTTTACTTGTTGCCTGAAGTATCTTAAAGTACAGTATTCTTACTATAATTCATTCGTTTTTTTTTTTATTTGAACTTTTCTGTTTCCTTTGTAGTCATCTATTTTTTTAAACCTGTGCTATCCAACAAGATAGCCACCAGTCACATGTGACTATCAAACACTTAAAATGTGGCTATTTTGAATTAAGAACGTGCTATGAAGTGCAAAATATACACCAGATTTTGAAGGCTTAGTTTTTTTTTTAAAAGAAGGTAAAGAATCTGGTTAATTTCTATATTAATTACATGTTGAAAAGATAATATTTTAGAGACCTAAAAAATAAATGTACTACTAAAATAAACTTCACTTGTTTCTTTTAACTTTTTAAAATGTGGCTACTAGAAAATTTAAAATTACATATGTGACTTGCATTATATTTCTATTGAAGAGCACTGAATCCCAGACTCATATATCCAACTGCTATTCAACAATTCTACATGGAAGTCTAATAGTCACCTCAAACTTAGTATATCTAAAATTGAATTCCTCAATTTCTCTTCAAATATGCTTATTCTGTAGTCTTTCTCATTTTAGTAAATGACAACTCAATCCTTCAAGTTACGTGGGTCAAAACTTTGAATTTATTTTTGATTCCTTCTTTCACATCTCACGTCTATTGTTCCTACATTCAAAAGCCATCCATGATCCAAAACCCACCCATTGCACTGTCTTCTATATTTCTACTTGAATACATGCTGCCATCATCTGTTGCCTGTATTATTGAAACTGTCTCTATTCTAAGTAAAAACCAGAACAGTCCTTCTGAAAGTAAGATTATGTTACTTCTGTGTTCGCAATCCTCCAATGGTGTACCTTCTCACTCAGAGTGAAAGTTCAAATCGGAGTCCTGCCACCTCTCCGACCTTATCACCTCCAACTCTCTCCCTCATCCACTTTACTCCAGCCACGTGGACTTCATGCTGATCTCGCACTTGTTCAGTGAGCTCTTGCTCAGTGAGCTCTTGCAGGATCTTTGTACTTAATGATCCTTCTGCCTGAAATGCCTTTCCTTCCAGATATCCATAGGGCCTGTTCTTACTTCCTTTGTGCTTCTACCCAAAGTGTGTGAGATTTTACCATCTACCTCCAGCGTGTACCCTGTCTCCCTTATCTGTCTTATTTTGTCTCCATAGTACTTATTACCATCATATATTATTTATTTTCTATCTTACCCCACAGGACGAGCTCTGTCAGGGAAGGGATTTTGTCTACTGGATTCACTCTTGAATCTTTAGCATCTAGAACAGAATGTACATGGAAGGCATTCCATATCTATCCATTCTTCCTTTCTCATTAAAGATCATTCAGATTTACTTTTCACGGTTTACCCTTTGTTATCTTATGAATTTTGATATAATTTTATTCCATACTCAAATTTTAAATAAAAAAAAAGAGAAAGAAGTAATAACTTTAGAGTAGTTTCACCTACTATTTCATTTTCTTTCTGAGAGTTGAAAATACTAGCAGGTGCAATTAAAACCTCACTGACAATCTATTTAAGAGGAAAGTAAGATTTTCAGCAAAATGTCCAGGTAGTTAATTTCATAGTTAATATCTCTCCTCTCTTTTGCCTGTTTTATAATCTATATTAACGGGGAATATTTATTTGCTATCCTGATCTTTCTCATATAGGGAGCTAAAGTAGTAAACTATGGGTCTCTCTTCTCCATTTACTCACGTTTTCCCTGGGAGGTTTTGGACTGGAAAATTTGGCAAGAGCAAATGGGAATGTTTATTTCAGCTTTCCCCTTATTTCACTTAGGAGGGAGCATGTCCATAGAAAGGTTAAATTTTCCTTTGTTCATCCTGGTAAGCTGATGTAAGCCTCCTTAAAATTGCCTGTGAATAACTGGCCTCATTTTCCTAATTCAGAAGTGATGGTGGGAAAGAGAAATGCTATTTATTGGGGCTTCTTTAAGATATACAATCTGCATAAAAAATCATCATCAAATTCAAACTAGCTTGTTGTCTATGGTATATTTTAATATTAGTATCATTTTAATTCATGGTTTCTGGGATATTTTTCTAACTGCTTCTCAGTATGCTACCACAATTAGGTTTATAGGGGATAAATGACATACAGTACTACCCTGCCTTCCTTCAAATATCTCTATTTGGGATACATTATAGTTTTGCATCATTTCACATATTTACTTAGCTGTAGTGTTCAGGATGAGGCTCTCTTTATCACCTATGTTATTAGATTTACTTTTTATCTATTGCTTGCACATTGGTATATAAATGTGAGATTATGATGTTATTGGTCTTTAGTGACTTTCTCATGTGACCTATTGGACCCTAGCCATCACTTTATGTCATCCTGATTTTCAAATGGGGGCACACATAACTCTGGAGGTAAATGAGCTTTTCCAAGGGATATGGTATTAGAGTTGGGTAATTTAATAGAAACACATTGTGGATTCTACTGTAAATGATGCATTTAACAACACTATTTTTAAGTCCAGCTCCTAATGGTGGTCCAATATGTCTCTTCTTTTGGCTGTTAATTTCTACTGACACCTCATTATAGATAAAAGGACGAATCATCCATGAATACGTGAACTCAGTGAAAAATAAAGAGCATCTTAGTTTCAATAAGGGATGAATTGTCAATAAAATTTTACTTTTAGTTTACTAATTCTAATAATTTTAAATATATTTATGTTTTGATTATGTACTAAAAGCTATTTTAATGATAATTCAGTCCAGAAGAAAGGCTGTCATACTTAATGGTCCCATAAAATTTTTGAAAATTAAACTTTTAATTTTTATATACATTTTATTAAAGAGAATATGACAAGTTGATCAATAAAAGACTTTTAAGTATAACAATATATTGCTTTAAGATCAAATACTTTGGGACCGGGGAATTGAAAATGTATATTCAGATAGAAAAAGGAATGATGTAAGAATGACAAAGGAGAGCTTTTCATGTATTCTTTGAATTATGGCATTTAGATTCATCTGACTCACATTAAACATGATGGAACAATTCTATTTAAGAATGTCATTATTTAAAATACACAAGAAATTATATCCTTTGCAGCCATTTATACATATAACATTTTTAGACGTTAATCCGGAAATGTGAAAGTGATATTAATAATTAAAAAATTATTTCATAGAGTGTGGGAGAAACTGATGCTTTAATGTAAAAATTGTCAAATTTTATCTGGATATTTCTTTTTCCCAACTCATTGTATTCAATATAAATTCCCCTTAAAAAAGTGTGTGGGTCAATATCTCACCAATTGGGTAATGTGAATATATTCCTAATTAACTATGTTTAGAAATCCAAACCTTATTCTTTGAGTTTATATCTATATCTATATCCAACTCCAGCTACTCTCTTCCTACATACTACTTTTTCCTCCCATACTCCAACATTCAGAGAGAAAACACAACAAAAGCACTCCTCTATCCCATATTCCTAAATGCTACAAATCCTTGTTTTCTCTCTAAGACTTTATTGTCTCTCTAGAAGAGTCCCAAGTCTCTTCTGTGAGAATTTTCCCTTCTCTGATCCTTACAAAAAGCAACAGGGTATTGCTTTCTCTTTAAAAGGTCTACTTTTACTGATTTGGGTATAGTCATATATGTAGGAATACATGCATATGTCCTCATATCCATTTATATATTTATTTATTCAATACCTTTTCCCACATTACATGAACCAATGTAGGAAATTATTTAAATTTTTTTCTATGTCTTTAAACCCATACACACACACACACACACACACACACACACACATTTAGTTGAGGTATTTTTATATAATTGGGGCACAGTATATACTTTGTTGATCCACCTCGTTGCTCTTAATTACAACAAAATACAAAGTACCATGCTGTATTTAACTCTGTCCATATTGATGGCCACATAAGAGGTTTTCAGTGCTTAGTCTCAGTCACAAATAACATTGCAAAGAGCATTCTTGTGACTATATCTTTGTGCTCATGTTATTATTTTTCAAGAATAGATTCTTGTGAGATTACTTGGTCAAAATAATGTTAACTTTTAATTGATATGATCCTCCAAAAACTGCCATTTTTACATCTAAATAATAATGGGAGAAATATATGTTTCCTTATACCTTCCCAAAAATGCATATAATCAACTTTTATGTTTTGCCAATCAAATAGCAAAGAATGAATTCTTGTGAATATTTAAATTTGCCTTTCTCTGACTTCTGGTGCATTACTCTGGGAGAAGAGGCATGCACTTAATTTGAGTTTCAGTAATACTAAGTTGCTGTTCTTTTTCCCTTCGGCCATATTTATCTGCTCAGTATTATTTGGCTATGGCTTTTGATTCCCCTATGACTCCTAAAAAACATATTTCCCAGTTTTCTTTTTTGGATCATTTCCTCTTTTCTATTTTTGTCTTCATCTTTTTTGATAAAGTGTAAAGAGCAGTCTTCCTCAAGCCTGCTTGCTTTCACTTCAAGCAGCTGACTTGCTTAACATAAATAGCTAGATATTGCTTCTGGCAAGAACACAAACCCAGACACTCCCTGAAGGGCCAAAGGAATAATCACCTCACCTTCCATTCCATTCCTCCTGCTTTTGGTTAGTTTCTAACATTTTGCTATTAAGTGTTAGAAAACTTATTTTCTTCTTTATATTAAGGTGGTGCTTTTGAAACTTTTCCACCAAATCGCTTCTATAAGCAGAGAAGAGTGAACTTGAAAATAATTGTTTTCTTATTCCAAACCTTTGAGTAAAATGGAAAGTACGAGAACATTTGTTGTTTTATTGTCAATTCTTTTACGCTCTGACAAAGAATATCTTGTTTCAAAAACACAGTATTAAGTTGGATGAAGATCAAAATCATGACTAACTCAATTCAATATATCAAAATGTATATATTGCATGCTGAAAATTCTTTTTTTATTTTTTATTTTTTTTGCATGCTGAAAATTCTTTTTTTATTTTTTATTTTTTTTGCATGCTGAAAATTCTATTCAGTAATTATATACGATTTTGGGGGAAAGGTTTGTCATTTAACATTGTAGACCCCCTGAAAGGGTCTCAGAGACCTCACTTTAAAGCCGTTAATCTAGAACAATGGCTCTCCATCTGCCTGAACATGAGAATCATTTGGGTTACCTTGAGTCTCAGCCCCAGAGATTTTGATTCAATTAGATTGGGTAGGCCTGGCTATTGGTATTTTATCAAAACTTCCTAGGTTATTTTAATATGCAGCCAGATTGACATCAATGTCAATGTAAAGACATTACAATGAGAAATGTCTTTCTCATTGTAGACACTCAGAATCTCTTTTGGGATTGTATTGAAAAACATATAAGCACAGAAACATTTAAAAGACAAAATTACATAACACAATATTAGGCCATATTGTGTAGACCAGGGTTGTTTTGTGTGGAGAATGGCCCAGAGCAATTTCAAGAATCACTTTTTTGGAATTACAGACATTGGAATGGTGTCTTGGAACCTCATTTTCATTAGGTACAGACCACTGGTTTTCTCTCTATCTATTTGTGTATATTTATATGTGTGTATATATGTGTGTGTGTGTGTGTGTGTGTGTGTGTGTATTTATATTTATGTGTCTAAAACTATATATGTATGTATATGTAAAACTATAGAACTATAAACTATGTATATATAAAACTAATGGAATTAGATATTAAATCAAAGAGTGAAATGCTTTTTCATGTGTTTTCACATTACTTACATAAAAAATGAATTAATAATATAAAATGCTTTTCCTAAGTCATTATAAAACTTCCTCTGATGTCTCCTGAGGCCAATCCATTTCAGAGCATAAATCATTAGAAATATGAGTAGAAGTATCAGGGAAGAAGATGGATCGCTAAGAGCAGGTTTCAAGTATACCGATTGTGTAGTTTTCCCAACTGCTGAGTATGAGAGGAGGTGGAATTTTTACTGAGCTCTATCCTTTCGTTACTTTTCCTTGTAAGATAGATCTATTGAGATCTTTCTGAGAGTAAAAGGAGAAGCAGGGACAGAGTACTCGATAAAAACATGATTAGAGTGGAAATTCTTACGGTTAGTACTTTTACCTTGGTACATGTGAAATGTGATATTTTTGCTAAGAAACTAAGCAGTTTATATATTAGAAACCCTCATTAATAGATATTACTGTTCTGATTTACTTCATTGATAGTAATTCTTGGGGATTTAAAACAAAACACTGAATCACTAATAAATTCAATTTAAATAAGTTTAATATTAATGAAGACAGAGGGAAGCGAGTTCTGGCTTTTATTATTATTTTTAAATCAAAAGAGAATGAGAATATATTATTGACCTAAACATAAAAAATAAAACTATAATACCTCTAGACAAAAAGATAGGAAAAAATCTCCATGGCCTCGGGGCAGGCAAAAATTTCATAAAAAAGACACTAAAAGCACCAATCATAAAATTTTAAAAATGATAAGTTGGATCTTATTAAAATTGAAACTTATCATCTTCATAAGACAGTCTTAAGAAAAATGAAATACTAAACCATGGATTGGGAGATAATATTCACAATTTGTGTACCTGACAAAGGATTTTATCCAGAATACATAAACTCAATATGACAAACAATTCAATTAAAAAAATGAGAAAAGACTTGAGCAGACACTTCATAAAAGAAGTTATATAAAGGTTAATAAGCACATAGAAAGATTCTCAACATTATTCATCATCAGGAAAATACAACTTAGAACAACATGATATTCCATTACATATCTACTAAAAGTTAAAATTAAAAAGACTAAAAAAGTATTAGCAAGAATGTGGAACAACTCTAATTCTCATATGTTGTTGGTAGGCATGTGAAATAGTCTGGCAGTTCCTTATAAAGTTAAATATATACCTACGATTTGCTCCTAGGAGCCATTCCACTCATAGGTATTTACCCAAAAGAAGTAAAGCCATATGACCCCCTACAAAGACATGTACATGACTATTCATAGTAGTTGTATTTGTAATAGTCTGAAACTAAAAGCAATCCAAATGGCTATCGACATGTGAATAGATAATTATATATATATATTTATATAGTATAACTATATGTATATCAGGGCGCCTGGGTGGCTCAGTGGGTTAAAGCCTCTGCCTTCAGCTCAGGTCATGATATCAGGGTCCTGGGATCGAGCCCCGCATTGGGCTCTCTGCTCAGCAGGGAGCCTGCTTCCCCCTCTCTCTCTGCCTGCCTCTCTGCCTATTTGCGATCTCTCTCTCTCTGTCAAATAAATAAATAAAAATCTTAAAAAAAAAAAAAACTATATGTATATCTATATACACAACAGAATGAAAATGAACAAGTACTAATACACACAATTGCATAGATAAATATCAGAAACATTATGTTGAGTCAAATAAGCCAGATACTAAAGAATATACACTTTCTGCTTCTGTTTCAGTAAAATTCTGGAATAAGCAAAACTAATCCATAGTTATAGAACACAAAATAATGGTTGTCTGGGGCTGAGAGGTAGAGAAAGAGGCCAAGGGAACTTGGGGTGATGGAAATGTCCCATAATTTAATTATGATGGTTACAGAGAGGTGAATTAATTTTCCAACATGCATCCTCTTACACTTAAAATGAGTGTTGTTTTATTGCATATAAATACGCTTTCGTTTAAAATCAACACGATAGGATAGGTAATAAGTGTTAGAGAAGTTCAGGGATGAGAGAGATCATTAGACGCTGACAGGTTAGAATGTAGAAATGTCAGGCCCGGCTAAATGCTAGGAAAGGCAGCTGAAGATGGTCAGATCACATTGGAGTGGGAATGTGACGATCCAGCTTTAAGGACTCTTCCTCTCATCTGAACTTTGTTTTTACAGATTGTAAGGGGCTGAAAGGTGTTTCTCTGTTATGCTAAAGATCACAGAGTAATCAGGAACTGGATAAGATGAGAATTCATTGTGTTGTGGTAAGAAAGCAACTTACGATTTTTTTCTAATGAGTTACAGACTCAAAGAATGTCTCACACTAAACTGCTTAGAAAGGTATCAGAGGCTTCTCAGTCTAAGAAAGGCTTCAGAGTGGATCTGAAGAGTTTTGTTTTTCCTTTCCTTTTTTTTTTATGTTTGGTTTGGACAGAGAAAAGACCAGAGATAGTCTAAAAGATTAATATTAGAGCTAACGATGTATGCTCCTGTTTTTGCTTTTCACTTTTGCCCAAAATGGTGTATAACTTTTAATGTAAATTATAGATTTAAAATTGTTTGATTTTGATTGCTTCTTTTCGAAAGTTTAAGATTGCTTGAATTACCCGTTCTTCACAGGAAAGCCTTCTGTCTTGTTCTCTCTCCCTCTCTGTGTTACTTTAATTTATTTAACTTTTTAATTTGAGGTAATTGAGGATACAGGAACAGTTCAGAAAGATCCTGTATGTTCATGATCCAGTGTCCCCCAATGTTAACAGCTTGGATAACTGCAGTACAATAACAGAACCCGAAAACTGACATTGAATACAATTCATTGACCTTATTCGGATTTCACCAGTTTAACAGGCACTCATTTGAGAATGCGTCTGTGTGTTATGTGTGTAGTGTGTGTGCACTTAATTCTACGTAATTTTGTCACAGGTGAAGATTTATGTGACCATCACAAGTCAGGATATAAAAGTTCCATCCCCACAAAGATCCCTTATATAACTACACCCACTTTCCTCCCTCTCACTCTTACTGCTGTATATAACTCCTAGAAACCTGTAAGAAGTTCTTCATTTATATAGTTTTATCATTTAATGAATGTTGCAGAAATGGAATCATATCGTATATAACCTCTTGGGAAGAATTTATTTTCACTCAGCATATTTCCCTGGAGACTCATCCTAGCTGTTGCACATATGAATAGTTCATTCCTTTTATCGTTGAGTTCTAATCCATAGTATGGATATACCAGTTTGACTATTCACTCAGGACATTGGATTGTTTCTAATTTTTGGCTATTATGAATAACACTGTTATGAACACTCAAATACAGGTTTTTGTGCAAACATAAATTTCCATTTCTCTGAGATAAATGCTGGAGAGTAGAATTACTATGCATGGTAACCACATGTTTATTTGTTTTTTTAAACTGCCAAACTATTTTCCAGTATAGCGCAACAATTTTACATTAGCATTAGCTATATATGCGTGATCCAATTTCTCTACATCCTTGACAGCATTTGGTGTTATCATTATTTTTTTTATTTTAGCCATTCTGATAGGTATGTAGTGATAGCTAATTGTGGTTTAATTCACATTTACTTTATGGAATTGCATTAGGGAATTCATATAAATTTGGAGAGAACTGATATCTTTAGTATGTTGAGTCTTCCAGTCTATGAACATGATATGTCTATGTAGATTATTGACTTCTTTTCTCAGCATTTGCATTTTCAGCATACTGTCTGTATGTATTGTAAAGTTTATACCTAAGTATTTAATTTTCTTTTGAGCAATTATAAACATGTTTTAATTTGTTTTTATATGTTGTTACTATATAGAAATGACAATGATTTCTGTGTGTAGATCTTTTATCCTGTGATCTTGCTGAAATCATTTTTTAGGTTCTAAGAGTTTTGTTTTTGTAGAATCCTCGATATTTTTAAAATAGACAATCATGTCATCTGCAAACAGAGATAGTTATATTTATTCCCTTCCAATTTGTATGCCCTTTCTTTCCTTTTCTTGCCTAATTGCAGTGGCTAGAACTTCTAGTACTATGTTGAATGGGAGAGGTGAGAATTGAATCTTTGCTTTTATTCCCTTAGGGGAAAGTATTCATCTTTTACCATTAAGAATGATTTCTATAGGTTTTTTAAAGATGTTCCTTATCAAGTTGAGGTAGATATTGTCTATCTCTAACTTAGTTTTTTTTCTTTTAAAGATTTTATTTGTTTATTTGACAGAGAGAGACACAGTGAGAGAGGGAATACAAGAAAGTGGAGTGGGAGAGGGAGAAGCAGGCTCCCCACTGAGCAGGGAGCCTGATGCAGGGCTTGATCCCATGGGGTCATGACCTGAGCTGAAGGCAGATGCTTAATGACTAAGTCACACAGACGCCCCTTAGTTACAGTTTTTAAACTATGAATGAGTACTGGGTTTTGTCGAATGTTTTTTCTGCATTAATTGATAAAATCATACCAATTCCTCCAACTCATTCTGTAAGTTGAGGGCTTATGGTGATGAAGTTTGCTATGAAAATGGAGTCTTGGCAGAAAGCCTGGTGTCAGTCATAGCTAGGAAAAATTAGGAAGAGTGCTGGAAGAAAGTATAGTCCAGAGAATGGATTCATAATAGTACAGAAATTTTGTACTATACATTAAAGTTGAGGGGGGTAGTCAGTGGAACTAAATGTGAATTCTTAATAAGTGACAATATAGAAAAGGATATATGTATATTTGAGTTCTGGAGCAAAGAGGAATGTTATTACCTTTTGAGATACAAGAACCATTATTTTCTGGGATTTGCTGTGCCTTAAGAATATAATACCTTCATTTCAATAACTAATATTAGGCAATAATATTTCTTCAACTTTTCAGGGACCTACAATCTATTAAATCTACCTCATTTTCACTGTCTTTAACTCCGATATCCTTATTTTCCTGCTTATTCAGTCTTGATTCCACTGTACATATTTACAATTGCTCCCTTGCTGATACACTTTATCTTCCATTCCTCACTCTCCCTCCATTGCAGTTGCCTGAACCTTAATCCTATTAAATCCAACTGTCCAACTACTCTGGACCTGCATCCACATGGCATAGAGTGGCTCCAGAAAAACTTATAAATTTGTGTCTACTAACATCATGTGGGCATTTAGGCCCAATATCTTAAAGCTCAATATTTCCATTTACTATTTACTCATCCTTTTAATTATAGAATATATTTTACCTTTTTCCTCAAACCTTCAATACCTTCTCACCCACTCAGTTGGTGATCTTACTTTCTATTTTCACTGAGAAAATAGAAACAATTGGGAGAGAATGTTCACAAGCACCCACTACCACATGTACCCACTTAACCATCTTCCTCCTCATTTCTACAGATGAAATGTCTATCCTCAAACCAAGGCCTACCCCTTTACTTCCAGAACCCATCCTCTCACACCCATTCTAGGACATAATTCCAACAACTCTTCCCATTCTCTCATGCATCAAGGTTTTCTCCCTGACTGGATCATTCTCATCAGCATATAAGCCTGTTATAATTAACTCCAAACTACCTACTCCCCCCCCACCACTACCAAGCCATCTCTTAATTCTACATCTTCTTCTGGATGATATCCATTTCTCAATCACCATTTACAGAAAAAAACACTAGAAATATTTGTCTATATGCTCCAGTTACTACTGCCCTCTTCCTATTCATTCTTGAACCCTCTCCAATTAGGTTTTTGCCTCCAACAATCTACTAAGCCTGATCATGTGAGGGTCACTAATGGCCTTCACATTGCCAAATAGAATGATCAATTCTTTGACCACATATTCTTAACTATCAGCAATATAAACACAAAGATCTTGATCTTCCTTTCATACCTGATTCTCTCTAAGCCTTTGCTATCTCAATAAATGTCAACCCCATCCAGCTAGTTGCTCAGATCAAAATCTGGCATTAACCATGAGGTTTCTCACTCATACCCCAAGTACAATTAGCAAATCAAATCTCTTCTTACTGCTTCTACTGCTACTGCCTTAGTCTAAACCACAGTCATCTCTTGCATGGACTATTTCAATTGCCTCAAAACCATTCTTTCTCCTTTATCCATATGTGAATTCTCATCAAATCCACCACAAAGATTTCTCTAGAACTCACAACAGATTATGTCATTCCTTCAACTCAAAATTCTCCAATGGCTTTTCCTCACTCTCAGAATAAATGCAAAGTTCTTATAAAAGCCTACAAAACCTTATACGATATTGGCTCCACATTATCTTTCTGATCCCACTCCTTTTTCTATCTCTCTAACTTACCCTTCTCCAGCCCTATAGGTCTCCTTGCCTTGTCTCAAACACACCAGTCACATTCCTGTCTCGGGGCCTTTGTTCTTGCTATTCCTATTCCCTCGGTGATGTACACACCTCACTTCCTACAAGTCTTTGTTTAAATGTGAGGACTGACCTGTCATCTTTAATACTGTTACCTCTCTTCCTGGACCTATCACTCTCTATATCCCTTCTCTTATTCTCATCTACTTTACTTGAATTTTTTTTCATTGTCTCCCGTATTAGAATGCAAGTTCCATGAGGTCAGGAATTTTAATCCACGTTGTTTACTATGCCAAGAACAGTACCTGCTGCACTCTTGCTTCTTAGTAAGTATTAGCCAAATAAGTGAATTAATAAATACATAAATAAATTACAGGTATGATAATCTTGGGATGAGTTTCAGAAAAGAAACCTTATGAGTTAACACTTACATTGGTGGCCATACTGAAAAGAGATCAATGCTAAGTTGGGAAACACATCCGAGTTTCCTCCTTATGGTACTCATTATACCTAAGGAAAGCTGTAGTCCTTTGAGAGATGTGGGGGCAGACCCTGGGCTAGAAGAACATAGAACCAGGATCCTCTTCAGCACAGAGATGCAGCTGAATGAGAGGGGCTACTGGATGAAATCAAGCAACAGCCCTCATACCAGCTGTGTGTGAACACTGTATCACATGGAACGAGCAATAAACGTGGTATGCGGTTTAAGTTGCAATACTTCTTGACTACAGAGATCTCAAAGGGAATGAAGATGTTAGCAATGGTTTTCATGATGCCACAAATAGTGCTGCTTAGCTGCTTAGTTGCTTTGTTTTTGTCATCATCATCATCGTCGTTGTCAAATCAGAGTGACTACAGGAGGAAAGCACTAGGCTTTTTAGTAGTTTATTTCCCAAGTTTTTGTGAGGCAGGTTTTGGCAAGAGAAAGGAACTATCTCTGCAAATATAACTTGAGGCTGCTGTTTCTCAGATGTTTCTGGTATTCTTTGAGTGTTGCTTGACATCTTAGACCATCTCTTTGTTGTCTTCTTTCTACCTCTCCTGTCATTACTACAGGATGGTGGCTATTTTAATTGTAGTTAAGGAAATTTGAATTTAGATCTTTTGAGGGTTGTTCTAAGAAGTTCCAATATTCCTGGCAAGCAAGTGATATTTAGAATGGCAGACTGTTTCATACTTAATGCAGGGGAAGATGGGTTAGATGGTAAAAAAAAAAAATTAATAAATAAAAATAAAAAGATAGAGTTAAGAAAGGGGGGGTATGCGTCAAGTCTTGATTTCTTCTCTTTTTATATCTTAAGTGAGGGGTTTGAGTACTTTAGATTATAGGGGAAGAACAGTTCCTGGAGGCTCACTTCTGTTAATTAATTTCAAGAACAATTTTACATTCCTGGTCCAAGGAAGAAAGGAGGAAAATAGTGATAAAGAAGAATGGGCATGAGAGACTGCTGGCTGGCTGAGGAAAGGTAGATGTGTAATGGTGCTTCTCTCTTCTGACTGATCAGCTGCTACTTTGTCAAGGGGGTGAGGCAAGGTATTTTATGTGTAGGATGGGTTCTTCTCGTAGGATGAACGCTGCTTCCAAAATACATAAACCAAGGAGGAAAAGGAAGAAGAGAGAAAGAAAGAAAAAGATAAAAGCAGTTGCAACGGGATTCTCAAAATATCTTTTGCTGTGTTTAAAATGGGTGCATGGGATATATCAAAGGAAAAATGTGAATGAGCAAAACTGGTGCCTTTGGGATGCCGGAAGAGTAGATAAAACCCAGAAAGCATTGTGAAAAATTGGTTGGTCGACATTATATGATTAGTCATCTTCTCTGACATGTTATTGATGCTGTTATTACTGTTTTTCAACCAATGATCCTTTCCTGGCTTCTGTAACTTTGGAGTTGCACATTGGGAGTTTAAAAAAGTACTAATGGGCCTGGATTTTTTTTTTTTAAACTTTTTACTCTCAGATAATTTCAAACTCTTAGAAGAACTTCATGAATAGCATGGCATACTTAATACCTTCTTCCAGACTCCTGGCTCAATTTTGCTGGGTGTTCTAATATCTTTATATTAAAAGGTCCAGTTCAGGACTACGCATTGTACTCAATTATTCTGTCTCTCCAGCCTCCTTCAATCTGGAAGAGTTCCTCAGTCTCTACTTTACCTTCATGACCTTGACATTTTTGAAAGTGAGCTATTTTATAGAAGTTTTCTAAAGTTCTGTTTGTCTGACATTTCTTCTGATTATAACCGGGTTGTGAATTTTTTCCTTGCCAAAGTATGAAAGAAGTGATGCTGTGTTCTTCTCATTGCATCCTATTAAGTGGCACATTATACTGATTTGGCCCATGACTGGTAATGTTAACTTTGGACATTTGATTCAGATGGTGTCTGTTAGATTTTTCTACAATGAAGTTAATTTCTTTCCTTTTGTAGTTAATACACTTTTTTTAGAGAGCTACATTGAGACTGTGTAAGAACCTGTTCCTCATCCTACCTTCATCCACTAATTTTAACATTCATTGATGTGTCTTGCCTGAATCCCTCCTGTATTTATTAATAGGAATTCCAATCTAAAAAAGGTTTCTTTTCTTCCTGTTTATCTGTTATTATATCAGTGTAGTAGATTCAAGGTTCATATTTTGTTCAGTGGATTTTAATGCACTACTGTTATTTTTAAAATTTTAATGCTCAAATTGTTCTAGATTTAGTAAGGGGGAGTTTCTTCAAGGTGGCTCCTATGTTATTTGGTTATATCCCCATCATTCTTTCGAGAACTTCCTTATTTTCTGGCACAGTAATATGTTCAAAACTCATCTTCTTCTTTCCCTGATCCTCCCTTAGAATTTGCAGAGGGCCTTGGAAAGATCTATTTAGAAGCCAAGGCTTGGGCATTAAGTTTGCTCATTTGCTACTTAGGTGTTAATACTCTCAGGTCCTCTTAATGAATACACACACACACACACACACACACACACACACACACATACACACACACACTTAAATATCTTTATCTCTCTATATTTACAAAACCATAAATTTATATCGACTCTTCCAATTCTAATCCAATGATCCAGCCTCACAGGGTTCATCTGAACTTTTCCCCCTTTCCCTACTCCCTGTGCCTGTAGCTAATCTTCCAATCCTGCTGGGCCTCTGACCTGCTCAGAAGCCCACCCTGTGTGAGCCCTGAATCCTACCTAATGCAAAGGAAGGTGGGCATTGCCATTATTTATTTATTTATTTTAAGATTTTATTTATTTATTTGAGAGAGAGAGTGAGAGTGAGCATGAGAGGGGAGAAGGTCAGAGGGAGAAGCAGACTGCCCATGGAGCTGGGAGCCCAATGTGGGACTTGATCCTGGGACTCCAGGATCATGATCTGAGCCGAAGACAGTTGCTTAACCAACTGAGCCACCCAGGTGCCCTACCATTATTTTTAATTGGACTTTTTACATTGGCTGGTTATTCTGGCATCATAGAAACACGGTAGTGAATTGGTAGCAGTGTTGTTTTAACAGTGGAGTCACAACATATTGGTATTTTATTTACTCAACTTCAACTGAATTAAAAATACTGAAATACACACTTTACACTTATATCTATATGTATATATTGCTATATGAAAATGGATACACAAAACTAGGGTTTACTGCCTTTTGACCCCAGTTTTAGGGAATTTTCAAGGGCAAATTTGAGCACAGGTACTTTTCACTGTATATGACAATTTCAGACTCTAACTCCTATGTAAAATATGACTCCACCATGTGACCTCAATTGTCTTAAAATTTCCTTCCAGGAGAACACATCACTGTGGTTTCCAAAGTTGAAGTTGATAGGATCAGATACTGATTCTAGAGTGTACTTACTTATTCAGAGAAAATGATATCGTTTTTGTTAGTTCATTCCCTCAAAAATATGGATAAAAATGCTTTCAGTAAATACTCTGATGCCATATTCCTAGGCCAGAGCTAGCTAGTGTCATGGCCATGGGAAAACCCAATAGGGTGGCTCACTGGGGGAATTCATAGTAGGCATGCTGAAGGGTACCCTCACTAGGTGTGGAGGCCAAGGAGCTCTCCAAAGAGAGGAAGGAGACTTAAACTAGAGAAAGGAGAGGCCAAGAAGCTGATGACGATACTACTGAATGGAGTATTCATTCATTCAGCATATGCTTACTAATTTTTCAGTATATCCCGAAGACTTTGCTTCCTTTACAGATACATAATGAATATATGTTTCCTGCCCTGAAGCTTTATTCTAACAGAAGAGAGTCACTCCAACAGTTATAATATAGGAAATCTCAGAAGCCTTGCTGTAGTTTTTAGATTTGTGAATTTTGACAGCTGTTGCTAAATTGTTTTCCATAAAGTTAATAAGAGTTGGAAAGTCATTTCTAAATACTTCTTTAACAACCCATTTCACACGTCATGTATTTGAAAGGCACAATTTAAGAAGATTTAGATAAGAATTTGCAACCTACCTAGGATATTTCCCCTCCCTTTCTTGAGTTGTTAAATAAGTACCAAGAAAGTGGATAATGGCTTTTTGAGAAAAAACAAACAAACAAACAACAAAACACAAAATACAAAGACCAAAAACCAGTGCCTCTACTGACTGTGTTTTTCTAGATCTTGATGGTACTGGATTGGATTCCAACGGGAGGGGAGAATTATCTTTCAGTTAAAGCATTGTTAATTTGTTATTTTTGTTGATTGTTCATTATCTTAACATTTGTGAATGGCTATTTTGTTTAAGAGGTTGCCTGGACTTTATAAAATCAAGTGGTAATTTCATAAGACACTTCTCCCCGGGAGATAACATGACTGGCAGACACTTATTTTGAGGATTAGGAAGAAATTACAAATTACTCTTAAGCCATTATCAATAAATAAGCAGTGATATCTGTGGCATTTACCTTCAACAAAATTTGATTTTTAAAAATAGGATTCGGCTCTTTAATTTTTTTTTTTTTTAAAGATTTTATTTATTTATTTGAGAGAGAGCAAGTAAGAGCGAGTACAATCAGGGTGAAGGGCAGAGGGAGAAGCAGGCTCCCCACCGATCAGGGAGTCCAATATGGGACTCAGTCCCGGGACCCTGGGATGATCTGAGTGGAAGGCAGACGCTTAACAAACTGAGCCACCCAGGTGCCCCATGGGATTGGGCTCTTTTATCTTTTTTATGTTACTTTTTGTTTATTAGTGAGCCTTCTCTTATAGTCACTTCTCTTTGCTGACATACTTTCAGTTCTATAGAGTTTTGGGGCAAAAGATATTAGAAAAGCAAGTAAATCACCATGATGTTCTATATATTATGTTTGCAAAGAATTCCTTGGGCAAGAGCTCTAGACTAATAAATGAGAACATGTGGGTAATTTAGAATGGTTTTCTTTTTAGAACCAATTGCCTACGAATTGAAAAATTCAAAGTGCTTTTTCATGGCGTTACTGTTTGAATTAATTAAAAAAAAAAAAAAAAAAAAGCACTTCATTTAGACCTGTTTCTGTGTCTTCTCAATTTTCTCTCCGGAGAAAGAATGGGGGAATGTTGCACTTTGGGAAAAATTCAATTAAGTCAGTTCACAATGGAACATCAGAAGATAAAATTCTTCAGGCCGATCCTTCCTGGAATTGTGGAAACAGACAAAAGGTGAAGATCTGCAGCCAGCCCTCTGTCTGCAGAGCCTCAACTCCCCTTTCAGGTAAGCAGGAGCAGAAAGACTGGTGAAGTGAGGCTAAGGTCAAGATCACAATTCATTCTCTTGTTTTAATGCAATTTCAACTTGCTAAAAGGCATGAGGTGTGTCACGAGCATGAACATTTTGAGCCTTAGGCAATCAGATCTGAGGGCTCATTCTGTTCAATTCATAATGTGGATTATATTTCATAATGTTGCTAGGACTTGATTATTTGCACATCCTAGAAGGTATGGCTCCTGCTCTGAACATTTAGAAGAGAATGGCTATAGAGCTCTGAATGCTGAACAGATAATTACTACAGGTAAATCTCATAGAAATAAAGAAATGATCCTTAATCACGGTTTTGGAATTATATATTTGGATGAGTATCATGCCAGCAGTTTAATTTGACTATCATGGCAAGCACTGAAAATGGAGAGGCACAGAGAACTATTTGCACGGTTTATAACATTGCAGGTTAGCACGGTGACAAATAAAACACCTATTCAGACCATATAGAAACATATATACTTTTCTCATCTATTTATATCTTTACAGATAGATATAGATGAATAAAGACACACAACCCCAAATAAGACATAATGACCACACAAAGTGTTTGTAAACATTAATGTTAACTTCTGGACATACATTGATTTTAAACACATCCTTTACTTTAAATAGCTTTGATTTTCTGTCTAGAAGACAAAAGAGAACATTAATAGCTATCACTTACTAAGTTTACCTAGTTGAATGTTAGCGCTTCTAAAAACGAGTTGATATTCATTACTTTTCCACATTGGAAGATTAAAGGAATACATGAAAACTGAAACTGAAATTCTCAGAAATGTCAAGAAAATATTTTGCTCTGTCTCACTTTAAGAGGAACTGGATGAAGATCATAAAAGCCTTTTGATATTAAAGGGAAAGGCTGTTGGTATATAATGTAACCCAATTAATCAGGACCTGCTTAATTCGGAATCTGTAACACAGTAGATATGAAATGTGTTTTGTTGTTTTGTAACTTGTTTAAAGAAACGCAAATGGGGATGACTGGGTGGCTCAATCGGTTAAGTGTCTGCCTTTGGCTCAGGTCATGATCCCAGGGTCTTGGGATTGAGCCCTACATTGGGCTCCCTGCTCAGTGGGGAGTCTGCTTCTCTCTCTCCCTCTGCTGCTCCCCCTGCTTGTGCACACTCTCTCTTTCTCTGTCAACTAAATAAATAAAATCTTAAAAAAAAATGTATTTAACATGAACATAATAAAAATGAGAAGATGCTAAAATTTATTCCTAGAGTTACGCTGTGCAGTGAATGGAGGTCCTGCTTATTTGAATATAGTGCAGCCCCACCACGGCCAACACACGTGTCCAAGGAATCTTCTGGATGGCACCACTTGGCAATTCATTCGGCTTAAAGTGAAGGAAGACACACCTTTATTATTAAAGTTGAAGCGAGAGTGGAAAAATGGTCACCGCTTTTCTTGGTCCCCAGAGAAGATAGCCCTTTCCCTAGTTTTTGGTTTTGTTTCTTAGGATAAATTCTAAGAACAAGGACTCGTTTAGTAATAGCCACATAAGGGTTAAATGGAGGACTATAGATTGAACATTGCCATTCTAAGGCACCTTTTAATTTGCTCCTGTACCAAATCCATGGGACACTGATTATGTGTCAGAATGTCATGAAAAAATTCAAATACCAAAGGGTATAAAAATTAACAATTGAAATGCATTTCCTGAATTGGAAAGTACAATATACTACTTTTAGAGACAAAGCACAAGACTTGCTCAAGTTAAAAAATGACTAGAGAGTTAAATTCTAAAGTTTTTGCAGCCTTATTTGTTATTATTTAGCTACTTTGGTTCTCTAACAAGATTTTAGCAAGCCTATAAAAATATTTAAATTTTTTTGTTGTTGGTGTGCTTCCAGGATAGATAACTGATAGCTTATGATATTCAGGTTATAGGTCAAATCTGATACTTTACTGCACACTTAGGGGAAATTACTTTTTGAATAACACCTAGTACGACCTTCGACTCCTAATAGGGCAGGAGGAGTTCAGATACAGAATTTACACTTTCAGAGTGACCAGAATACACGATTTTCACTTGCTCTGAAATGACTCCATAAATGCAATTTCAAAATGTATTTCTTCATCATACCACAAAAAACTTAGCAATAAATTCTAACATCCTTAGGTGTTTCAAAGAGGACAAACTATTCTTTTTTGTATGGTTCATCAAAAGATTATTATAGCATCTCTAGTATATGGAGAATGTTACAGAACATAGAACACATTTCCTGTGTGTCTCCAATAAAAGAGATATTTTAACATACTGTACTAACTTCTTCCTTATTACCTTATAACTTCAGCATAATTAAAAAGTTAACTTATATAAGGTAACTCAGTGCAAATTAAATGTGATGCTAGCAATAAGCTGCATACGAGTCTAAAGGAGATACGGGGATTTCTTCAAAAATAGGATTAAGCAGTGTTTTGAAACGCCTAGGATCAATTCTCATGGGACACTGTTGTAGAAATGATGATACTGAGTTTAGAAAACATTTTCTTATGGAAAAATCACAAGTCGCAGCTTGCCACTTATGTTACCCATTGTCAGTTTGGTGATTGTCCTTTAAATGAATATCAATTTTTGTGTAGACTCCAGTATTTCCAACCTTCGAGAAACTGTTCTGGTGCCCAGAATGGTCAATTGCCGAATTATGGCAAATATCTTCTAGTGAAGTGCTTGCTTCTCTGAGAAAACAAAGAAATTGCTTCACATCTGAATTTTACGGCAGTATTTCCTTAGACGAACTTTAACACAGCACAGGAAAAAAAAAACAACCCCAAACTCAAAACCCTATATATTTATTGTTACTGGCTAACCCACAAGGTGGCACTAAAGAGAAAAGTGACAAAAGTGATCACAGGCAACTTTTATACTAAATCAATTCTATTATGAGAACTAAACCTATTTCATGAAATGATCATCCACATTTTAATACGCTAATAACTCAAAACATAGATATTCAAGTTTATTGCTTTCTCCCTACAGACTTTTTGGAGTAAAGAAGTTTCATTTAATCAAGCAGTTGGTTATTTTCAAAAGTTAGTAGTTTGAATATTTCTGTGTAGTTCTTCTGTAGGGAAGTTCCCCTCCCCCCCCTATATGCAGACTCCATGACCACTGTATGGCTATAAATTATGAACACTTCTTTTTGATGTTTATACAGTGCCTAGCACTTACATATAAATATAAATGTAAAAAATATAATATAAATATATTCTTAATAGAAATGTAAAAAAAACAATTTAACATTATAGTATTTATAACAATGATTTATTTAGACTTTTAGTATTTGTAGTAACGGCTTATAAATAACTTTTTTAAAGCACCAAGAAAAAGGCATTTTAGTCAAAGGCTAATTGTTTAAATTCCAAGCATAATTTTCTAACCCTGAAATACAAAATTTCACCTAACTTTCAAGGCCGGCAGGAGAGTACTCCCTGGATGTGAATGTAGAAATGTTCTTAGAAAACCATGTATAGAGGGGTGCCTGGGTGGCTCAGTTGGTTAAGCGACTGCCTTCAGCTTAGGTCATGATTCCAGAGTCCCGGGATCCAGTCCCACATCGGGCTCCCAGCTCCGCGGGGAGTCTGCTTCTCCCTCTGACCTTCTCTCCTCTCATGCTCTCTCTCACTTTCTCTCTCTCTCAAATAAATAAATAAAATCTTAAAAAAAAAAAAGAAAACTATGTATAGAGAAAGAAGAAATGGTATGACACTGGCGTAGCCTTGGTACATCACCCTAAAAGTAAAGATGCACGGGGAGGCCTTAGTTACAATGCCACATGGTAGAAGGAAACAGCTCTGGGTATGAGCAGGGACAAGGTGTAGATCAAAAAAAGAGAGCTATTGTTCAGTTCATGGTTAAGAGAGAGGGTCTTCATGCACAGGCCCAAAACTTGAAGGGAAATATTATGCTTCATCTATTTTTCTTAGTTTCAAATAGGAATTCAATGAGTTGAAAAATAATGCAATTTTAATTTTTACTATTATTTCATTAGATATTGTGAAATATTTTTCTAGCAGAAATATTTTCCAACAGAAGATATGTTTCTCACCTGAAATAATTGTCTTTGACTAGAATATTGACTCAGCAAAACTATGTATTATATATATATTTTATATTCTATTATTAAAAATGAAAAACACTGTAGATCAGAATTGGCTTTTAAAAACTCACAAGTATTTGACCCCACGATTAGTGATATTTCATTATCTAAAAGAGAAAAACTTCATTATATTTCTCCTAATTTATGAACTCACAACGATCATTTGCTGCTCAAATTTAAGAAAATAATGTAACTACCTCATTTAAAAAGCTACAGTGATAAACATTTATATATCACTAAAGTGTAGGTGTGAAGAGAGGAGCAGTCAAGAGTAGGAAGTGCAGATTTTAAGAGATAAATGATATATTTTATTGTTAAATGGAAGAGGGGTAAATAAATGATTGGAAAAGAGAAAAAAACATGTAACAGGAGGTACATATGGAAGAAATAAAACGGGATATTTTATGTCTTCATGAGACTTTACATTAATATTGATATGTGTGCCTTTGAAGCAGATATTTTTTGTGGTCAAGGAGGTGAGGCACCCTTCAAATCATGTAAATTTGAGTTGTCAAATAAGCCTGGGTCAAAGATACATTTTTTAATGCATTCAAGAGCTAAGATTTCTAAGGCATATAAACTGCTGGTTCTGCAGTATGAAAATAAGCTATAGTCAACTCTTTCAACTACTTGCTTCTCAATCCAGGATGAATAATGCTCTCTTTTTCGCTTTGTCATTATTTTATAAAATTGTAATTATTATTCAACTGAGGGTCATACTATATTTTATCTATTTATTCATCTATTTCATTCTTAAAAAGATTTTATTTATTCACTTGAGAAAGAGAGAGAGAGTGTGCATGAGTGGAGGGGAGAGGCAGAGGGAGAGGGAGAAGCAGACTCCCTTCTGAGCAAGGAGCCCAGTGTGGGGCTTGATCCCAGGACCCAGAGATCATGACCTGAACCAAAGGCAGATGCTTAACCGGCTGAGCCCCACAGGCACCCCTATTCATCTCATTCAATAAACACTCACTGTGGCATTTATCATGGGCCAGGCACTGTACCCTGCAAAGAGGGTGGAGATCATGGCTCTTTGGTTCGATGCTATACCTCTAGCACTCTGCCTGGCACTGACTTCCCAATTTGTGCAGCAAATATCAATTATGCAATTGGATAGTTTACATCTGGCTGATTTTTCAGACAGTAGTAGGGCATACTGGTTAAGTGTACAGGTGATGAAGTAACATTGTCTAAATTGGAATTCCAGCTCTGCCACCTACTAATTAAATGCCTTTGGGCAAGGTATTTCTTCTCGCTAAACCTCACTTTCTTCATCTGTCAAATGGGGGAAGTAACAGCACCAACCTATGGGTTTATTTTCATGATTAAATAAGTTAACACAAAGTGCTAAAACAAATACCCGGTGCAAGATGAGCACTTGAAAAATCTTAGCTATGATTATTATAAATTCTTCCTACCATATTTATCTAGAAACATGGATTTGAACAACTTAAATTCACAGTAAAAGCTGTATTGGTATAGGGGTGCCTGGGTGGCTCAGTGGGTTAAAGCCTCTGCCTTCGGCTCAGGTCATGATCTCAGGGTCCTGGGATAGAGCCCCGCATTGGGGCTCTCTGCTCAGCGGGGAGCCTGCTTTCCCCTCTCTCTCTGCCTGCCTCTCCGCCTGCTTGTGATCTCTCTCTCTCTAATAAATAAATAAATAAAATCTTAAAAAAAAAAAAAGCTGTATTGGTATATTTACTATTCAGATTTCTTTTTTTTTTTTTTAAGATTTATTTATTTATTTTAGAGAGAGAGAGAGAGTGTGTGAGTGAGCAGGGAGAGTGGCAGGGGTAGAGGGAGAGAGAATCTCAAGTGAATTCACTTGCTGCTGGGTGTGGAGCATGATGAGGGAGGGGCTTGATCTCAAGACCCTGAGATCATGACCTGAGCTGAAACCAAGACTCGGAAGCTAAATTGACTGAGCCACCCAGGTGCCTCTACTATTTCGATTTCTTGAGTTACTAGACAAATTGAGTAATTCAACAGAAGCATATCTGAAAAGTTACCAATTTCTGTTCTGTTTGCAGAATTTGGCATATGTTTTCAGGTTTCATGAATAAACTGTAAACATTTCCATGACTCATTTTTTTGCCTTTTTATGGAATTTTCTTACTGAGATCGTAAACCAAGGAGCCCACAGTAAGCACTGAAGAGTTTTAACCTAATGTTAGAACACACAAATAACAATACAACCTTCTTGAGATCCTAATTCTCTCCTCTCTGGATATAACATTTAATGCTGGAATTGGGAATGACACTGTGGGTATTTGGTTATACTTTTCTTTAATTCACCATCTAGAGAGGTTCTTTCTGTGCTGTAAGATTTGTTCTGTTTTGGTGAAACTGTAATTATTGAGACTTTCCTCGGACTGATAACATGTAGTAATAGGTTAGGGAATGTTTTCTTTTTAAAAAAATATTGATAATTTTACAGATTTTATGTGAGAAAAAGAGACATAATCAAATTTAGATATAATTTCCTTTCAGATGAATATTTTTAAATAAATAGAAGTCAGACAACTAACAAATCAAGGTGTTAATTGTACTTGGTGTACTTGGCAAACTATAGACATCATGAAATTGCACTGTGTCATTGATGGCTAATTTTAAACAATTCTCCTCTTTCCCTCTTTAAGATCTTCTATCTAGAAATGTCTTTCTTATATGAAACCCCTCAACAATGTCAGCAGATACAGTGATTAGATGGTATGAAATTCTGAAATGACACAATATAAAAATATTAATAAAGTAAGGTGAGTTTCCTCAAATTAAAAATTTCATCAAATTATCACAGTCTCCAGGTGCCGGGCTGCCGCGGTCAGTAGAGCACATGTCTCTTGATCTCAGGATTGTGAGTTCAAGCCCCATGTCAGGCATGGAGCCTACTTAAGAAAAAATTATCACAATCTCAAATTTCAAACTGCCTTTTTATAATTGCCACATGGCGGCACCACTTCAGCTGGTAAACAGACTTCTGCCATTCATTGTCAGCACTGGTCTCTAATTGTGTGGGGTCTTCAGGAACACAACCCACAAAGAAAATATACCTGTTCAGTTCACTGCCAGGGTGGTGGGGCTTGTTTTCTCCCAACACCATTCCACCCCCATGTTTTTGCTAATACGGTGTATTCTTACAAAGTCTCTTTACCCACTGAACTTTGAGTTTTTGATTGAATTTTTTTTGGCTTCTCAATAGAGAAGATTAATTAAAAATGACTTGAAAGCATAAGAGACAAGTGTATTAGCTTTGGGATTTCTTTCATAGACTTTGAGAACCAGAGGAGACCTCTGAGCTAAGCGTCTAACTCCAACACATTAACACATCAAGAAACTGAGTTATAAAGTAACCGGGTTAAGATAATGTAGGGAGGTGAGGGCAGAGTGGGATTTAGTTCTTTCTTCTGAGCCAAGCTTCTTCTGGATGTGAAGTGCTAATCTCACTTGAAGGACTGAGTACTTAAGGACACTTAAGTTGTACCTCTTGTACAAACCAGAGTGCAAGAAAAAAAGCAGTTCTGGTGCCAACAAAGAGTAAAGACTCTGGACCAGTACATTTACTGAAGATAGTTCATTTTGATTATTTACAGGACCAAGGGGTAGATTTAGTTAAACATAACTTCTGCTGGCCTCGTGTATACTAAATGTTCACACTTTTACAAGTCCCTAAATCAAATATGGCTACAAAATGACTTTAAAGACATTTGTTAGCTAAAGAAATAACCATAAAATTCTCCTAGCAAAAATGTATTTCTGAGAGAAGCGTCAGGCACTTTGGAAAGTCTCATCCCACTAAATGGCTCTAGCATTTAGCAAAGTCAAAACTATCTTCAATTTAGTGATTGACAACACTGAAGGCAACTTCTTTATGGAAATATTAGTGAGTCACCTTTTTAATATTTTTGTCACATACACAATCTGAACTTTTGCCTCTTTTTTTTTTTCATGGTTTGAGGGAAGAATGGACGTTCTCTAGAAAAACAATATTAAAAAAAACTATTCACAAAGCACTTGCTTTTCAGGGGAAGGGTGCTCTATACCTTCAGAAATTAAAAAAGAAAGACTTACTGGGACCCTTTTGTAACATCGATACAAAAGGAAGAAATATTTACCCGCTTGACCTGATACTGAGTTTATTGGATAAAGTTACATTTTAAGGGAATCAATATTTTAGTAAGCTGTGTCCACTCTGTGTTAATAAGCTTGGGTCTGCTCCACTTGGGTTTCAGAAAAAAATCCATCTACTAATTTTTTTTTTCCATCTACTAATTTAATCACAGGCAGTAGTGACTTTACTACTTGGTAAACATATACTTAAATTCCCAAATATTTGAGAGTTGCCTTGTAGTAACTTTCAGAAGTACATATACACCTCAATAAAATACAAGTAAGATTTAAAAAAGTCTTTCTATTTTGAATCTTTTCTTGACTAATATCACTTTAGAGAAAGATCTTAGAGATTCCTTAGTGGATAAACTCTTCATTTAGGTAGTGATTCTAAAACTTCTTTGGGTTCCAGGCCCCTCTGCAAATCCCAGTGAGTTGAATCCATGGATTTTAGGTCAATAATCCTGACTTGCCAGATTAGCCCCCTGAGGTCAGGGAAGTCCGGTGACCTCCTAAGAGTCACAGTGCTTTTTACCTGCCTGTACTATATTTCCTGATTCTGTCAAAACAAACTAACAAATCCCAATTCCTCAACTCTTAAAATGCATACAGCCAGATACATATGGACAGCAAGAGCATGGAGATTTAAAAACAGAGCAGAAAAAAGTAACTGGAACAGAATGTGGCATTTCCCTTGGTCTGTTGCTAACGGCCCACATACAACATGCTTAAAAAAAAAAAAAAAATCCCACCCTGGCACTTCTTTTCATCATCATTTAAAAATGATTCAAATGGACCTTTAGAATGTATGGCATTGGAAATGTATCCCATCTGGGGATAAATAGAAAAGAGCTTCATTGAGCAGGGCTGTGTTTTCAGTGGTTGTCAGGCTAAAGTTGATGTGTATTCCATCTCTTCTGTTTGGTCATGCTTTTAAAGCCAAACACAATATTTTAGCTGTATATTTTCAGGACGTGTACAAAGCCAGGAGCATTTAACATTCCTTTTTGTAAGAAAAATAGTTATGGACATGATTTTTAAAATGCCTTCAGGATTTGAAGATGTGAAAGAAACATGTAAAAAGGAATTACTTCTTTTTATTCTTTATTTTCTATTTATTCTTCATTTTTTTTTCATTGACTCTGAAGTCCATCACACTTTGTTTTATTAAAAACTAGAGACTCCTGCCTCTTAGTTGTTACCCTTGGGGTGGCTGTTTTCTGAATATTATTCCAATTCAGGTTTTTCACACAAATCCTAAGGGTTGTATATCCCATATACTCATATGCACTCTGCACTGGAAAACTTCAATAAACTTAGAAGTCCGTAACCAGCCAACAGTCTGTGAACCTGTTTTGATGCTCCTGCTATCAGCAAAACTTCCCTTGATAGCTGTTCTAAAAAAAGTTTAAACGATTTTCCTGATAACACTAAAAACTGCAAAAAAGCAAGTGTGCCTGGGTGAAGTGAAAAACTGATCAATCATGGAATACATTTGTTCACTGCTCTGGTGAGTCCCCAGTGATGGGGCTCAGATCCCCAGCTTCTCTCAGTCTCAAGTTTTTGGTCCGCATTAGATTTTAATCATTTCCCCAATCTATAAATAGAAATTATTCATTGGGGGAAAGTACTTCTCTTATTTAGCCTTGCCTTTCCTTCTGGGGGATTCTAATGCTTCATTGCTAACCCTTATTTTCATACTGAACACCTGGACTCATCACACAGTAAAATATATGTAGTGAGGCTTTGGAGAATTTGTCTCAATTTACATACAATCCTCCAAATCCTCCCGCGAGCCTGATGTGAAATCTGATACAGCCACATCTCCCCAGCAGGATCTTCCTTTGCTCTCGGTGTTAATAGCCAAAGGCTCCAAGGATTCCTCCCGGGAGGCGGGGTGAGGCTAAGGAGTCGGGGGGAAAAGGGAGACTGCCGGGTTGACTGCGCTGAAGATTTACAACGTACTTCTTGCAGGCGGCTCAGCAACCCCCTCTGTGGCTGTGGGTGTCTGGTGTGACAGAGCGGAGAAAAGCTCTCTAATCTCCCAGTGCCTGCCTCTGCCGCTCAGCCGCTCCCCTCCCTCCCGCCTTCTCTGCCTCCTCGCGCTCCCTAGCTCTCTCCTTTGCCTTTCTCGGGGAGTTTCAGTCCCTGAATGCAGTCAGAGTAGCCTTGGCAATCTGGACCTGGAGAGTGTGTGTACACACACAGGCACACACGCGCACACACATGCACACGCACTCGCACACACGCACTCCGGCTCTCCCCACGGGGATACAGAGCAAACCCGGAGCATCATCTACCTGAAGGGGATGGCCCGACCGGACACTTCTTGCTCACTTGTCATTCCCGGAGGTCAGAGCAACGTCGGAACGAGGGAGGTTTGCTGTCCGGTCTGCAACCTCACGCCGTTTGCCGCCACCGCTGCTTAAAGTGTCCGGGGTGGAGGAGACTGCTTCTTCAGGGCATATTCCCGGAGCAGCTCTGCGGCCCTAGGACTTCGCCCGCCTGCTTCACCCCGCTGTCTTCTTCCCCGGCCATCCTCTCGCTCCCGGCTGCGGAGTGCATGGCTCCGGCGCCTCCGCTGCTAGCACATCCCACCCAGAGGACTGAACGCCACCGCTGGAGTGGGGAGAGAAAGCGGAAGCCCTAACTTCCCTCTCCACCGCTCCCTGTCCTTTCTAGCCGCGGACTCGTTGGAAGGCTCCCGCGGAAAGCCAGGCGAGAGCTGGGCGCAGGGGAGGGCGAGTCCGGAGCCGCAGGCGCACAGGGGCGGAGGCAGCATGTGCCCCGGCGCCCCGCGCGGGCCAGAGAAGTAGCGCGCCGTGGGGCGAGCCAGACGCTCCCTAAGTTGGGCGCGTCCCAGAGCTCGCCACCCCGCGCCTCCGCCGCGAGTGTCCGGAGAGAGGCGGGGCTGATGGGGGGCGCCGAGGTTGCTGTAGCCTGCGGCCAGAACCCGTCTTAAAAGAACCTGGGCGGGCGTCTCCAGGGTCCCAGCTGGCGTCGCGCCCTCGGCCCGCGTGCGCTCTCTGATGCCCGCGCCGGCGGGAGCCCGGGTGGCCCGCCCGCGGGGGGTGCCGGAGGGGGCGGGGGAGGAGGAGGAGGCTGTGTGATGGCCCTGGACGGTGAGCGGGGGGAGCAAGAGGAGGAGAAGAAAAAGAAGAAGAAGAAAAAGAAGAGGAAGAAGAAGAAGGAGGAGGAGGAGGGGGCTGAGAAGAGCACCTCACCCTTCGCGGCCACCATGGGGGAGAACGACGCCGCGCTCCGGGCCGGCGGCAGGGGGCTCTCGGACTCGTGGACGGACTCCGTGGGGGTGCGACCCCGCACAACCGAGCGGCACATCACGGTGCACAAGCGGCTCGTGCTGGCCTTCGCCGTGTCCATCGTGGCGCTGCTCGCGGTCACCATGCTCGCGGTGTTGCTCAGCTTGCGCTTCGACGAGTGCGGAGCTAGCGCAGCGCCGGGCGCCGACGGCGGTCTCGCTGGCTTCCCTGCGCGCGGGGGCAACGGGAGCCTTCCGGGTTCCGCCCGGCGCAACTACCAGGCTGGCGGGGACTCCTCGCAGCCCGAGACAGGCGGGGAGGCCACTCCTGGCACCCCGTCCCCGCCGCCGCCGCCGTCGGAGGAGGAGCGGGAGCAGTGGCAGCCGTGGACGCAGCTGCGCCTGTCGGGCCACCTCAAGCCGCTGCACTACAACCTAATGCTCACCGCCTTCATGGAGAACTTCACCTTCTCCGGCGAGGTCAACGTGGAGATCGCGTGCCGGAACGCCACCCGCTACGTGGTGCTGCATGCCTCCCGGGTGGCTGTCGAGAAGGTGCAGGTGGCCGAGGACCGGGTGGCCGGGGCTGTCCCGGTGGCCGGTTTTTTCCTCTACCCGCAAACCCAGGTCTTGGTGGTGGTGCTGAATAGGACCCTGGACGCGCAGAGGAATTACAACCTGAAGATCATCTACAACGCCCTGATCGAGAACGAGCTCTTGGGCTTCTTCCGCAGCTCCTACGTGCTCCACGGGGAGAGAAGGTAGGGAGGGAGGCGGTGCCCGGCACCGCCCCACCCAGCCAGGCTGCTCGAACTGCTGGGCGGCCGGCGACCCGGGGGACCGGGTTGGCTTCCGGAGACCGAAAAGCGAGGGGTGGGTGAAGGAAGGGAAGGTGGGGGTAGGGCCATCATCCAGAACCCTTGGGGTCTCCCAGATGCCCTGGCTTTCACTACTGGCGACTCCACACACTGACCAGCGCCAAACGGTGAATGCCACCCCCTCCTCTAGTCTAGAGCTCCCTCCCGTCAAAGTTCCTTAGCCAGCTTGGCGCACAGCAATTTTTAAAGGGTAGTGTGAAATCTGAGCGATGCAGGGTAACATCGAAAGCCTGCCAAGATACCGTCGAGGGAAAATGCTCCCGGGGTCAAAGGCCAGGGCTGTAGCACATCCAGGTAAGGTGGCAGTGCAGGGCAAAATCCTTCCCTCCCCCTTAGCATGCCCTCCTCGCTTGTTATCTGGCAGGCACAGTGCAGAGAGTAAGCTTGGGCTACATGAAGTTTTCCAAAACTGCAAGTTGAGATTCGGAGCAGTAAGAGCAGGTCCAAGTGACAGACTCAGGGGGAGGGCGACAGCGGTCCAGGGGAGGCTGCCATCGCCAATGCCAGTGAGAAATGTCCTTGCAGGTGCTGCCAGCTCTGTCGACACAGACACAGAGTGATTTTAGTTTTTCATTGTTGTTCTTGAGTTACTGCCTCTGGAAATGACTCCAGTGGTGAAAAGAGGGAAAGCTAACTATCAGTCTCAAATGCCTTGTTAATGAGTGCCTTTTGATGCCTTTTAGATTTGGGCAGTATTTTATTTTATTTATTTATTTATTTTCTGAGAGGCTGTGGGGTTTTTCACAACTTGTTTAGATCTCAGATTTCGGAGTCGAATAGAAGTGGGTTCGAATCCCAGATGCAGCGCTAGCTGTGGTGAAGGCTGGAAGACACTGAAGAATCTGTCACCAGCTTCTGACAATGACTACCTCTAGTGCTTATCCATCAAAATGTATTAGCTTAGTCCCACAATAACCCTATGTGGAAGGGGCTGTCCACACTTCCTATGTTACAGATAGGGAAATGGAGGCACAGAGAAGTCAAGTAATTTGTCACACAATGAGCTGACAGCAGGGATTTAGACCGAGGCAATTTGGCTCCAGAGCCCATACTCTTAGTTTTAACTAGGTGGCAATAATAGTAGTACTGTCCTCATAGGATTGTTGCAGGTGTCCATGAGCAAATGCATTGAGAAGTACTTAACCCTATATCTGGCATATAGAGTGTCCACTATACATATGAGCTATTTTTTTTTAAGATTTTATTTATTTATTTGACAGAGAGATCAGAAGTAGGCAGAGAGAGAGGGGGAGGCAGGCTCCCTGCTGAGCAGAGAGCCCGATGATGCGCGGGCTCGATCCCAGGACCCTGAGATCATGACCTGAGCCGAAGGCAGAGGCTTAACCCACTGAGCCACCCAGGAGCCCCTACATATGAGCTATTATGTGCGTCCTGGGGTGGTCAGCACTCAAGCATATTATTGAATGAATAAACAAGTGATTTTTGCTTTTTGCCCTAATCCATTGTATTTAAAACAACTTTGATTAATTAAATGAAGATGGGGCCAGCAAACAACCGAAATGAGCTTAAAAAAGAAATCGACCACCTTAGCAGTAGAGGCAGGTTGGAGATTAGCAATGATACCCCTAGCAGAGCCTCTTCTGTTCTCAAATGATTTTCACAACAGCAGAAAACTGGGGCTCAGAGGAGCCCCAGGTGCCTGAGATCAGCCCCAGGTGCCTGAGATCAGCAGGTTTGTCAGTGAAGAGGTGAGGCTTGAACTTTGGTTTTCTGATGGACCAGGGCTTATGGTGGCTGGAAACTCCCAGAAGAAGTTGTTATTGTATAGGAGGCTGGGAAATTTCAGTGTGTTATGGGAAAACACAAAAGTTTTATTATTTATATAGTGCTATGAAGCAACCTCAGATAAATTTTCTAATGCTTTAGTAGTTGTGTGATAGTTAAAGCCTCCTACAAGTGAATGTATAAATTATTCACTTTCAAACTCCTAAGATCAGGTGTGGATAATTTAAACCCTCTTGTGCCACTTCCTTTAACATATTCTAAACAATACAGAATAAATATATTTTTTAAAACCCACCATCATATCAAATATGGGGGGAAAGGTATAGAAGGCAAATTTGCATGTTGTGTTGGAAACAAGCTTATGTCAAAATGTCAGTAGTGGGAGTTGCGTATCACTGATAAATCTTGCTCTGGTGAAATACATACTTCCAACAAATCCTGTTTTTTGAGCCATGCCAAAATATGTTTGTTGGAACTGAGCTTGTTTTGGTCAGTGTATTCAAATTAACAGGACTCTTAAAAAGACCAGATGTTTCTGCTTGACCCATAACTGTTTTCTTGTACCCCTAGTGCATATTTGTGTTCAAACTCTCTCCTTCAGTTTTCTTCCAAAGATGTAAATGACTTGGTTGAAAGTTTAACCTAGAGCACATGTGGCTGTATTCTGCCTCCCAATAGAAAATCTGGATTCAATATTTCTGGAGCTCTCAGGATGGTTTTGTTTCTAAACAGTATCTGAGAGAAAGTCCTCCTTTCTCTTCATTTTTTTTTTTTTCCTTCAGTATCAGCATGAATATGATAATTTCTTGAGTGTTTCTAACTGGAGTTGATATGGCAGAGTTGATATGGCAAAGGAAATCTGTTCACAATTATGTGAACATTACATCTATTAAATCTTTTTTTTTTTTTTTTTTTGGTTGTTGTTGTTACTGTGGCTACTTGGAGAATTTTTAACACGTACCAATGTCAGGACCTCAATCAGGTTTGGACTTTGGTGATGATTTCGTTCCCAAAATGCTCTGTAATTTGATATTTTAAAACACTTTCCAAGAGGAGATAGATGTAAATTCTAAATTTTCATTTGATTAATGATTAAATATCATGGTCTTTACTTAGTTGTAGTTTTCACCAAGTTAATTATTGGATAATTTTTGTAATAAATATATTTATTCTGCCAATGGGGAGTCACAGAAAGCAGCTGGAAATATTTAAAAGAGCAATACTGCAATTCAGTCCACCTTACTTAGCCTATATGGAGACATTAATACCTAGGAGTCATTCTGATTCTTTGGTTTACTTCTCGGAGGTCTGAGAGAAAGAATTTGGCTGAGGGCAGGAAAATTAGATCTCACTATTGCTATATGCCTGTGACTCTTGGAAGGTTTTATCCCCCGCAAGCTATTGAATGGGACCTGGTTTTGTCCTACATGGAACACTTACCTTTCCTGGTTCCCATACTGCACTGGAGAAAGGTAGAGGGCAAACTCTCCCTTGAAACCCAAGGGTCCTCTACTTTCAGTTGATAGTTCAGGTAATGGGAAATTCACCACTTGTTGAATATTGCAAATAAATAAATTCTCTTGAATTTGAAATGTTTACACATAGCGGTAAATTATCTCCATTAGGCAGAACACATACTCATTTTTTCCTCAAGTTGGTGCATAGCAGACAGATAAAAAGGGTGTATATTTATGTCATAGTATCCTATGGTAGAATATACTTGTTTAGAATTAGGTATATGTTCATTTACCTGAAGTAATTGCTGCTTTCGGGTAGCCAGATGGCAAGCATACCCATGTTCAAAGTAGGGTACCTTAATTTAGAACCAGATGGTTGGATTGAAAGAGGAAATTTACTCAAAGTAAATGAATATTTTCTCCACTTTCAAACAGAAGACTGTTGTTGTTTTTTGACAAACTTTGGGTCTACAACATGCCACAGTTACAGAAGACAAATTAAAAATGGGTGGTCTTTTCCTGTAAAGGATTATTTTAAAGCAAAACCGTGATCTCCAAATAAAACGGAAAAATAACATTGTGCTTCTCAAAGAGAACTGCAAAAAACTCTCTCGCAAAAATCTTGCGGCGAGAATAGAGGATTTTATGGATAGGCATTTGATCTTCTGTGGTATTAGTGTACATGGTTTGATGCCTTGTACTTTCCTGGACTGAATTAATAATCATGATATTTAATAAAAACTAGAAAACCACCACATGACTTTTATATTGAAAGCAGCTTCATTTCTGTAGTTCACTCCTGGGAGGAGATATCTTTATATGAGCAAGTTAACGTTTATGTCTTTTTGCTCCTCTGTAGAAAGCTCTGAACTGAAAAATCTGTAAGAACCAGTTGTTTCTGTGAAAACTTTTTTTTTTTTTGTAGAATTCCTTAATGGACTTAGCTCATTGTTTTCCTGTCAGGCACACATAACCATATGGCCAAACAGAGTCCCATGCTGGATTTTGGTCATAATTCAGAATGCCACCAGTAAACCAAATCTGGAAAATATTTTTAAAAAGCTTTGATCAGAGGCGCCTGGGTGGCTCAGTCTAAGTGCCTGCCTTCGGCTCAGGTCATGATCCCAGGGTCCTGGGATGGAGGCCCGCATTGAGCCCCCTCACTCAGCCGGAAGCCTGCTTCTTCCTCTCCCACTCCCACTGCCGGATTCCCTCTCTCCATGTCTCTTTCTCTCTGTCAAATAAATAAATAAATAAAATCTTAAAAAAAAAAAAAGCTTTGATCAGTTAATGAATAATGGCTCATTTAGGTAGGAAAATCCATACAATTGGTGTTTGTCCTGTGGTGTTTTTCATGGTGCCATCCGATTTGATTACCCTGGATAGTAATACAATATATACTTCCTCTCAAAGGGTTAAATGAGTTTGCCTGTGTTTTTATGTATACAAAGTACTCAAATCCTAAATAGGGCCTATCTGCTCTAGAGCTCTTTCAAACAAAGGTGGACCTGTGACGGTTCTCTGGTATTTGTTTGGTTTGCAAAGCATGTTTATTTCCTCAAACCAGTTCTCCCACTGGGTATGGGGATAGGCTGGAGGCAGTTTGTTGAGGATGGGGACATTTGTCCCTGTGCTGACGAGAATAAGACTCACATTTTTAAGCACAGCTTCAAAGAATGATATAAAAGGAGCAAGGAAGAAATGATTGATCTTTAATACATGAATGTTTTACAGTCTGTAAGGAAGGGTGTTCCTCTTCACCCTGTGCGCATTCTCCCACCTGTCAGCAATGACAGTCATCATCATTGTTGAAATCGCCTACTTTCTTTTAATTATTTGTCTGTCCTTTCTGTGCTTTCAGATTTGTAATGGTGGCTGGGTTCCTCCAGAGTTTTTCAAAGTCCCAGGTCTTTCTGCTTTTTGCCACTAGAGAGTGGATGCTCTCTCCAGCAAGTAGAATCTCACTACATAGAAACTGGAAGAATATAAAGTTGAAAGATACCCCCCCTCAGTTTCCTGGCCAATCTGGAATGATTTCACGTGGCCACAATGTATGGTGACATTGGGAATAAGATTGGCAGGGTTGAGTGGGGCTGAAGTGGGGTAAGGGGACCCCGGCTCACCCCTCCTGCCTTCCCTGCTTCTGAATAAATGAGTAGCTGTGTGGTTTAGGGAGCTCTAGCACTGGTTTTTCCGGGATGGGGTGAATTGATTCCTCCCAGTGTAGACCTAGGTTTACTTGCAGAGTGAAGTTTCAGTTTAATTATTCAGATCTTTCCCTATGACCACGCAACTGAAAAAAAAAAAAAATCAGAGGGTGGGTAGACAAAGAAAAAAGTTTTAAAATTACCACTCCTGGTTACTTTACATCTCGTTTAAGAATAGGTTCAAGCTGCTTTTGGTTGTGTTGCTGGATGGAATAACATGTGTGTGCTTAGTGTGTTCAGGGATTCTGGATCCAGGCTGCCTATGTTCATGACCTGACTCTGCCACTTACTAGCTTTATGACCCTGGTGAAATTTCTTAATTGTTCTGTGTCTGGTATCCTCATCTGGAAAATGGGGATAATGATACCCTGTTTCAGAGGTATTGTGAGGATCACGAGTTAAGTAATAAAGCACTTAGAGCCATGTCTAACAATTGGTAAGCTCTTTTGTGGATATGAATATTATTGTATTATTCCATGGCTGGAGATTTACTATTTGCATTGGCACAAGGTCATATAGGGTCAATATTCTTGCCTTGGGGTTTTTCCCTACTAGCAAGACAGTGGGGAAAAGGTCACTGTGGACATTCCTTCTATTGCTCTTTTGTTTTTCCTTCCAAGCAAAGTTCAAAAGACAGAGAGGAGGAAGCAGAGCCTTTCCACCCTGAAGAAGAGAGCAAAGAGCAGAGAAACCCATGCCTGGTCCAGGCACTTTGAGCTGGAGGGGGCTGAGAGAGAGGGAAGAGAGTGTGAAACAAAAGGAACGTACAACTCTCTCATTATGGTACTGCTCTCTATCAGCAATGAGAATAGCAGAGACCAGTAGCTGAAGGGCCAGGGGGGTGCCTTTGTTGTCACTGGAAGCCAGTGCATCAAATAGAAAACCCCAAGTACCAAGGGAAAGGCACACTAGTCATTAGCTATTGTTCCTAAGACTTTGAGTTCCGACAGTAGCGGTATTTCATAATACTTACATAATGCTCTGCCTCCTTCCAAGTTGAAACAAATGAATCTCAGACACTAGTTTATTTATTCTTATGAGAACCTAATATTACGGCCTGCAAAGGTAATTTTAGTGCATTCGTAATACTCTTCATCAATGGTGATCAAGCACTTAGGACTCATTTTTGATAAGAGTATTTAGTACATAAATAGGAAAACAATTATGAATATTGTGCTCTGTTTTTATAACACAATTATTCACATATGCACCACTTCCTACATACATATTGCTGGCATTATTGCATTATGTTTTTAGTTTACTAGAATGGTTATTTAAAAAAAATAGATTACACGCTTGCTTATAGTACTGAATATTCAGCAGGAGTACTTTTCTTCTGAAATGGCAGAGGTTTAATGACTCATTGAAGTACATAAAAACACAGTCTAAACAACGACCCGTTTTAGCTTAAAATGTTTTGTCATTGAGTGATAATTTGCATTTTGATTAACAACCCTAACTTTAAATGGGACATGTGTAACTTCCATGACCTTGTAACTGAGTCCATCTACTGCAGACAGTGGAATAGTAACTAGGTGTTGCCTTGGAACTTTTCTTTCGGTCTTGGGAGTTTTTATTAAGAGTCAGAAACCATTGCAACACCAGGCAAATTGCAATTGCGATGGAAGGAAGCTCAAAGATCATTTTACGCTGCTGTATGTGTGGTGTGCATAGATGTGGTCCAGACAGAAACCTCTTGAATAGGGCATGCCATTTGTGAGGTTCTCTTGGTTTGGGTGGGTTCCACAGTGAAAAGTCATGAATCAATCTGAATGCTAATAGAGTCATGCAAATGTTGGTTTCCTCTGCATATTTTAACTTTACGAAAAGGCAAACTGAAAATAATGGAACAGAAATTGCTTTGTATCACATACAGTAATTTGTTGGCAATATCAACCAACGTTAATGCATTACTTCTGCTGGATCTTGTCATAATGACTTGACACAAGTAGCTTGCCTAGTGAACTTCCGCAGAAATAAGAAGAAATCAATTCTCTGTATCCTTCGGAGGCAACACAGAGCTTTACGCCCTTCTTCTTAGCTCAACCAAAATGTCAAACAGGCAAGTTGTTAAGAAATAAAGTAATTTATTTTAGATAGAAGAGAATTAAAATACATGTATATTATTTCTATTTTTCTAGTTATGCTAAAGTGACATTCTTGGAATGACACTTCTAGGATGTCACTTTTGCAAGCGGCATTTTTTATGGTTATAGAGAGATTCATTAAAAGATAAAAATGATTTTGTTTAAAAAGCAGGAGAAAAACAGAAAACGAAATACTTGTCCCGATTACCTTCTGCCTCCTGCTGTTTTATATTACTTCTTGCCACATTTACGTGTGTATTTCGTATCCATACTGTATATGAAAATGTTTTCTATTTTTAATTAAGTTTTTGTATTTCTTCTATCTGGTGTCCTGCTACCACCTCAGACTTACTTTGAATTTACTCAAGACCCAAATTCATTATTTTCTACTCCAAGTCACCTTGTTTAGAGGCCTCTTTGATGTTTTTAATGACAGTAAACAGAAAAGAAGTCTCACTTCCACCAATTGAAGGCAATCCTAACATGCATACGGTGAAGACAGAATGATATGTTTAAAATCCAACAGACACTGTTGCCTGTTGAGGGGCCAGAGCCTTGAACTAGGTCTCTTTGTTAGACAGGGGAGTATCGAGGGTAGGAGAGGTGTTGGAGATGGGACAGGCAATGCTGAGACCTGATAAAGCCAGAATCTGTGAGAGGACAGGCAGAATACTAACTTAATAAGTGAGTCAACAGTTTTTTTTAAAGGTTTATTTTTGTGCTAGCTGGAGTCAACTGCCTCACTTCTTCATCTGCTTCTGACCTTTAAAATACTACCCAGGCTTTAAGACCAATTCTTATGCTTTTTCCTCTGTGAAGTCTCGTCGGTTCCTAAGGCAGGTGGTTCTCAACTGGGTGTTTGTGCCCCACTTCCTCCGTCCCACCCCCGCTTTTGGTTGTCACAGCTGGGGCGGAAAGCGCTACTGGTATCTAGTGGTAAGGGCCCCGGGATGCTGCTACACATCCTACAGGACACAGGTCAGCCCCCAACAAAGGATAATTATTCAACCTGAAATGTCAGTAGTGCAGAGATTGAGAGGTATTGCTTCAGGAGAATGTAATGTCGTCATACATTTTCCTTTTTTTTTTGTCATGGCTTTTTGTAGAATACCTGGTTAGGTATTTGTTTAATTTCTTTTATTAGAGTATAAACTCCTTGAGGGAAGGAAGCAGATATATTTATCTTTTTCTCCTCAGTGTTGAACACTCCAGAATGATGATTAAGAGAAGCAAATGCATGATAGAGCTTGTAGTAAAGAGCTATTTAGCAGTAGTGTAATTTAATATTTAAAAAAAATCTCATCGAATTCAGGGAATATTTTATTTCTCAATTTTGTTCAGTTATAGGATGTCGAGCTTGGAAAAGACCTAAAAAGTAATCTAGTCCAACTGCTCTTCTTTACCAAGGGACTTCTTTTGATTTCCTAAATACCGAATTGAAATTCAATTGCAATCGTCCTCAGTTGCCAGACTGTGAAATTGGTATTTCCTCATTTAGACATTATCAGAATATATGGTGGGTCTCTGTGCATAGATATATACTGTGTGTGTGAATTCATTAAGAATATTAATTGCAGGAAAAGGCACTAGGTGGTCTTTATATTCCTTTCAACCCTGAGAATCAGTGATTTAAATTGCTAGCTTTACTAACATATTTACTTACTATATAAGGCAAAAGAGAGTACACAACATGATTCTTCTGCATAAATATTTGATTTATGAATTTCTCATTAACCCAGGCATATTAAATCTTCTACATCTAATAAATTCCTACCCATTAATTACCTAATGCCAAAGACACCTTTGATTTTTACTTAATGGCTAGTACATTCTAATTGCAACCTTTCTGTTGAACTCTTGCAGAACTTTTCCCCCAATATTATTAGTTGTTACCTTATCATGACCTTAAGGACAAAAAGGTCATATCTTAAAAAAAAAAAAAAATCCTACCATGTACCTGGAAATCTCACACACAGCAGACGTCTGTCAGTGGTGGAACTGGAGTTCTCAAATACTCGAAAATTTTTAAAAGGAACACTCTTTACACATATATGGAATCCTGTAGGTAACTTTTAAACAGCTCAGAAAAGAAATATCAAGCTCAGTGGGTATTACAATTAATAAGATGGAAAGATGAGATTCGAAAACATTATGGAAGACAAAAGCATGTGAAGAGAAAATTGTAAATGGGAACTTTTTAACTAAAAGGACATTTTATTAAACTGATATTTCATTAAACAAAACTGTATTACTATTAATAGAAAATCATAAGGAAAAATATTACCATAGTACTGGCATTTTTGGAAAGAAGAACCCTTATTACCAATAGTCAAATTAAAACATTGTTTATAAATTAGGGCTAAAGAAAGATTATTTTACTGTTCTTGAAATGTAATTACTTTTTACTCAGATGCAAAAAATGTGACTTCTAGACCCAGCTTTGCGCTAGTTGCCAGTGTAACTTTGGACAAATCACTTAACCCTATTGGAATTACTTTTTCATTTTAGAAATTTATGAGAGCTGGACACTTTGTTCCTAAGATTGCTTCCAACTTTAACCTTTTATTTGTCTGAAGATTTGTAGTTAAAACTTCTTTCCCATATATTATATCATTTTATCATCTCGACAGCGTTGGAAGGAAAGCATAGAAAGCATTATTATTTTCCTTCTACTAGTGTAAAAATAGGCACTAGCAGTTACCCAAGCCTGGTATGTGGCAACCCAGTACCGTTTCCAAGATAACTCCCCAAAATCCTCTTTCCGAGAGTAAGTATACAGTTAATCTTTAAAATGTCTTATTTTTTTCTACTTCAAAATTAACTTTTAAAAAAGTAGACTCTCAAGGATAAATATAAGCTTCATAATGTTAAAAAGGTATAAACATTTACATCTGATGGTTTGAGCTGGGGATAGCCAATAAGATTCAATGCACATGTCAACTCCTATTGATTGCTTGTAGCTGCCTGAAGTGTTATGCTGAGAATAATTTTGAGGCCAAGTTTGAGCTCAGTGGGAAAGTGTGCCATGTTAGATTAACCAGGAACATTGTGGATGATGGAGAGGGGAGTGGTGGCAGAACTACTTATGGGGGAAAGAGTCTTTTAAAGAAATGACTTCAGCGCTCAGTCATGTTTTATGAAAGGTCTGATATTGACTTGCCTTGTATTGAGTTTTGTAACTAATATTATCAGAAAAGTTTTATTTGTATCATGAATGTTTTCATAAATAATGGCTTCTTTTTCAAGTTAAAAGGGTGCCCTTAAAGTACTTAGTTTGAGTATTTTCATTTGTAATCATAACTGAAAGAATGTAGAGGTTGCTTCTAGTTAGTTTTAGTGAAATGCAACGTTGCAGCTTGATCTGAAAACTTGAAGGCATTAAATATAGAGATATATACACATATATATACATTGACATGTTTATTATATATTTAGTATATACATTTTCCTGTATTATATTAGCATAATAATACCGGAGTTATAATTTATGTAATAAATATGTATTGTGAGTCATAAAACTGATAGTCTCTGGAATAGTCTATATAAACATGTGTTAAACCACTCCAAGAAAGGTTAAAGACATTGTGAATCAGTGGCTGCCGTTTATTAACTGCCTGATGGTTTCTCTTCATCTTTCACAGAGATATGTGCTTTGTATCCTTTCTCCCTACTAAGCTCTATAGTACTTTTTAAAAGTTAGACTTCATTATTTCCTTTCAAGCAATGAACACCTAAACCTTAGGAAAATGTAGTAGTCCTCCAAGGTGATACGGCTGAGAATGTTGTAAAGCCAGAATTTAGACCAACTTTTGTCAGGTTTCAAAGTCCTTAACAAAATCACATCACGTCTAGCTGAAATTTGAGGGCACAGGTGTTTCCCACTGATGGTCTATATTCTACATGTATCCGATGACATCTTTTGGATTTTAGTTTTGTTATCTTAACTTACGTACATTTAGAGGAGAAAGTGGGGGCATACCAAAAAGGAGAACTGTTATTTTCCAGTATTTGCCAATGGGATGCCAATGAGTTGTTTTTCTGTAAAGTGTAACGTTTTGTCTAATAAGCACTGGTCTGGGTTTAGAGATTTACTTTAATTGAGATAAAAACTTCCCCAAAGAATTTTTATTGTTGGGGAAATATATATGAATTATACTTTCATGCTATTCATCCACTTAAGTTTTGTTCAGAAGAAAGTACCTTGCAATTTGGCAAAATATGATATTTTATCAGCGGAAGCATGTAAAATGGTCATAACTTAACTCAAGCCATAAATGTAATTGAGAACGTCATTTTCTTTTTTCCAGATTCCTTGGTGTTACTCAGTTTTCACCTACACATGCCAGAAAGGCATTTCCTTGTTTTGATGAGCCAATCTACAAGGCTACTTTCAAAATTAGCATCAAGCATCAAGCAACCTATTTATCCTTATCCAATATGCCAGTGGAAACTTCCGTGTTTGAGGAAGATGGATGGGTTACGGATCACTTTTCACAGACCCCTCTCATGTCTACATATTATTTAGCCTGGGCGATCTGCAACTTCACATACAGAGAAACTACCACCAAGAGTGGGGTTGCAGTAAGTATTTTAAACTTAAATATGTTTTTAGATAATGTACACATTGTATAGTAATCTGATTTCTGGATTAATAATGAATCATTTTTATCCTTTTCAAGACTTACATATCTAAATTCTTTTGTTAACACTTGGCGGGAAATTATTTTCCTGGTTTCTAGAGTCAAAGAGGAGTGTCTTTTCCATACCCAGCCCTCTTGTCCCTTTCACCACCTCCCCCACCATCCCCATCCCTCTTCATCTTCTGAGTATTTCTGGAACATCTGCTGAGTATTTCTGGAACAACTATTGTCTGCTTTGGGATATTGCTTTTTATTTATGTGGCTGGGAAAGCTGCTTCTCTTTATTGTGAAATATTCCCAATATCCAGAAAATGTAAAGAATAATGTAATAAACTCCACAAGCCTATGAGCCAGCTCTAGAGAATCTAAACATTTTACCATCTTTGCTCTAGTCTAATTTAGTTTTTGAGAAAGTAAAACATACTAGATAGAGTCGAAACCCTCTGTATGCATCTGCCTGATCTCATTGCCTTGCCTCCTTCTTTAGAGATAACTATTGTCCTGAATTTGATGTTTGCCATTTCTATGCATATTATTGTACAATCAAGTATGTGTGTGTGTGTGTGTGTGTGTGTGTATATATATATATATATATATATATTTCTACAATAGATGCCATGCTTTAAAATTTCACATAAGTGGTATATATTATAGATATCATTCTGTAAGTTATTTCATTTTAATTTTTGATTTAAATTATGTTTTTGTGGTTTATCTGAATAGAATAGTTTGAGTGAAGATATCAAAATCTGTCATCCTCCTATAGATAAACATTTTAATTTTTCTGATTAGCAACAATGCTCAGTGAACATTTTTGTCCATGAGTTCTTCTGCCAATGTGCCAATGTGCCAATGTAGGGTTATAAAGCTTCTCTTAGCCCGTAATACCCAAGTGTATAGAAATACGTTCTTAGGGGAGCATGATATATAGAAGCCTAGAGAAGACATGCTCTGCATTTAATTTATAATAAGATTCAATTGGACTTTCTGTGATAACTATCATTCGTGACAGCATGGTGTTCCAAGCATTTTTTGCAAGCTGTTGTATTGCACTAGTCAGGTCAGGTCAGGCCATGCTGAGTTAACAACTTCCTCCTCATTTCAATGGCTTACACAATAAATATACATCTATTTTAATTTTTATGTTGCCCCTAAAGCAAGGTATTATGATTCTGTTTTTCCAGATGAATAAAGTAAATTGAGGTTTAAAGAGATTAAGTAACTTACCCGGAGTCAAAAAGTAAATAAGTGGCAGAGCTGCAAGACAAATTTATGTTGGTCTGATCCCAAATTTTGGGCTTTCCCCTTTCCCCCCAAGTGCCCTGGGAACTCTGTTTCGTCATTTCAGCTGGATGTCTGTAAAAAAATTCGAGTATCGATTCTCCCTATCCGGTGGTCGTTGTATTCAGTCAGCATTGCTCGAACGTAACAAAAGGAGTTAACAGAAATCTATATTCTTGTAGGAAGTTCATAGGTCCAAAACAGCCTAAATTTTGAAAAATAGGTTTGGATCAATAAATTTTTCTCTGTGTTACTTTCAAGTTAAATCACTGTGGCACCTATTTAAAAAGTAAAATCTGCCGGCATAAAAAATTAATGCCATTATTGAAGAACTGTGAATAGTGAATTAATCTACATAATCATTAAAATTAGGTCCTAAATGCTGGCTATAGAGGGCCAAAAGACATTTTGCTCTTCTGGACTTGTACTCACTTGATATGTTGAGTTCCTCTGATGTTTGTTGATGTCTCCTATGGATACTTCAAGGCTATACATGTTGGACCTCACACAGAAAAGGAACACCAAGACATCTCATTTACTTTGACGTCTTCAAAAGTTGATGGCTGGCTTGCTGTGCGTCAGCTTGCAGCATGGGGCACACTGGAACTGTTTTTTCCCGTATGTTTTCTTTAAAGCATGTTAAAGGTGTTCTCAGCCCTACACAATTGAGCTTGTTGCTAAGTGACCCATATTTAAAACCAGACACACTCTAATTATTTAAATGTGACTTTTATTAGAGTTAAGAATCCAAGTAACTAGTAAACATTTTAAAATTCCTACTTAATAATTTTTATGTAGAAAAGATAAAACATACTACCAGAGAACATTGAAAGGCCAACCGAAATAAAATTTTAGATTGTATAATCTAAAAATACTAAGGATAATAAAAAGGAAAACAAAATTGCCCCTGGGAGCCCTTATTTATCAACTGTGGAAATACAGTTTAAAACCTGGTTCTTTTTTTCAGTCACCCCTTGGATATCCAATCTATTTTTATTTTCATCGCATTTCCTCTTTATTACTGGGGAGGAGCACATAGGAATCACATTGCCGAACTCTTAACAGCTAGAAGGAGTGGAAGTTTAGCTTTAGGATCTTGGGGGTGGGGACAGTCTTATGAAGTCCACGTGGTTATTTTGAATCAGAAGCTGACACAGTTTTCTTTGAGCTAAAAGAGCATAACTAGAGTAGCATCTTAATAATTTACAGCTGAATCACAATAGTGCCTCAAGTGTGTGTATTTGAAGCATCATCATTTACTTCTCAAGTTTTCTGTACTTTGCAAGGCACTATTCTAAGTAATTAGGTAAAAAACTCTCAGATCCTTCTAGTAGAGTGATTGCATGTGCATCTTTCAGGTGGAATCCAAGCTGGTAGACATATTTTGTTTACCCATCCCTAAAATGGCTTAATATTTTTGTGACTAATTGTCGATTTTTAGAAATTGAGAGATTGCACATAAAATTATGTATTTCTGGCTTCTCTTGAAAATTGGGAAGAACTTGTGACATTGAGCTCACATTCCCATGTGGCAATAATTGTTCATTTATTCCTTCAGCAAATACTCATTGAGTGTCAGGTATTGTTCTAGGCTCTGGTGATATAGCAGCAAACAAAGCATCAACTCTACTCTCGGGGAACTTATATTCTCATGAGGAGAGAGTGACAATAAACAAGTGAATGTATATCAGGTGGTAATATTTGCTGTGAAGAAAAGCAGTGTCCTGTAGCTGGATGGTGGCGGACCCATTTACATGAAGCATTTGCTTCCTAGTGGAACCTAATTCAGACCCCTTTTTTCTTTAGCACCATGTCAGCTTCACTGTTGTATATTACCTGCTTTCATTTCATAGGCATTTGGATTTTCAACCCTTGCCTAGGGACATAATTCAAGAGGGTAGGCAAGGAATAATGCGTTAGAAAAGCAATGAATTCACTAATTATGTCTTAGTGATACTGGCATTCACTAATTGTGAAATGAAAGTTGTAGAAAATAAATTCAAGACCATTTAGAAGAGGGAGAAATTGCTAAGGCTGGAGTCTAATGATATGCTTCATGGAGGAGATGGGATTTAGTAAGGCCCTGAGTGATGGTTTGGTCTTAGAAAAGCAGATGATGTGTGCATATAATCCTTGGTTAAAAATGTTATTAAGAAAAGACAAAAATAGGGATGTCTATGGGATACCTGTGGGAGATAGTGTATGGTTATTATGGTCCTAAACATCATCACTTCTGATACATTCTAATGGTTACAAGTAATTCACTAAGGCTGGTTCTGATTTGCTGGAGGAGGGCATGTATCCCACCTCTTGATAGGGAGTGTCAGAGAATTCGTGGATGTGTTTTTAGATCAGTACATCTTCTCTCAGGCCACAAATTATTTACATTGATCTCACATACAAAATATACTCACCAGTAGGTCTCACTGCATGAAAACATCAGGCTGAAGTCTGAGATCCAGGATCTCACCATCTAATTTAGGTCTAGGTGCAGATGAGACTATTTGGATTTCATTTCTTGGACATGGTTCTCCTCTCTGAAGACCTGTTAACTAAAGAGACATGTTATCTATCTTCTCTCCCACAACAGACAACGCTGAGATGGGACTATGATTGTTTCAAAAGGCTTTTCCATTCAAGAATGGAGAAAATGGGAGGATGTAGCAGTCTCTGGCCCATAGCAGTTCTGAAATCCAAGTGGGCACATGTTGGCAATTTTAAAATTATGGCTTAGCTGTTCCATATAAATTGTCCTTTTGTCCTTCCTGGCATTTGGCACCATCCTTTGGGTTCTTAGTTTTGCCTTTTAAGGCATCTTTTCTTTTGTAATTAAAAATTAGTTTGTGTTTGCAATGGAATAGCCTTCTTGGCTCGCTTCCTATCTGTAAAAAATAAAGCGTCCAAAGGCTTATTATTATTACTATTTTTTGCATTGGCTCTGTTGCTTTAAGTCAAAACAGGCATAATTATTATTTTTTAAAAAGATTTTACTTATTTATTTGAGAGTGAGAGAGAGAGCATGAGAGAGAGCATGAGCGGGGTGAGGGGCAAAGGGAGAAGCAGACTCCCCACTGGGCAGGGAGCCCGATTCGGGCTTGATCCCAGGACTCCAAGATCATGACCTAAGCTAAAGGTAGGTGCTTAACCAACTGAGGCACCCAGGCACCCCCAGGTGTAATTATTTTTAAAAAAACTTGATTTTTTGTGTATCGAGTTGTGTGCGTTCTATTAGACAAAACTATACCATTGTTCTCATTAATATGAGCCTTTGTCTACTGTGAGGCTTTGTAAAATAATGCTCATAACACTCTTAGATGCTCTGTTACTGAACAGAGAAGGTTTATGAGGTACAACTTTAATGTCCTTAGAAACTTTTTGTCTGTTTGAAAAGGTTTGTAGGGCATCACTTTAAAAGTATCTGAAGTCTTAACAGTTGCTGAAGTTGAGTCCTTGGCTTCATCTTTAGATCATCTTTTCCTGACAGTGACCTATATTTTTCCTCCCCGAGTCCATTTCTTACTTTGAGAATCTCTTGCCATCTGGAGAGCCTGGGAAGGAGAAGAGTTTTAATTTCAAGCTCAGTAAATCCTATTCCAAATTTTGCTTGGAAACTGGACAGTTTGTTCTTAAGCTCATTTCTCCTGTTTTGGATTTTTTATGGCCAGAGAGAAGGCGTTGGTGGCACTTTCCGTATTCTACTTGAAAGTCTTCTGAGATCGAAAATATAGTTCTATTTCCTATTTTCCATAGCATTACAGATAGCAGTGTTGCCAGACTTGTTTCTACTGTGTGACAGAGGACCCCTTTCCTTCAGCTTCCAATGCCATTTACCTTAACATGACTCATGCTGTCACCAACAGCTTCCTTAAAGCCCATAAAGCTTCTGACACAAGGTCCCCTCAAGGATCGTTTACTGTCACCCACAGTCTAATCCCAAAGCTGACGTCTTGTTCCGGCAATGCCCTATTTCCAGGTACTAAAACTGGTCCCAAGTGATATTGCTAAATTAGAAATCACCATGAAACTTAGCAATAAAAAAATAACCATTTCTTATGCCTGTGGATTCTGTGCGTCCTGAGCGTGGGCAGTACAGAGCAGGGGAGGACTCTGTTCTTCAGTGTCTTAGCTGGGAGAGTTTGACAGCAGGGGTGACTTGACAGGTGGGGGCCAGAATCAGCTGGGGGCATCTTTACTAAGTGTCTTTACTTGATGTTGGCCGTTTCTGGCCCCTTAGTTGGGGCTCTCATCTGGAGCATCTACGAGTGGTCTCTCCATGTGGCCTGAGCTACCTTGTTGCCTGGTGGCCTGAAGTCATCAAACTTGTTACTGGTGCTTCAGACCTCCAAAGGTGAGTGTATCAGGGAATCTATACTGCCTGTTCACTCCATTATAAATGGTTACATAGATTGTATTAGTCACCATCTTTTTTTCCCCTCTCTTTCTTTGAGCAAGGAATTGCTATCTCACGCAGCCTAAGAGGTTTAACAGTGTCACTTTTAATGCACTGTATTAGGAACAAATAGGTTGGCCCAGGAAAGGGAACGTAGACCCCATCTTTCAATGAGAATAGTGTCAAAGAATTCGCAGACTCATTGGAAACCATCACAGTAGTTATATGTATTATAGGAGATTATATTAATAAAATCCTAAGCACGGTGCCTGACACATTGTTCTCACTCTGATGATGACAATTAAATTGATAATATATTCAGAAATCCTAGAAGGGAGTAGGGATGTATAAATTTGAGAGGAAGATGGAAACTGGATTGTGAAAGAGCTTGATGCTGGGCTACGTTTTCAGATTTTGTTCAGTTAACAATAGGAGCCACTGAAAATTTAAAAGCTGTAGTCACGACATGTGTAATTTTTATAATCTGCCTGAGAAAAACATGGAAAATATGTGGACATGAGGAGAGTGGGGTGAGGGTTAGGGTTAGGTTTCTTATCTAAGAAACTCTGGACTGGAGTAGTTATAGTGTAAATGGATAGGGTAGTATAGATATGAAAGGCATTTTAAAGGAAAAAATGGTAGGACTTGGTGAGGGACAAAAGATAGGAATAAGTAAACATTGGGGAAGCAGAAGAGCAAAGACTCAAGAATGTGACCCTTAGAAAAGAGTCAAGAATGTGATATAATAGGATGTTTCTGTCCTCCAGATTCCCTGCGTATTCTGAATTGGCTATCACAACCAATGAAAGTTTTCATTTTTGTTGGCCATTCTCTTGGCTGCACAGTCTACACTGCCCAAATGATCTGTTCATCCTATTAAAACTGGATATAAAAAATTTTATTTGTCAGCATTCTTTTATTAGCGAGTTGCAAAAACTCAATGTGAGCTTAAGCAAAAAGGAAAATTTATTAGGAAGGTATTGGGATATTTCAATAAGGCAACCCAGGTCAGGCATAGACCTGGGGCTTGGAGTCCTGTGAGAAACTTGGGAATCCTATGGCAGGTCCTCATCAGTGTTGCTTCTGCTTTGCTTCACTCACTGTGGACAGACTTCTGTTCTTTGATTCACATGGTGTCATATCGCCAACAAAGGTTCCCAAGTTTTGCATATTGCCATGGAGGACCCAAGAGGGAAAGTGACCTTTAGAAACTCCCAGACTCATAGGGAGTGTTACTGATTGCCCCGTTCTGGGTCATGTGATCATCTCTGGTCACCATGTCTATGCAGTACACATGTGGAGTCACATCATAGGAACATGGCATCTTCTGCTTCACCTCATGGATGGGAGGGTGTGTTGCAAAGAAGAGGAGTTTCTAGAGAAGACATGCTGGGAAAAATCTACTACCAGTGCCGCAAATGTGTTCTTTTAGTTTTACTGTGTGGATTGACTACAACAGGAGGGATACACAAAATTTATAGTAGTGATAAATATTACAAATACTCACACCCAGGAAAATGTACACACATATACATGTGATACACATTTCTGATGCTAGAGTTGTAGTGATGATATTGTATTTACACCCTTAAAACATGGGATCATTCTGTGTAGTTTCCTACTGAAAATAAAACTCAGGTCTCATTTTAACAAGAGATGTGCAAGTGCAGGTTAATATGCTCTAATATGGTTAATATGCTCTAAGCATATTCCAGTTTGAAAAAAATTCATGTTAATAGTAGAAGATCTTTTGTCGTTAGACATTCTGTTTAGATTGCATTACAAATATAATAAGGTCCATTGAGAAAGAAAAATAGTAACAAAAGAGTTAGATTACAGTCAATTTAGGAATATACATAGAGGCTTCCTGGTGACCCCAATAAGAGACAGTCATCCTCCTTCTCTCTACTCCTAGAATGTTTTATAAACTCATCCCTTATAGTCATTATCTCACTGTTCATAGTCCTTTCTTGCTGGGCTCTTTGTTCCTCTAGACTGTGAACTCTTTGGATATGAGTAAGATATGGTGCCATATGTTACTCATCTTTGTAAGATTTTTTAAGATTCAGCACCTAGGAAATGATAGATACTCAGTGAAAGTCCATTGAACATCTAAATGAGTGAATTCCCTTCAGAGAAGTCACAAGGCCAGGGGTGTTCCAAAACCTTTTGATTAATATATGACATTAAAATTTGTGAAAAATAAGTTTGACTAATATCGAAATATAAATAGCAAATGTTACAATACAGATATCATTTGTTTTTAGGCACTCTGTAGGAACATGTAGGCGAAAAGTGTTGTTAAAGAAAGTTGAGTACTGAGGGGAAAAGTTTTACTGCCAAACAGGGAGCTGAATTCAGTACAGAGTCTAGGCTCTGGAGGATCTAGTATAGGGGAGGAGAAATGGGGTGGCTCTTAAATACTGAAGGACCAGGGATCATCTCTGTCCCCTACCAGAAAAGCAAAATATCTGAGTGTTGTTGATTGGCTGGTGAAAGCTGGGCTTGCCAGTGAGGTGGCCCTAGGCTGTCTGTCCCATGGGAGCCTGCCTTGGAATTATAGTTCCCAGCTTACCTCTGCTGCATGAGAGAGAAGCTCGAGCCAGGTTTGCGTCATCCAGTTGGGTCTGCAGTCTTGTCAGCAAGCTATGTGGCTAGGTCAGGAGTTTATTGGAGCCAAGGAGTTTGAGAACTTAAAAAGAAAAATGACTTAATTGATGAACCTCCTTAAATTTCATTGGTGTTGTAGGAACAGAGCTGATAAGTTTTGCTAAGAAGTGAGTGTAGAGTGAAGAAATGCATGCAGTGACTGTAGACTGTTTTTAATAGTGCTAGTTATGGAAGGGGTAAGAAAATATATCTATGCAGAGCCTACTATGGGTGATTTTTAGATATGGGAAAGCTGAATCTATAGGAAGAGAACCAAAAAGATCCCAGACAGAAGCCAATGGCTACTTGACGTTTAATGGCTTGTCTTTGTAGGAAAAATAGCCAAGAGTGTTTTGTACCTTTCTGTTTAAAGAACCTGGGAACAGGAACAGAGAAAACAGTTGTGGGGAGATTCAACACAGGACATCGATGAGGCACACAAGGCCAGTAGTCAAGAGAGTAACAGTAAAAGAGTGATGATAAAAGCCTCATTGAAATCATAGGCCATAGTGTCCAGAGAGGCAGAAAGGAAAGAGAACCCACAATGGGAGTGATATTCATGGAAAATGGATTGAGACAGTTGATGAATAGAAGTCACCATGAGAATAAAAAGTAGGAGTGGAATGATAAAGGGAGTAAGGCGGAAAGATGGTCTGGGATAGAGAGAGGGGTTTCAGATTTCAGGATGAGTTGAAGGAGTTTTAAGCCTGTTATTGCAAAGTTGGCTGGATGAAGAGTATTGAAGACACAATCTTGGAGGGAACAGAGAACTGTGGGGCCATATTGGAACAAACATCAGAAACACTAAGGGGGAATCCTTGAGAATGTGGCAAGAAAACTATGCCAGCCTTCAGATTCTTGAAGTGTTAACTCCTGGCTGCCTAGATGTGAAAGAGGATTGGTGAAAGCCATGAACTCCAAAAGAAGAGTTTATTTTAATGGAAGTAGAGGAATAGTGGTGTAAAGTCATCATTGAGGAGCTGGGAAAGTGCTCACCTCTCTCTCTGGCTCTGAGGCTGGATGAGAACAGATCTAAATAAGGATAAGAATGTGGGCTGAAGCAGTGGGTGTCTAGGGTTCGTGTAAAGGATAAGAGCTGTTGATAATAAGGATTACTTACATAGAGGATGGAATGGTAGACTGGAGGGACGTGTTAACAGAGAGGGAGTGAACCGAGTAGGCAGAATTTAGTTAATGGAGGAGCTTATAGAACTATCTTGCCCCAAAGTTTCCATTGGGATGTTGGTGTAATGGAGTGTGCCTCAGCAAATATCCATCCCTTGGTGGCTGGCCTGGGCTGATGGTGAGTTCAGTGATGGATGATAATGGGTTTTGTTATACAGTCCACAATTTATCAACCGTCCTGAGGTTTAAGAGTCTACATATTGAGGAGGCTAATAGAAGCTACAGGAAAAGCTTGAAGTAAAAAAGCAAACCTACGAAACAGAATAATTTAGTTAGTGTAGAGTATTCATGGTTGTAGTATGTTTATTCTTGATAATGTGTGTGATGGATTGTGTGGTACATAGAGAGGTCCACTTTTTTTGGTAGAGGGGAGGGTGATTCGGCTGTGATCTTCCTTTCCCCAGACTTCCTGCTAGGATTTTCACAGCAGAGGCCACCACCAATTCAGTTGTCTTTTAGATATGGTCCCCACATATCTAAGTAGTAGCATATAATCTGATACCATAAAAGAATTTTCTTTGCTGTCTACTTTCTCTCTAACTTCAGATTCATTACTGTTGTGTTTTGATCTTCCCTATTCTTTTTCCTTCTAATTCTTTAGGACTTCTACTTTTTTAATTTTTATTTTTTTATAAAGAGAGATTTATTCTTTAAAAAGATTTCTTTATTTGAGAGAGAGAGAAAGCATGCCTGAGTGGGGAGAGGGGCAGGAGGAGAGAGAGAGGAGAGAAAGAATCTCAAATGGACTCCCCACTGAGTGTGGAGCCTAATGCAAGGGGCTCCATCCCACAACCATGACATCATGACTTGAGCCAAAATCAAGAGTCAGACACTTACTTGACTGAGCCATCTAGGTGCCCCGAGAACTTGTACTTAAATGATTGTTTTGGCTAACTGTTTATAATCTAAGAGAGGTAGATAGAATATTGTGTAATATCGAGGAGAGAAGTGGTAAGAGATGAGGTTGGAGATTTATGCAAGGGTCAGATCATGAAGGGATTTATAAGTCCTGTTAAGGAGTTTTGATTTTATCCTTCAAGCAGAGGGAACCATTAAAGGATTTGAGCTTGGGAGGGCTTCAGATCATATCAGGAGCTTTCTGTTGAAGCATAGGGATAATCGAAAATGTCTTATCATTGCTGCTAAAAGACTCTCAGTTCCTTTTTCCCATTATTTACCTGACCAGGGTCTGTTTTCCTGTTTGATTAAAGCTGCCATGCCAGTCTAGATCAAGCTTCCTAAGGATCAAGGAGCAGGCAGTAATTGGATGTAGGACAAACAAGCACCATTGCTTAGATTGTAGCTGACATCAAAAAGTAGCCCAACTTTTGCATCTAGTCTCAGACACAAAATGTGCTGCTGTCTACAGAAAAATCCCTGGGTAACCATGATCTAAAACAAATGGTGAAACAAAATCATATTCTAAAGATTCATGTAACTCAGATTCAAACGATTCTTATATGACTTACAATCAAATTTTAGAAAGACTAACTAGGATATTTGGTTGAGATATATTAATATTTCTGAAGATGGAACTTATAGAAAATGAAGAGAAATATTCTTTGCTAAAGAATCAAAGGAAGGCCTACAAGACCTCTGTATTCAGTTGGATATATGAAAGCGAATATTCAGAGAGGAAGAAGGCATCAGAAGTGCTAATAGTACTGTCTGTCCTTAGCTACTGCCACCTACTTAATGTTTCTTGACTTCCTTTTCAGACCAGATGGCAGAAAGGAAATTCACTGGGTCTGTGAGATGCTGCTTTCTGATTAGGTTTGATTTGGGGAGGAACTGGTGAATGCCTAAAGCCAATCATTACGCATATGTACTCTTCACATAGCACTGAGAATGATTTATTTTTTGTTATATTTCTTAAAAATCATTTCATTATCCATTCACAAATATGTATTGAGCAACTGCGTTCAATAATGAAATATTGATATTTGGAAAATTATCGCATACTTAAGATCAAAGAGAGAAGAGACTGAGCAGAATTCATAAGAAGTTCACTTAGATATAAGACTTTGAGTGACAAGGAGAGAAAAAATCCTAAACTTTTCTCATTAACCCTAATTAGTAAGCTAATAGATACCCAGTGTCATCTCTGGGTTAGCACCATGTTAAATACTACACATAAACCAATGCGTAAGGTATAGATTTTATTTCCAAAGGGTTTAGAAGCCCGTTGATGAGATAGGATAAACACGCCACCATACACTGGATGGTACAAGGCAATAGTTTATAGAAGAAAGGCAAATTCAGTGGTATGCTAGATGTTGAAGAACAGAGAGAGAAATCAATGAAGGCATAGATAGTTATTGAAAAGTATTAGGTCTTGAGGAATGGGTGGATATGGGTAGATGGAGGGTAAATTAGAGAGCCTTCTTTGTGAGGTGAAGAGAGTGTCCAAGGAAGGAATGACATTGGGGTTTTCTTCAGATTGAGAAGATTAATATATCAGGTAGTTGGTTGCAAATATCTGAAAGCATCTCAGGAAAACTTAAGCAAAAGAGAAAATCAATGGTAGATTCTGGACAGCTCCCAGAAATGAAGAATTAACTAATTAGGTCTTGAGAAGGATAGCTTTGAGGATCTAGATGGCATACCAATTAAGAAACTTCTCAGGGCACTGTCATCAGATTGTTTGAGCCGTAGTCCTCAAATTCTTAGGAGAAAGAACTCTATTCTTTTGCTCGAATAGAGTGCCCACTTTTGGGATGATGTAGATACTGGGGTTCCTTCATCAACACACCTCTGAGGGCAGATGGAATCTGGGGAGTGGTAGTTTTTCAAAGGAAAAACAATATGACATTATCAAGAAAGGAGAAAGTATATCCTATAAGCAGAAACAGGGGATAAAGAGAGATATCCCTTATGGAGTATTGGTTAGCTGCTGGGCACTGTTCTAAGTTTCATTTCATTTAATACTTCATTTAATGCTTTGAGGCAAGAATTATTATTCCCATTTTCTAGATGAAGAAAGTGAGGCACCGGGAGACGAATACTGGACTTGTCCATGGTCACATGGCTCAGTGGCAGGGCCAGCATTCAGACCCAGGCAGTTGAGCTTCCCAAGCTTGTATTCAACCAGACTGGACCCCAAGGAAGATGCAAGGTGGCATTGTGAGAAGTGAAATTAAATAGATAGAGTGGGGTCAGAGAGACCAGTTGAGATCAGAAATGGAAATAAATAAGGACCCCCGAAGGGTAAGGAAATGTCATGATAAATGTGAAGTTTAAGAAGTAGTCATCTTTGAAGACATGTGCCAAAAATTTTGGAGGATGAGGAAGCCTACAGTTTTAAAAGCCACCCCTACCTTGAAGGTGATGACTGAGCATGGATAACGAAGATTTAGATTTTGTAAAGGCAAATATAGCGATTGTCATATGTGTTTTTTACATGACAGTGAAACTTTTTTTCAACATAACTCTATGAGGGGCACCTCGGTGGCTTAGTTGGTTAAGCGTCTCCCTTCGGCTCAGGTTATGATCCCAGGGTCTCAGGATCAAGTCTTGTGACTCCCTGCTCAGTGGGGAGTGTGCTTCTCTCTCTGCCCTTCCCCTTGCTCGTGCTCTCTCTCTCTCTCTCTCTCAAATAAATAAATAAAGTCTTTAAAAAATACCCCATAAGTCTATAAAATTTTAAAATTAAAATTAAAATTAAATTAAATTAAAATTTTAAAGAACATTGGTGTAACAAGGAGGAATTACCCTAGCTTAACTGTTTAAGAGAATTCCTGTTTTTCTAGGTGGTTTTAGTTTCACTGCCTCCACGAAGCCTTGCCCAGCTAGATTCCTTCTCTTCCTTGAACTGTAATCGCCCTTCAGTTGTAATTCTCTTTGGATCGTTGTCCTAATGAATTCATTTTGTTGTTTTCCACACATCTTCTCTCACTAGATTGCAAGATCTGTAAGAGCTGTTGTCAGTGACAAACATGCGTATATACTATATTATACATGTAATCTCTCTCTCACACACACACGCACATGCTGGGGCATCGCAGAGAAATGATATGTATGTAGTACAGCATATGCTATATCCTCCATGGTGTATAGCGCAATTCCTTGCTCGCGGCACTCAGTAAATATTTGAAGCATGGATGATAGGAGGTGCATTTGGAGGAAAAATCAAAAAGCCTTAATGAGTGTCTTGGTTTGGGTGACAAAGGAATAAATAAAAGTGAATCAGAGAACCTCAGACTTTTAGATTGCTTGACCAAGGGGATGGTGTATAAGTAGTGTGCCCTGATTTCCGCTGGTTTTTCCCGGCTTTCTTTCCCTTACTCTCGTACCTTCTCTGTCTCTTTCCCGTAGAGTTCTGGATTTAGGCTGAGGACTGGCCAGAGTGAGGCATTTCTTTCTTCCCCTCCAACTTAATATGACACACTCCTGTTGTGCCAGTGAAAGAAAAGAAATACAGAGTTCTTTTTTTTTTTTTTTTAATATGGCAAATTTATTATACATGTCTCTCTGATGAAATGTAAATCTTTTAAATGGCAAGTCAAGCTGAAAGTTAGGTTATCTCTACACATGCCTGGAATTAATGCAGAAGTGTGTCTCAGCATTTCATACAGAGAAAAATAATCATTTGAAACAGGATCACTTTGTCTGAATGGGAGAGTATCCTTAATTTTTTTTTCTTCAGTAATTCATTAGACAATGAGAACTTCCATCAGAAGGGGCCCTGTGGAAATATAAGAGAGGCTCCTGGTGGAGGGAGTCCTTTTGCCTTCCTTTCCCTTTGGGAGAGGCAATGTTAACAGCAAGTGAGTAGAATAGTCCTGTGTAAAACAATCACCGGAGAGTGAAGGGATTCTCCCCCGTGATGTGTGTTTTCTGGGAGGCCATAGAGAGGAGTCGAGTACAGGCTGGGAAAAGAAAGGTGGTGGAAATAACATTGGTATTTGGCGCTCAGGGTGGATTTTGGATTTCTCTCATTTACTAGGGCAGGTTTCTTAACTGGAGCTACAGTCGCTTCTCTAGAATGGGGTTAACAACATACGCCTTCTAATGCAGCTGAAAAGCTTGAAGAAATAGAATGCCGGACCCAGAAGGACGCTCAGGGCATGGCCACCTCTACAGAAGAGTCCCTTTGTGTCTCAGTAGTGAGCAGACTGGGTGGGGTGCGGGAAGGAAGAGCACAGAAGGTTAACATGGGAACCTTTGTGGAACACCTTAAAAATGATAGTCTGCAAAGGGGGATTGTTTAGCGGGGAGGACAAGAAGCGCTGCCATTTCATCTCAACACCTCAGCGTAATGGCACTGTGAAAAGTGTTGCAAAATTTGTAATGTTTATTTTTTCCGTGATTACCAGCATCGTGCAAGTGACTTATAACCTTATCTTTGGAGGAAGGGAGATGGGTGTGAGGGATGTGTTTCTATGCTTCTCTCATTTGGGGGAAGATGGACTCTTCTTAGGTGTATGGAAGAATTGCTCTCAGGAGGAAGTCAAGGAGAGAAAGGTATTTGAAGATCTGGAGAATTAAACCAGAATTAAACGAAGCAGTGTCTGTGTCTATTATCCTATGTCCACGTATAAAAAAATAAAGTGATATCCTGTTAGTTATCAGGTTACAGTTAAAAGTGGGGTGCAGCGCAGGGAAGTGTAGGTTAAAAGATGGAAAGGAGGGGATTTTCTGCACTATTGGAGCATCGTAAAATCATTCATTCATCAAATTAGTTATTTTATTTTAAAATAGCATTATTTTATTAATCCTGCATTGTGTGTCGGATACTGTTCTAAGAACTTTACATGGATTATCTAATTTAATCTTTAGAACAATGTGATTAAGAAGTTTCCGTCACAGTACTTTTAATAATCTACAGATAAGAGGATAAGAGGCTCAGAGAGATGGCATACCTTGTGCATTGTAACACAGAATTAAATGCTGGAGCAGGGGCTCAAGGTCAGGTGGTCTGACTGCAAAGCCTTCCTCCCTCCGGCTCCCACTGTACGCTCTCACAGACGTTAAGGTTGAAGTCTGCCCCTGCAGGGCTGTGTGCACAGGCAACATGGCTTCTCTCTTCATGGAGCTTATTTTCTAGTTCATGTGAGATGCTTCTTAGAGCATGTGTATTTTGGGTAGTCTAACCACAGGGTTTTCCTTCAACATCCTTGAGAAGAATTACTCAACCTTGATGCAGTTGATTTTGGACTGGGTAGTTCTTTGTTGTGAGGCTCTGTCCTGTGCATTACGAGGTGATGAGCAGCATCCCTGGACTCTACGTGCTAGACGCTGGTGGCACCCCCAGCTGCGACGACCAGGAATGTCTCCAGGTGCTGTCAGATGTGCCCTGGCAAAATCACCCCTGATCGAGAATCATTGGTGGTCGATGACCCTATATAAAAGGAATGGAGGCGACTCCATCTGGAAGTGTGTAGCTAACCTGCTGCATGTATTCAAGAGGTGACAGAGGACTCATCCAGACTCATTTCACTTACTGATACCCGGTTACTTCTGCAGATAAATGTGCATGCAGAGGTCCTGGGAGGCAGTCTAGAGCACATCGTTAAAGACTGAGGTTCTGGATGGGAAACAGAAGGATTAAGAGACAAAGGTTTTCATAATTAAAGAACATAAGCTCATCATGTAGAAAGAACAAATGAGAAGGCACTTTTATACTGTGTTTTGTAGTCAGGTATTGTTTGGCTGTTTTAGGATAGCATGACTGTTGTTCAGTTTGAGGAGTTTCCAGTGTACTGTTTGGTTGGTGTTCATTTACATTTCGTATTCTAGATGTATGGAACTTCCCGGAGGCTCTACAGCTGTAGTTCTTAAAGTACAGGTGCATATCTGAATCACCTAGGAACTGTTTCTCAGATTCACATTTCTGAGCACTACTCCAGGCTTGCTGAACCTGAACCTTCAGACCTAGGGTCTCGGCTTTGGGAGTGTATTAAAATGCTCTGATGTACATTCCTGAATGAGGATCATGGACGAAAGATTTTCTTCCCATGCTCTCTATCTGGATGATCTCTGGTCATTCCGTCACATGTAAAGCATTAAAAAAATGTTTTCATTGACCACAGTTTTCTTACTTGCTACCTACACCTAGGTGGAAAGGCTGTTGGGAAATGTAGTCTATTCTATAAAGTCATGTGTTGAGGGGTGCCAGGGTGGCTCAGTTGGTTGAGCGTCTGCCTTTGGCTCAGGTCATGATCCCAGGGTCCTGGGATTGAGCGCCACATCGGGGTCCCTGCTCAGCAGAGAGCCTGCTTCTCCCTCTCCCTCTGCCTGCTGCTCTGCCTACGTGTGCTCTCTCTATCTCTCTGTCAAAATAAATAAATAAAAATCTTTAAAGTCATGTCTTGAGATGAAAACGTGGGGTTCTAAAAGTAAAGAACAAAGGGATTGGACATTGGTAGACAATCAGCAGTCCTTGCCACAGAATATTATCATTAAAACACTATAGCTCCATCGGGCACTTAGCGAACACTAAGCATGTGCCCAGAGCAGTGAAAAGTAGCTGTGTGATGTTGCTGCTGTCATTATCCCTATTTTTTTAGGTAAGAAAATGGAATCTCAAAGGGCTTAACAACTCGATCATTATCACGTAGTTGGTGGATGTTAGAGCTAAAATACTAAACGGGTTCTATCTAGTTCTACAAACATTTTCCATGAGATAGTCTAATTGCACTACCTCTATTGCCTCTAATGAACCTACTAGTTATAGTTTTTAGATTCTTCAGATTTAGATATAAAACATATTTGGCCCTTATTGGTAATGGGAATGTCAGTATTCCTTTATCCTTCAGATTTTGTTGGAATTTTACTACTGTGCATTTTAAACTTAATGTCTACTTTGTCATTTTTATTTTAATTGGGGAAAGGAAATATCACTGTAAGATAGGGTGGCTGCAGAGAGAGTCTGATTTTATTTAGTAAGTTCGGCACCATTTCCAGTATATAGGGCTCAATGATCAAGGGGATCATACCGAAATATTAGGAAATGTTGGAGTCATAGCGATCCTACCAGGGTATGATTTATAGAAAATTTTGTTTGGATTTATATAAATATATGTACCTCTCTCTGCATGATAGCTAGTTCATGAATTAAATAGAAAAATACCTGGTTAATCTTATTTATTATCTTGAGGTGACACAAACAGCAGCTTCTTACAAGTCGTAAAGCAGTCTGTCTAATCAAGAGGTTAATAATGAGCTCCTTATAGCTAGGTCTGTCCCTGAGATGGTTATTCGCCTCCAGAGTCTTTCCTTAAATTTCTTTGGACTCCCAGTATCACTGAGCAGGATTAAACACTGACTGAACCAGCTTGATTATACACTAAGTAAACTGGTTTTTCTAAGGAGGTATTTCCTCTATAAGTAGTTGTATGGGGTTGTAGATGAGCAGAAATCAGTCTCACTGTATCATGTGTCTGTCATCTCATTCTGTGGTTGGATGAATATTCTGAGAAAGAAAGAGAGTAAGAGATCGAGATTGATTTTTTTTTTATTAGAATAATCCACCAAAAAAAGGAAAGACCCTAACAAAACTTCAAAAGCAATAAAAGCCCTTATTTCTGGGAGATAGTCTCATGAGTATTATATCATTGAATATTTTTTTTTTTTGTATTTTTTATTCAAGAGTACCCAACCCCCCCCAATAACAACAGAACAGTTCTGACAAAGTTTTAAAGGTGACATGTGATATTCTCATTAGAAAATCATAAAAATAATAAATTATTATGCCAGAAATTAGGCGAAGTCATTTTTAACAATTTATCTGTTCTAAATCCCTTTGAAAGACTCCAGGCCAATCGTCATGGATAATTACTGAGAAAGAGGTTGGAACATTGTTGGTGCTCATGGTGTGACTTTTGCAAATGCAATCATAGAGGCATAAATTGCCATTGATGACAAGCCAAAAAACTAATCACCAAATGGTGACTAAGCATCCAAGAGGATATTGGCTACAGAATCATTTGCCTCCTCAGTTATAGGTCCTAATATTTTCCATAGGATAGTTTCTAACTATACAAGGATAGTTGTATCAGGATGTGTCTGTGACTAGAGAAGGAATCTCTTTCTAGTTGAACATATGGGAACAATCCCAATCTAGGTTAAAAAAACCCCCAGCAGTGATGAGATTTTATTATCGAAGGTACAGGGTCTACCTAAATGAGTAGGTGCAACCAGACAGAGTGGATCATTTTCTCCAGTAATTTTACGGGTTCTGCTGATTCTGTGCCTTAAACTCCTTTCTTCTCCTTGATCATACTTCTGTTACACCTCCCCCTGCTCCAAATCTTGGAAGACACTCCTGGATTTTTGCGGTGGTGTTCTACTTTCCTTTGCCTTGGCTATTATTACTATGATTACTTCTTAGCCCATGTGGATGTACAGCTCAGTTGTCCAAACAAGTCTATCTTACAAGGTCACTCCTAGTGAGAGTTGCTACTCCTGAGACAGATTCTGTGCAGCTTAGGTTCTTCTGTCATCCCCTTCTCCCCCTCCACCTGCCTCATGAGCTTGTTCTACTGATGGATATCCAATTGAAATTCTTGGTTTTCTCAAAAAGAAATTATGAGATTAGATTACAATCTAATATTTTGTAAGACAAAGTAGAATTTATTCACATCTATTTCTCTTTTGTTTTTTGAGAATTTATTTATTTATTTGATAGAGAGGGAGAGTGAGAGCAGGGGGAGCGGCAGGCAGAGAGAGAGAGGTAGAAGGAGAGGGGGAAGCAGGCTCCCTGCTGAACAGAGAGACCAATGACGAGGGACTCGATCCCAGGACCCCGGGATCATGGTCTGAGCCGAAGGCAGATACTTACCAAGCTATGCCTCCCAGGCACTCCTATTCACATCTATTTCTTATGAATGTTCCCCGTACCCATAGTTTTCACTGAAAATAAGCTAGAGGACAGTATTTATTAATTCCCTCATTAGTTTTTTGTTCCATGTAAGAAAGTAATGATGTATTAAGCATAATATTTCTGTAAATCACAGCCTAGTAAACGCTGGGCTTTTGGGAAATCTGCATACTACTAACATTGTTAAATTGGGGAGGGTAGGAAGCCTTTTATGATACATATAATTCCAGTACTGAGTCATGTAAAGCAGACTTTTGCCCTAATTTCTCATTTGTTTTAAATTTATATTAAACAACTTGGCAACAATATTAGATGTAGTAAACGTACATATTTCAGTTGTAGCCCACAAGATATGCCTTCTTCTCTGTATAGATGTCACAATTTCATTCATTCACTCATCCAGTAATGTTCACTCAACAAATATTTACTGGAATTTTCACATATCCCAGCACTGTTCTAGGTACTAGGTGGGCCCCACAGTGAATAAAACGGACAGAGCTTCACAGAGCTTACATTTTATTTCAGTGGGGGTAGAGATTGACAAGAAAATAGAATTCATAATATATGAGGTGGTGATATGTGCTCAGGAGAAGGAAAAAGCAGGGAGAGAGAGTGATTTAATTTAAAAGGGGATGCTTACGAAAGAGCCTCTGTGAACATGTTGAGTGACTTAGCTATACTGAAGGAGTGAGCATTGGGATACCCAGGGCAGGAACATTCTAGGCGGAGGGAAGAGATAGTGCCAAGGCACTGAGGTGGGGGAATGCCTGGAGTGTTCCAGGTGCTTCAGAAAGAGCATTGGGGTGAAGAGGAGAATGGGAGATTATGAGGTCAGATGTCTGTTGAGTGTATGTGTGTGTGTGTGTGTGTGTGTGTGTGTGCATGTAGGTAGTATCTTATAGGTGATCATAGGGACGTTTATTTTCAGTCCGAGTGTGATGGGCAGCCTTTGAAAGGTTTCAAGCAGAGGAATGGCACGTCAGACTTACAGTTTTAAAAAATCCCTCTGCTGCAGTGTGGGAATATACGGTAGCGGGGTAAAGGATGGAAGCAGAGGGACCATCTAAATGGTGACAGCAGTGTGTAGGTAGTGGAGTGTAGAAAAGTAGTAGAATGTGGGCTATATTTTAAAGGTGGGACTGCCGGGATTCATGATATATTGGATATGGGTTGTGAGAAAATGAGAGAATTCAAGGAATATCTGTTTGTTTTATGCTGTGAAGGTACGTACGGTTTCCGTGTTACACAGGAGTTAGTTGCTCATTGTCATCAGAGAGAACAGTTCCGAATCTGCTCAACTAAAACTAAAACTGAAGCCTTTCCATTTTCTAAATAGGTAAGACTAAATAATTCCACCCAACAAGGTAATTCATTGAACTTTGGCGAATGAATTTTGTAGCTAATGCATTTTATGTGCACCTGTAAAAACATAGTTTTTATTAAAAATCAAATGCTTTATGGTAAAGGTCCTCTTTTTGTCATGCCTGTCTCTTCCCTTTTATATGGTGTGGAACTCTTGGGATTCAACGAATAACTGCCAGAGGCTTCAGTAGAATCAAGGCTGATCATATACTTTTTGCTTTCTCGAAGGTTCTTCTCTGGTTTACGTCATTTGAGAGGACTGAGAGACAATACAATAGGCTCTCCAAGCAGGGCAACTCTTGGTGGCTAAAGCACATTGATTTCTCCTCCTGTCCCATAGGCTATTAGGACACCATGCACATAGCAGTGAATGTGAGGAAAGATTACCTGTGACCCAGCATCTGCCAATGACTTCTTTAGACAATCGATTTTATCTGAGAGAGATCGTTTAATGGGCATGTTGACAACGCACTTCTTTAGATAGTGGATGTGTATGGCATAGAGGGAGAATTTTTTTTTTGGAGGAGCGTCAGGCAGAGGAAGAAGCAGGTTCCCCGCTGAGCAAGGAACCCAATGCGGGACTCGATCCCAGGACCCTGGGATCATGACCTGAGCCGAAGGCAGATACTTCATGGACTGAACCACCCAGGTGTCCCCAGAGGGAGGATTTTAAAGGTTGGCCAATTCTGGAATGGAACTGATTCTGGTTGTGCTACATATTAGCTATGTTATTTAAGCACTTTAAATAAGTAATTTCATTTAACCTAACAAGCTTTTATTATGCATGTTAGACAAAATGAGAAGACATATATAAAGTACCTGATGTGTGGAAGATGATTTTTCTCCAACCCTTACCTATTCCTGCAGCGTATTATATTGTCAGAGAGAAAAAAGCCCCATCCAGGTTTTAGCAGTAACTGTGGAAATGAGGAATTTTATTCACTGAGGAATAATTTAACGTTATACTTTCATTTTTTAAAAATTGGAGGTGATACATATAATGTTCAATTAAATGATATTTTTATATTTTTTAAAGGTGTTATGTTATCTGAAATCTCATCTGTAAAGTCTATGTGATACACTCCTCATTGAAGAAATTTCTCTAAGCCAATGTTATTTCCTTTCTGAGGCTGAAAGGAAACTCACATTTCAATTTAGTGTCTAGTTGCATAATTTATCTTATTTTAGTTTTTGACAATGCTAGTCCACTTACTTTTAGCTCATTTCTTTGTTCTTCTTTTTAACAGTAGAACTCTTGTCGTACTGAGTTTATTTTTTAATCAACTGTAATCAACATGATTTGTATGATAAAGGGCACCCTCTTAAAGTGTACAATTCATTGGGTTTTGACAGTTGTGAAACTGTGGCCACAACGAAGAGACAGATCATTTCTGTCATAGCCCAAAATTTCCTCATGCCCCTCCCTCCATCTCCAGCCCCAGCCCCAGCCAACTACTGTCTGCTTTTAATTCTACCAGCCTTTGCAAAGTCATTTTGAGGCAGAAGACATTTGACACTGGTTTGAAAAGCAAAGAGGAGGAGAAGAAGAGGAGACAGCAAGCATCCACCCTTGAAAGAAATTCGATCAATGAGAAAGCCTGAGAGAGGTAGTCAGACACAAATCGAGGGAGGAATTTTTAAAAATTAAAAAAAAAAAAAAGATTTTAGCATGTTTACGTGCTCAATAGCAAAAGCAGTGGAGAGAGTTTTTTTGTTTTTGTTTTTGTTCTTTTTTTTTTTTTTTTTTTTTTTGTGGAGAGCGGGATTTTAAAACTACTGAAGAGACTGGAGATCTGTGACGGAAAAGGAGCCAAAAGAGATGAGGGGGCTTGGGGTGAAAAGTATAATTGGGGGAATAACTTGAAATAAGAAGAAAAAGAGCTTTTTCTCAAAAAGTAGAGGTGAGGTAGTATGAGACAAAGCAGAGAATAGCTATATTATTGTACTTCAAGACAGGGTTGAAGAGCATATCTGATGGTTCGATTTCTTTTATCGAGTGCCAGGAAAGCTCATGCATTGAGAGATATGGAGAAGAGAAGTGAGAGGGTGCCTGAGGAAAATAAGGAGGCTTTGGAATAGCAGCTGTGAGAGAATGGGAGCAGACGTTGTCGTGTATGACAAAGATTATCGAGTGGCACTAAAGCTCTCCTTGACCTCAGAAGTCAGGACTTCATGGTGGAACCAATCTCATGGTGATTGTTTCTTTCAGTTGTGCTGTGTGGCTAGGATATAGCAGCAAGGGAAGTAGAAGATGGGGTTTTTCAAAGCTGAGGAGAAGTTGCGAAGAGTGTAGAGTGGAAAGCTTGGAAAAATCAGGAGATCGAATGCTTATAGTCGAGGAGATGATGTTATACACTGTGAAATTTAAATGTTTTAGGGAACAGGTCATCATCAGGAGTCAGGATAGGGTGAAAAATGTTTCATGTTCTCTTTCAAATATGAAGCCCTGTAAAAAGAAAAAAAAGTGAAACACCGATCATTCTAATTTATAACTTGCTAATTTAATTCAGTTTCCATGAACCGAACATGAGTCGAGTGTATGTTGGTTACACAGGGTCTTCTCCCCAATGTAGGAACAACAGAAGATGCCGTGACACAATATTCCGTGGTCTTGGACCGTGTAATCTGTAGCCCTTGTGTCTGTGTTTCAGTTCCTCAGTTGTCTAGCTGTGTGACCTTGGACAAGTTACTTAACCTCTCTATATCTCAGTTTCCTCATTGCTAAAGGGAGACAATAATGGTATTCAATTAATAGTGTTTTGTGCAAATTAAGTGCTTTAATTATGTGCTAATTGGTGAGTCTAGCTATTATGAATAGGAGTCAGAAAACCTGAGTTCAAGCTGCATGTCTAAATCAGAGCCTTGAGTCCGAGACTATGGGCAAGCCATCCAACCATTGCTAGTTGCTTTTCACTCACCTCATGTGTAAAACAGGTTTAATAACCTTTACTGCATATGCTTTAGTGACAATTGAAGGAGATGATCTATGTGGCAGTACTCTATAACTCTGAAATACTAATCAAAATAAACAAGTCTTATTATTCCCATGTAATGGGTTCCATTAATTGTGTGTCCAGTTACATAAGAATTATATAAAGTAATGAATGTGAAAATTTCAAAAAATGAAATGTTTATATAAATGTAGAGCAGCATTGGGAATTGGAAATGTTTTGTGGGTTTTATTATAATTTAATTATATAGTACTATGATTACATTTTTAACGTGTAGCTCTGAAGAAAATAAATTGGAGAAAAGGCAGCCATTTTAATTCCTAATTAAAATAGAGTTTTTGCTCTCCTCATGGATCTCATTTCCTCCCTTTGCCTTAGCATGTGGAGTTGAAATTTGACAGTACTTAATCAATACCAATTTCAGTAGATTCTGACCTTTAATGGTATTGAGTCCAAGAATTTATTCATGTACAGAATGTTGCAAGTTCTTTTAAAGATTTGTGGCAACTCTGCATTTTAGCTTCACGGAGCATTTATTGGAGGATAAATTATAGCATTTGTTGTCACTAAGGGCCCCTCGACTTTCTTTTCCCTTTTCCAATTAGCTGGCTTTTATTAAAGTCAGGTTTATTGGGCTATAAGTTATAAACAGTAATATTCATCCTTTTTAGGTGTATAAGTCTATGGATTTTGACAAATGCATGCAGTCATGTGACCATCAACACAATCAAGATATAGAACATTTTCATCACTCCCAAAAGTTCCTTTTAAGCTTCTTTGTGGTCAGTCTCCTTTCCCTGAACTCTAGGCCCTGGCAACCACTGGTCTTTTTTCTTTTTCAATTGTTTTTGTCCTTTCCAGAATGTCATTTAAGTCAGTTAGCTATTTTAGGACAGGTTCTGGAAACGTCTTACTGAACTTCATTACTAATTACACCCTTATTTATTTATCACCTGTGCATGTGTGAGTGTATGAATGTATGGGTCTAGGTAGCTGGCTGTGGGTAGTTGAATAAAGATGGGTTGATGAGTCTACAGATGTAGGCTTCATTTAAGACATAACAGCTCCTAGGTGTGATTGACATAGATGGGGTCAGCATGTTAACATTGATGAAAATCCAGGAAAAGGAAGAAATTATTTTTGTCAGCTGCCACTCGGTAGATATATTAGTTTAAAGATTTTATTTATTTATTTGTCAGATTGAGAGAGAGAGCAAGAGGGTGAGTGCAAGCAGGGAGAACAACAGGCAGAGGCAGAAGCAGACTCCCCACTGAGCAGGGAGACCAATGTAGGGCTCCATCCCAGAACCGTGGGATTATGACCTGAGCCAAAGGTAGACTCTTAACTGACTGAGCCACCCAGGCCTCCTACTCAGTAAATATTGTTGACATCAAATGAGGGATACTCTAATGGAACACTAACTAAATTGCTATACCTATTGCCAAGGAGAAACTCAGTTAATCTATATGATAATCATGATAGTCATGATAATCATAGCAGAATTAATCATATTTTGCCCATTACAGTGGCCAATATGGAGTACCATAGTTGAGTTCATACATTTTGGTAGATGTCCAGTAACACAGCAAGAGAAAACGAAATTGACTGCAAAATGGTCAATTGGGAGGCAATGTAAACTCTTCCCATAACATGTGGGGGAGAATGAAACTCATCCCTTAACTGTCTGTTGTGATAGCTTCAAATCATTTAGTGCATTCCTTGGAGAAAGTCTGCTTTTCTTACAATTCTTTTCTTCTTCCCATTCGTTAGGACGATTATAAGGATTTCAAAGTCTGGATCGCAGCCTCAGCATAGGTGTAGGTAGGCGAGGAGGCAAAGTGAACCCCCAGTTGTTGAGTCTGTGCTACACAAGCAACAGGCACTTTTGATATATTTCACTTAATCCTCTCAAACCCCCTGAGAAGTAGGTGTCATCACCATTTTACAGATAAATAGGTGGAAAGGGAACTTGTCCAGGGTCACCCAGCTAGCAAAACCAAGTCTGTCCTCAAGGGCCATAGTCAATGCACCTGCCCTTGCTGATTTCTCATATTGGTGCCTTTTATGCTGTAAGATGACTTCTCAGCGTTATCCCTTATGCTCCATTTATCTACTGGCTAAATGTATTGATACTGTTCACAGTGCATCAGCTTTATGATTATGTACAATTGTTCAACAAATAACAGGAATTGCTTTTTATTTTCTATATTTAGGAGGTTAGAACAACTTATAATAAATATGATGACCTTTAGGTCAGACATTTCCTGTAAAGTAATGACCAGACCTTCTCTAGCCTGCTATTAATTGTGATCCAAGAGCACTCAGCCATTGTTTTAAAAATAATAAAAAAATAAATAACACAACAAATGATACTTTGGTTATTATGTAACACTGTGGTGGGTGTTAAAAAGGTAATATCGGTAGCCTGTGACTATTTCCCGTCATTCTACTTACAGAGTAGATGAACACATTTTCCGGGAGGCCACAAATTTACCAGATTTCATTGGGCTATATTATTCTCTCAAGTCTAAAAAAAGTTTCATGAAGGTTACAGTTAGGCAAACTTTTGAAGGTTGTGCCACTTAAAATAATATGAAACACACACCAACTTCTTAGGCTAATGAGAAAACATTTTATTTTATTAAGTAATAGTGACCCATATATCACCACTATCATTCCCCTTCCTCCTTTCTTTCTCCATCTCTGTGGACATATGTGAAGAAATCTCTAGCTTTCGAAGGTCTTGAAGCAAAACTTGTCTTAATTTTTTTTTTTTCTCTTGAAGGAGGCTCCCCTCTCCTCCCTCCCTCTATGCAAGATAAAATTTCAGACTCTTCCCAATTCTTGACAAAAACCTGTTCTTTCACATGTGAGCTGAATATGAAAGACCAGAGCACCAGGTCTTTCTTTAAAAAAAAAAAAAAAAAAAAAAGGAACGAAAACATCTTATAAATTGCAAACTTGCAATCTGTTACTCCTAATTTTTGGTTGATTTTGCAAATTAAATGCACTGGGAATGAATCGTTCATATATAATATTTGCCTTATAAAACATAATCCACTATGGCAGCATTTATGGTAGACGCAGTACATGAATATGAAATTAATTTTATTTGCATAAAACTGCTACTGTTTCAAATGAATGTCACTGAAAGAAAAATGGTAGTTCTGTGGAGTTCAACCCTTTGGTCCTACAAAGAGTTGCAGGTGAAGTTTACACCTGAATTGTAGCAACTGCCTAAAAACACTTCAGAGTTTTAAAGAGTAAAGATTCCTGGTGACTATGATCTTGTTTTGCTTCTGACATGGTGCCTTTTTTTTTTTCCCCAGACTCAGATCCGTTGACTAAATCCTGGAACTAGGAATTTGAGATTTAATATGTGGTTGTATTAAAAAAAAGTTTTTTAACATTATGCTCAGGACCAGTGTTCAGCAGTTAGATGGCAAGTTTGCACTCACTGAACCACAGATACCTCGTAATGTAACTCTTGTGTTCATTGCAAATGGACCAGATTAACTTTGTGCTACATAATTAGAAATAGTTAGGCATGTCTATCTCTATAATTTATATTAGGATGGCATCTTAAAGTGTATTTAGAATATTTTTTACCCGTGGCTTTTTCAAAGACTTTCTGTTCCATTTCAGGGAAAACTGTCTGTCTGTGTGTTTGTTTATTTATTTACTTTTAAGTTGACTTGTTTGCCCGAAGATCTTTCATTTGCATAATCTATGTGAGTAAGATAAACTTTTACCTTCGTCTCTGGTGAGATGTGGAAGTATTTCCAAGTGATACTTATGGGTCGCTTTCTACTAATTTTGTAAGGAAAAAAAAAATTGAATGAACTGATAAGTCTTACACAAGTTCCTCAAGGTGGCAATATTTTATGGAACAAGGAGTTTAGATTTTATAAAGTCCATATACACTTTAGGTTTTTTTCTAGCAGCCATCTGTGCCGTAACTCATGATTTCTTGTGCGTTTTTAATCAGCATCTAGTTATGCAGAGCCCCGGCGTTATTGCCATCTAAATACTTAAAAGAGTAAAGTGCTGCAGGATATTAGTGGAATTACGGTGTGCACTTTCTTTCTGTACCTGAGCAGATGATGTGCAAATCAAGGCCTCCCAGAGGCACATCTGCTGAGCCGCTGGAGAGCTCGGATGGCAACAGGAACCTGGGGCTGGCGTCTGAGGCTGCCAGGGGGCCTGGCCTTCTCACGGTTTGGCCTTGGGTCCTCCGGGGTTCGGGAAGATGGATGGGTGCCCTCTCACTCCTGGCTGACTCTGACCAGCCCCTCAGTACTGAAAGAAGAGGCGAACCGGCAGTGCAGTGTGATTACCACCTACCCTGATTTTTTGCAGCATTTTAATTGCATTGCGTGGCCTTGGAATTATGGTTCCTTTAAATGGATACGTAACGATTTTTTTCCCCTCCGTTATATGTAATTTAGCTGGGAAAAAAAGAACGCAACTGAATTTCATTTCAAACAGAAATGTGTTGCACCAGCTGCAGATTGAGGCCTGGCCTTGATTTGCAAATTTTCACAGATTCAGAGGATGTTCTGCCAGCAGCCAGCGTAAGAGCTGGGATGTGGCCAAAGAGCAGCTTTTCATCGAATATATTCTATTCCAGCTTCCGAATGCACAGATCCAAGGAACTTTTTCCTTGAGAAGACACTGATATATTTACTTGGAATAGCATTATACACACATAAATCAAGAGGCCTGGAAAGAAAATCAGTACTTGCAGGTTTTAGTTCTGAGTCATGGATTTGTTATATGACTTTGGGGTAGTCACTTCTGCTGCTGCACCCTTCTCATTTTAAAAACAAGTGCACTGCATGTAGAATGGGTATCACTGTGAGTCAGGCAGCTACTGTGGAATATGGCTGATCCTTGGGGCTACTTTTTAAAAAACAAAAATTAACATTTTTATTGAAGTGTAACAAACGTACAGAAGAGCGGTCAAGTCATGTGCTTGTGTCTCCATGAATTTTTACATGGTAAAAACACCCATGTAACCACCATCCAGATCAAGAAAGAGAACATTAGCAACACCCATAAAGGCCCTCAGAGGCTCCCTCTCAGTAACTAACCCCACCCCCTTCCCCAAAGGAAAATGCTATTCTGACTTCTAACACCATAAATTGGTTTTTGCGTCTTTTTAAACTTTGTGTAAATGGGATTGTCCATTCTTGCTCTTTGTTTCTGACTGTTCATTCACCAATATGTCTGTAAAATTCATTCATGTTGATGCGTGTGGCAAAATTCCATCACCCAAATGTACTAAAATTTATTGATCTGTTAAAAAAATGAGAGCGTCTTGGGTTAAGTGATGCTGTCGTCTCTCTTTGGCTTGAGGGAGAGATTATATCTGAATGACCAATCAGAGAGCTGTGTTCCGATGTATACGTGACGTGGATGTCTTGTGGCAGCTCACACAAGATAGCGTTTCATGCAAACGCAAATTCCTGAGAAAGTAGGATATAGCAACTTTAAAAAATAGAGAGATTTGGACATAATATGTATCAGAAGAAGGGTTTTTATATATTTTGTCATGCTCTGTACTATTAGATTCATTAAATGTCTATTGAGTGTCACACTATACTAGGTACTTTGAATTCTTAGAGCAAGTCGACAGAGTATTATTCTAGTTTTTTTTTTTTTTTTTAATGAGAAGACTGAGTATGAGCAATTTTAGGTTAGTGGTCTGTTTCTATACAGCTTCAACGTATTGGAACTGTGAATGTAGGCTGTATCATCATGCCTCTTCCACTATATCTTCTTACAAATTACGTAGGCGTGATATTTGCATGCCTGGAGTGTGTATTCTGGTGAATGCTGAAGCTGCAAGTGGGCAGCGCAGACAGATTAGATGGGAATTTCAATATGGTAGAGAAAAATTGTAAGAGCGGTATGGGAGCTATCAGCACGTGGGAGGGAAATGCCAATGGCAGCCTACAGAGTGAGGAAGAGACTGCAGAAGGGGAGGAGTTGTAGGGTGGAATGGTCAGTGAGCATTCAAGGTGGTACAGTGACACATAAAGAGTATGGAATACTTGGGAATGTTGCTGTCATAAGACATCAAGGTGGCTGGCTGGGGTGAAGTGGCAGAAGGAAGGATGTGGTAGGAGTGAGGCTAAAGAAGGAAGCATAGATGAAAGCACAGAGGGCTGGGTTTTCCTCCTAATGAGCTCAGGTTTTTCCATGCCAGGAATGTATAGCCATCAAAAGGCTTTTCATCATGAAAAGTCATGATTATAGGTAGGAGAGTATTCTGGTGCCAATGTCCTTTAGCCAAAGACACATCTGTAATTGGAAAACTTGAATTTGTTGCTCATTGCAATGAGGGAATATCTGTGCTATGGGCAACAGGGGGACATCTCAGTAAGAAGGTGTTAGAAAGGACTTGTTGGATCAGGATTACGGTTGGGTGATTTTTGGGAGGGTCCGAAAAAGTGGGGTTTCATTCTGGGTTGGGATCTATCAGGAAATGGGGATAATTCTATGATTTAGTACCATAATAAATCTTGTGTAAAAGAAGGACAGGAAAGAGGGTTTTAAAGCTGTATTTGGTGAAGGCGCAGCAGCGCCTCGTATTAGTTGGAGAGGGGGATGTTTGGTATTTTTGTCATTTGCGCAGTGAATTTATTTGTGCGTGTGTAAAAAAGATTATGAAGTGGTCTTGGTTTTGGTCTCATTTCATCACAGTAACCTTGGCTGATGTTGGCATTCTTTTAAGATTGTTTATACCAATGGAAGAGTCCCATGGCCCAGCTGTGAGTTTCAGGCCAATTTCTGGAGGGGCTGCTTTTCTGTTTCTTAGTGGTTAGGAATGTGGTATGTAAACTCAGTCTGGCCCTTCTCATATCCTGGATCCATTGTGTCTCACCTTTGAAAAATACTTATTTTCCCTGTGTCTCAATTTCTTATCTGAAGATGGGACTCTTTTGAAGAGTTATGAAGAATATATGGGATATGTACCCAACATAGGGGCACCTAAATATACAAGGCAAATATTAACATACTTAAAGCGAGAAGCAGGCAGCAATACAGTAACAGTAGAGGATTTCACTACCCCCCTTTCCACAATGGATAGATCATCTGGACAGAAAATCAACAAGGAAACATTGGATTTAAACTACACATTAGACCATAAGGTCTTTTTTTTTTTTAGACCATAAGGTCTTAACAAAAATTTACAGAACATCCCATCCAACAGCAGCAGGATACACTTTCTTCTCAAGTGCACATGGAACATTTTCCAGGATAGATCATATGTTATAAAAGAAGTCTTAATAGATTTAAAAAGATTGAAGTCACAGCCAGCATCTTTTCTGATCCCAGTGGTATGAAACTAGGTGGTGAAATATCTGTGCACTTAAAAGTGAAAGATGTTGGTGAAAGAAATTGGAGAAGACACAAACAAATGAAAGATATTTCCTGCTTGTGGACTGACAAAATGAATGTAGTTAAAATGTCCACACTTCCCAAAGCAACGGGCAATACAATCCCTTTGAAATTCCAATGGCATATTTTATAGAAATAGAATAATCCTAAAGATTGAATGGAAACATGAAAGACCCCGAATAGCCAAAGCAATCTCGAGAAGGAAGAACAAAGCTGGAGGCATCACACGTCCTTATTTCAGACTATGTAACAGAGCTATGGTATTCAAAATAGTATAGTATCAGCATAAAAACACATATAGATAAATGGAACAGATAGAGAATGGACAAATAAACCCACACGTATATGGTCAATTAATTTATGATAGAGAGTTATATTTATGACAGAGAGTATATGATGAGGAAAGGATAGTCCCTTCAATAAATGGTGTTGGGAAAACTGACAGCCATGTGAAAAAGAATGAAACTGGACTCCTCTCTCACACCATATCAAAAATCAATTCAAAATGGATTCAAGGGTTGAATGTAAGACCTGAAACATAAAATTCCTGGAAGAAAACACAGGGGGAAAGCTCCTTAACATTGGTCTTGGCAATGACTTTTTAGATTTGACACCAAAAGGAAATGTAACAAAAGTAGAAATAAACAAATGGGACTACATCAATTGAAAAAGCTTCTGTATAGCAAAGGACATCATCAACAAAATGAAAAGGCAGCCTACCTAATGGGAGGAAATATTTGTAAACCATATATTTGGTAAAGGGTTAATATCCAAAATAGGTAAAGAACTCCTACAACTCAATAGCAAAACCCAAATAATCTGATTAATAAATGGACAGAAGACATTTTTCCCAAAGACATCTTTCCCAAAGAAGACATACATACAGCTCGTAGGTACCTGAAAAGATACTCATTATCACTAACCATCAGAGAAATGCAGATCAAAAGCATGATGAAATATCACCTCACACCTATTAAAATGGCTTTGTTCCAAAAGACCAGAGAAGACAAATGTTGGTGGGGATCTAGAGAAAAGGGAACCATGTGCACTGTTGGTGGGAATGCAAACCAGATGCAGCCACTAGGCAAAACAGTATGGAGGTTCCTCAAAAAATAAAAAATGGAGCTACAACACGATGTAGCCGTCCCACTTCTGGTTATATATACAAAGAAAACAGATTATCAGAGCGATATCTACGTTTGCCATGTTCACTGCAGCATTATTAACAAAAGCCAAGATATGGAAACAACCTAAGTGTCCATCAACAGATAAATGGATAAATGACATGTGATATATACATACTGTGGAATTCTATTCACTGTATATGAGAAAAGAAATCCTGCCATTTCAGACAACATGGATGGAACTTAAGGGCTTTATGCTACGTGAAATAAGCCAGAGAAAGACAAATACTGTACAATATTACTTATATGTGGAGTTAAACCCATAGACACAGAAAGTAGAAAGTTGTTGCTGGGGGTGTAGGAGGTTGGGGGAAATAGGGAGAAGTTGGTAGAAGGGTACAAATTCTGCTGTAAGGTGAATGGGGTCTGAGGATCTAATGTAAAACATGGTGATTATAGTTGATAACACTGTACACTGTATTGCATAATTGAAATTTGCTAAGAGAGTAGAATTTAAATGTTCTCATCAAAAAAGAAAAAAAAAAGGTATGTGAGGAGATGGACGTGTTAATGAACTAGATGGGGGAATCCTTTTACAAAGTGTATGTATATCAGGGCGCCTGGGTAGTGCAGTCGGATAGGCATGCGATTCTTGGCTTTAGATCAGGTTTTGATCTCCTGGTCATGAGACTGAGCCCATGTAGAGCCCCACCTGAAGCCCCACCACTCCCCTAAGTGGAGCCCCCATTGAGCCTTGTGTGGAGCCCCCGCCTTCGTGCTCCCATGGAGCCCTGCCTCCGGGCTCCATGCTCAGTGGGGAGTCTGCTTGAGATTCTGTCCCTCTCTATCTGCCCCTCCCATTCATTTTCTCTCTCTGTAAAGTAAGGAAATAAATCTTTTTAAAAAAGTATACTCACATCAAAGTACCGTGACATGCGCTTTAAGTTGCTTACAATTTTATGTATCAATTATGCATCAATAAAACAAACTAAAAAAAGAATCTGTGTGATAATATATGTAAAATACTTAAGACAGTGCCTTGCATGTGGTGAAGTCTCAATAAATTCTAGTAGTAGTAGTACTGGTAGTGCGTTGTAGTAGTAGTAAAAGGCAGAGGAGGGGGAGGAAGAGGAGTGGTATTTTGGCAAGGTAACTCCCATCAGAGGGGAAAGTAGGCATGAAGAAGGAGAGATGGAGAATTTCATTAGGAGCATTGTCCAGGAATGCATATGATAGATGGTTCTCTCTTAACCTGTGCCGTGGAGGTAAGCATGGAGAGAGGGTGCAGTCGGTGAGCGCTAACCCTGGGAGCTCTTGTTCACCAGTGGTGGGTTGAAGGGAAGGAGAGGAAATGAGACAGTTTCCATTTACTTCTGGTTTGGATGAATGTGTGGGAAGTGAGGTCACCACTAGAGACTGGGAATACAAGAGCAGAAGAACACATTGAAAAGCAGACATTAGAGCCAGATGGAAATGTTCAGCAGGCTGCTGATGATACAGGACTGAAGCTCAGGGGAGAGGTCAAGCACCATAGCCTTTTGCACTCTCTGATCTCTCATAGATGGGCCAGCTGTCTAGGTGAGAAAAGAAGTGCCACTGACCTTGCCCGCCGTGGCTCCCGTGGCTCCCGTCTGTAGGACTGTGGGAAAGGGCTTGTTATTTTGTATGCAGTATCAAACCCAGGCCCACCTCAGTAGACTGTCAAAAGTTATGGATTTGTCTTTAATCAACAACGTGAAATTTTTCTGTGCCAAGATCTTGTCAGAGATTTTTAACCTTGAACTCTTTTCAGCACGATACTTAATCAAAAGCTTGGATGGGAAAAATTGTATGTATAGAATGCCTGAATGGTGTACAGCTTATAGATGGTTTATTAGATGTCTGATATATCATCTATGTATCTATGTATCTATCTATCTATCTATCTATCTATCATCTGTCATCTATTTGTTTTTATTAATCTGGCCATCAGATTTGCTGGGTAACCGGATTGTTTCAGATCGGTTCCTATAGGATTGTGTTTACTGACCTGTGATTTGGCATTATGCCATCAGCCTACATTGAGAAATATTATAAGAAACAGCCAAGGGAACTAGGGTTTACTCTCTTATTCACTGTTTTAATATACTGGAGAATCAGAGTCTTTATATTGCACAGGGGAATTTATGAGGACTCTTGGGAAAAAGTCTCTCTGAGACATCAATAGCATATATTTCCTTCCTTGACATGGGGAATTGGGTGGCTGATGATGTTTCCTTCTGTGCACTGATCACTGGGAAGCTCAGAGTAAAATATATGGTCTTGAATGAAGCATCCTATTATTACTGTATGTGCTCATGTACTAACCATACCTCTAGTTTTATTTTCTTTCTCCTATTTTTATTTTCCCTTAAACGTCATTTTTTTGATTGTTCTAGTCTTGTAGTGGTAAATCGCTCCAGTTCTTGTTTCGAACGAGGAGTGTAGATGTGCACTGGAGCGTGCACACACATACAGAGAATCATATATTTTTTAGTAGCATTAATGGAACAGTCTGGACAAAAGTGTTTTATTCAAGGGAAGTTGGCTCTTCTTTGTGGAATATGAAAGAAACACCTTAATTTCTATCACTCCAGAGTTTTACCTTGATGGCAAAGACAGACTAAAAAAAGTACAATATGTGATAAAATATGGGTCAGCCCTCTTGCTTCTATGCATATTAGGAAGAGTGTATTAGGAAAAGCTCCACACTTGAAATCAGAAGATTTCTTGGTCTGTTCCTAACTATGCGGCCTTGGAAAAGCTGCTTAATTTCTGTGGGCTTTGGATTTCTTAGTAGAGTGAGCATGAAAATACCTGCTCTACCTACCTTATCTTTATTGTAAAGATTACATTAAATAAGACATGAGCCTCTGTAAACTGTAAAGAGGTATAGGCAAGATTGCTCTTCAGGCGTTGATTCTATGAGGAGTATAGTTTAACTTTGTCTAAAGAGTACCTACCTTAGCTTTAGAACAGAAGTCACTAACTCAAATGCCACTATGAATGAACAGGGGGAGAGAAAAACATACTGTGATTCTCAGCAGTTTTTTGTCTCATTTTTTGATAGAGGCATTAGTAAGAGACATATTGAACCTATATCTTAATTTTACAATAGGAAAAATGCAACTGACACTCAGCCAGAGTGTGAGGGGTAACAGGATGTGGCAGAAACAGGCCAACAGGAGAGGGGCTGTGCCCTGAGCAGGAGGCAACCACTGTTGAGTGCTTCCTAGTGGTTTCCAGGCAGGAATGGGAGCTTGTGTTCACAGATAACTTTTTTCAAGAGAATACAGACAATTTTGTGTAAGTTCTCCTGATTTATAACTTCAGCAATTCAAATTCTAAAAAAAATACGCTGTGTAACATTGTTCGGGAAAACCGAATATTGTATTCAACCTTTGGGATACTAGTTCATGATATCTGCTCTGGAAAGAGTTTTCAAAATTCACCTTGTGTTTGAGGCCACATAGGCTCAAGAAAGGATACATTCATAAGTCGTTTTTAGAAAGCAAGCGTGCATCTATTTTACCAAGTGTTACAAGGCTTTTTCTCTGGTGAGTATTCATTAGACCTATACATTGTGTTCTGAATATATTGTTTTGTTTCTAAAATGCACTCTTTACTATGAATGTGTTTTAGAGGCATACATTAAAACACAAGGCTAATATGGATGTAAAATACAAAAGTAGCAGTATTTATAGACGATTATTTGTAAATAACGTACAATTTTGCTTAGCATTGGTGTTCTTTGCCTAGTGGTTGATAACATAACGTTATATACATATGGTAGTTCTGGAGGCTGTTTTCCACGGACATCAAAGAACTGTTGGCTGTTCACTTGATTATAGTATTCTCTATGGATAGGAGGTCACAAAATATCAGGAAGAAAGTAGGATGCAATTTAATTACCTAGATTATATATAAATATAGTCAGTCCTCATTATTTGCAGATTCCATGTTTGCATATTTGCCCACTTGCTGAAATTTATTTGTAGCCTCAAAGTCAATACTCATGGCACGTTCACCGTCATGCTCAGACATGTGCGGAATGGTGAAAAATTAGGGTCATCTGAGGTGAATGTTCTCAACTGAGGTCAAATAAGGCAACATTCTGCCTACTTGTTTCAGCTCTCCTACTGTAGACAAGTGTCCTTTTCATGGTGATTTTAGTGTCATTTCTTTTCTTTTCCTGCACTTTTAGGCCTTTTGTTGGTGATTTCCCTGTTTAAAATGGCCCCTAAGCGTAGTGCTGAAATGATATTTAGGGTTCCCAAGTGCAGGAAGGCTGTGATGTGCTTCATGGAGAAAGCACATGAGCTGGATAAGCTTTGTGCAGGCATGAGTTACAGCATGACTGTGCTGTTCAGTGTGAATGAATGAACAGGATATAGTAAATAAGTTGTCTTTAAAGAGAAACGGACATAAGGCACAGTTCTGTATTGATCACTTGAAGAGAATGTGACCAGAGGCTTTCAGGAACCAAACCCTGTATTTTCCCTAGGAGCAATGATTCAGTATTCATTAAATCAGTGTTTGCAGCAATGTCCCAGAACATAAGTACTGCAAATAACTATTCTGAGTAGACTGTATATGAAAATAATGAGATAATTGAGTATTTTTTTCAATAGGTACACACACTTGTAAATACTACTTTAGTATTGCAAGAAGTCTCTGACAAATTCAGTAGCTACATAATAAATTGTAAATGCGTTTTTCGCAGAGATATCCCTGTTCGCGTGTCACATAACAATAAATAGAGGGGTGCATAAACACTGGCCGAGACCCTAACCCACATGGGTTCTTGTCCTAGCCCTGGCACTGATTAGCTGTATGATCTCGGACAAGCTATTTTTACTCTGTTTGGGCTCCATTTTCTCATCACTAAAATAATGAGAAGAGTGCTTATAATTAAGAAGGTCACAACGAATAGCACAGTAAAATTGAAACAGTAAGCAAATATGAAATGATGTATAATTAAGCATAAATTAGATCCTTTTGAGCAACGGGTTTCAATCGACATGGACGGTAGAGACGTGGCTGATGGTGGCTCGAATCACCTGGTGGGGAGCAGAATTTTTCCGATTAACCACATATAATCCCCTCTCCGCTTTGTCCTTTTCTAAGAAAATAAGAACATGTTGTCCCAAAATAAGATTTTGAACCCTTGGTAATGAGTGTCATATGAGTTTCCAGAAAAGGCCCGCAGCATCCTTGCCTTCTCCGGATTTGTCCCTCCCACAGCTTTGCTTGCAAGGTCACACCCCTGAAGGGGCTGCTCTTTCACATTCCTGCCCTTCCTGCAACCAGGTTGGTCAGTGCTTCCTGGGCATGTTTCTCTTCCATGGAACCAAAGGGTATAACAAAAACAGAATTGAACCTGAGTCCTGTTTAGTGAAAACCTACTGAATGCTTTGTATTTGTTGTATCCATTTAAAACCAGTGTGTGTGTGTGGGGGTCTCTGCTTAGAGACCTCTGAGGCTCAGAGGGGTTAAATGACCGACAAATAAGTAAGTACATCAAAGCCAAGACCAGAACCTGAGTCTCCCTGAAGCCACAGGCCTTGATTGTTACATACTGTCCCCGTGAATGTAAAAAAGGCTTCATGAAGGAGGTAAGGGCGCTGGTGATGGGGCGGGTTTACAGCTAAAGGAGAGATGAGTCTTTCACATTGTTGATCACATGGCATCTGTTGTCTGTTACCAGGACTAGAAGTCTGGTAGTTGGCCCTTCTGCCAAATGCATCTTAGTATGGGAGTTGCCAAGGAAAGCCCAGCACAGGCACTGATTAGAGCAATGCTTTTCCTCACATAGAGAAGAGACAGAGCAGGACCGGCTCCAGTAGTACGCGTCAGCCCCCACCGGCCAGTGGGTGCTTCCCAGCAGCAAACACAGAGTCATTGACCCCTTTTGTGCTGCAGCAGAAGGACCCTGTCTCCTGCCCACAGAGGACACATACAAAGAGTAGCGGGGCTGGCCAGGTACCCTATGAAGCACATGCTTAAGCAGAACAAAGGAGCGAGCGCACATTGAGTCCGCAACAGGGGAAGGTAGTCCCAAGCAAGGCAATAAGCCCAGTACAAGCTGGGAGGGCACCTTCTCTCATGTTAACGTGTGCTCCAGGCCCAAGGCGCATTCCTATGCAGCCAAGTGGGGTCGAAAGATTGCATGCACGAGACTGCCTTTCCCAACACATGTAGAAGTAAAGACATCATAAGATGTCTATATTATGGAAGTAAGTGTGGGAAACTTTGGGTGAAAAGTCAGATATGAGCTAAATATTCCTATTGTTCAGTATAGTCCAGATCAGTCATCATAGAAAGGCTCCAGAATTAGGCAGGAAAGTTCAGGGCTATGGGGGAACTGTGCCCCATTTTCGACATGGTTAAAAGTGGGGTGGATCTGCCAAAAAAATCAGAGTCAGGGAGGGGGTAGAATGGAACTGCATAAATCACAATTTTATATTGAGGAAGACTTCTTCCTGAGAGAGTAGAATATTCCCCCTGTGGATTTTTGCAGACCTTCATTTACATCTCTAGGTTTTTGTATCAGAAGGCCTCGAACACCACCTTTAGTGCTATTTTATGAAATTCCTTTAACGGGTGACTATATGTAAGTGATGTTCTTTCATCTTTCTGTCATAATCATCTTTGTAGACCTTAGGTATGACTTGACATTTCAGAAAACACTGGTCATAATAATGGCAAATGTATGGTGAATTGTGCTTCTGAGGCGTCAATCATCAATTGGGAGCTTTTGAGCTAAAATATTCCTCTCAGGTGTAGCACAAAAAAGCAGTGAATTGTTTGAAACAAAATGAAAAAAGAATTAAAAGAGAAAAACAAAACAAAACTCAGCGGAACTCTTTTGGCATAAAACATTGCCCACAGTCATTTGCTCCATATTTTTAACCTGAAAAAAAAAACACCTCTTTTTATTTGTTCTGTCGACATAACAGGGTTATGTGTAGAAAAAGATTAATTCTAAATTAAATGCTAGCTTTTTCAGTGTAAGCCTGCATCCTCCAGTTTTGTTCTCACACACCACTTTTTGTCTCTTAACAATTCTTCATGTATTTTAAAGCACGGCATGCTAAAGAGATTTTGATTTCATCTTCAGAGATTTATATACTTTTACATGTTTATTCAAATCCCAGAAAGGAGAAATCTAAAGAAAGAAAGCCAGTTAAACAAATAAACACTTCTGTTTACCAAACAGCATTCTGTAAAGAAAACCACACTGGCGATTTTGCTATTGTACCCAGAATTTGATGTTTTGGGAGTGAAGAAGCTATACACATATAACAAATAGCAACAATGACAACAAAATAAGGGATTCTTTTTCCCCAGGGGAAAAAAAGGCTAGGAAAAAAGAGAGTACTATTCTTTTATCAGAAGTATTTTACGTATATTTTACCATTTCCTATACCTGTATAGGAAATTGTTTTCATTGTTTTCAGCCTTTCAAAGATTTTAATCAATGATTATGGAGCCAAGTCTCTGTCTGTGTTTAAGCACCGCAGTGAAACCTTTCTATTGTAAGGATGATTTTCATTACTTTAAAATGAGGAATTATTTAGTGAAAATGACAATACAGCCAGCCAGTTCCTTTTTTAATAGTAGGCTTGGGGCTTTTTGCTTGAATTAACTGGATAACTACATGTTGTGCAGTTCACTTTACTTCTACACAAAATTTGATTCTTGGTTTATGGGACTATAAACCAAGCACTTGATGTGGTGTATTCAGTCACGGAAGTTGCCCATTTGTTGGGGGGAAAAGTCTTATTCTTGTAGATCACTCAGAACGGTGATCAAGCCGGTCCTCCAAGTAGCTGGCATTCTTAACAAGCAATTAGGATATAGACACAGCAGAACAATGAGACTGTTTGAAAGGGTCTCTGCTTTCCTTTTAACTACCAACTGTTGCATGTTCATAAGGAAAATGGTCTTTTTTTATTGTCTTATTTTTAAAGGACACCAAGACAGTTCAAAAACAGAAGGTACCGATTTGTTGTCAAACGAAACTGATCCTCTCTCCCATCATGGTACTTACTAGACCATGTGACTTTGTTCTAGTTTATCTCACCACGCTTCCTCTTTAAAATATAGTGTTTGGATTAGGTAAAAACGTAAGCTGAGGGAATTCACAGAACAGAAAAACTAAGGAACAAATACTGTAGATCGGCATAGGTTTGCCAAGTTTTAGTCTGCCGGATAAACACAGGTCACCCTTCCCCCAGCAAACCGCCGTCATTATTGCCATCATCCCATCAAACAAAGTCTAAACGTCGCTCGAGTAGGAATTACACTCTCAGAATAACAGGTAATTCTTCATATGGAACAAATTAAACTTTGTGAAAACTTGCTGCATTACTCTGACCTTTCTCATTTTGACTTGAATAGTGAATATATCGGGAAGGAGCAGCAGCAACCTCGGGACCCCTATCTGGAACCTTCTGGGCTAGATTATTATCCATCTCTCTCTCTCACCATTTCTGCTTCTATCCCTGCAAGCTTTAAAGTTCTTTGATTTTATGATTCTAAGTTTTGTTTAAGCATACATTTATAAGCTAGAGAAAAAGATAAAGTCTAGGGGCGCCTGGGAGGCTCAGTGGGTGAAAGCCTCTGTCTTCAGCTCAGGTCATGATCTCAGGGTCCTGGGATTGAGCCCCGCATCAGGCTCTCTGCTCAGCAGGGAGCCTGCTTCCCCCTCTCTCTGCCTGCCTCTCTGCCTACTTGTGATCTCTCTCTCTGTCAAATAAATAAATAAATCTTTTTTTAAAAAAAGATAAAGTCTATTGCCAGATTTTGATTTTTTTTTTTCATACTTCTTGTGGACTTCTATCTCACTCATCTCTTTTACCAACTGGAGGTTCTTTCACAAAATGGTTTGAGCTGACGTGTCCATTGAGAAGGAGGGGCACAGAGCAGGAGCTCAAATTAGTGAGCATGAAGTCTGAGTGGGAGAGCCCTTTTTTATATCCCCTTAATGAATATTAGGGGATACAGAGAAAAATAGGGCATAGTGTTGAGACCTGTGGGTTGGGCAGTCATAGAAGTCTGGTGTAGATTTCCCAAGTTGATAAGTATTGGTTGGGAGAATGAATGAATGAATGAACATTTTTTTTCACTTCATTAAGTCCTCCTGATGAAAGTACTTAAGTTGGATTCATGATGTTCTAAAACTGTTTGTATTTGGGAAATCATTATGACTTAATGGATCACCTGGTAGAATACACTGAATCACTAAACTGACTATAGAGATTTCTTTTCATATCTCAACACAGTATTCAGAGTGACATTGTCAATAGAGGAAACTGCTCTGAGGCCATAATTAAGAGATGCTGTAGATCATTTTAGGAATGATTTTTTTTTTCTCCCTGCTTTTGCAGACTTACACATTTTTTTTTTCTTTTGAAGCTTCTTAAATCCCAGATGAAACTAGCTCTTAGCAGTTGTTCTCTTTTGTGGGATTAATTTTAAAAGAAAATAAAAAGATGTAACATAAAATTAACACCTAAGCCATTTGATTACATATCAGACCATAAATACAAAAGAACTAGGTTTGATTTTCAGAAGATCGTTTTGGGAATTTTTTCTACTCAGACTTCTTTTTGCCACTTGTGTCTCACCTACATGTTTTTCCCTCCGTTTTCTCACTGGGAGTGTGTGCAGGGCAAGCAGCCCAGTTTTAGTAATTGTCCTTGCTTGGGTCTTACCTAATCAACACCAGTCACTCAGGTTTTTGCGTCCTGACATGCATTGTAAATGGCCCAGGAATATCAGAGGGGAAAACCTGGCTTACCAGGTTTAAACAATGTCAGGTTATAAATTATATTGACCAAGGCCAAAATATTGAAATCTGAGTCCCCCAAAACTCCATTTTGCATTTGACGCTAGCATGGGTGTCCTTTCGTTTTGCTGTGTACTGACACATACTAACATTAGATTTCTACAAAAGCTGACATTATAGGATGGTTTAGGTGTTCAGGGAGAGTAAAGACAGAAGCTGGGCATTACAGACACATTATAAGTAATTGCCTGAATTGGATTTTTTTTTTTTTTTTTTTTGCAGTAGGTCACCTTCTACAACTTAATGGTTCAAATTCAAGTTTGATCTATATTCTTTTTATAAACAGCATTCACATGTTTTCTGTTGGTTTCCCTTTTAAATGCTTGTGCATATGCCTAAAGATAAAGGAGATAATCTTACATGTACCTTTGAATTATTGATGACTTAATTCATCACGATCTTAGGAAGATAAAATAGGAAAGCAATTTGTGTTTTTATGATTCGGGGGCCTTGAGTGGGAAGCATACAGATCATTTTTACTCTAGATACCTCTGACATTTTAGTACATTTCCACCATGTTATATTTTAGAGAGAAACTATACTACATATGCATTATAAGTGGATTGAGCCAGAAAAAATTTTGCTGAAATAGTTTAACATGACAATATTTAACTTTACATAGAGTGAAGAAATTTTACAGTGAGGAAAACTTTGTTAGCTGCTAACTTTGTCATACTATTAATTTTCAAGGTATATTTTCAAGGCATTCTCTTAATTGACATAATCTTATATGAGTAAATAGTTTATTATTTATTCTGGCTAATACTATAATATCTAGTTTATTTAACAGCTAAATCACATCAGCTTCTGAGAAATAACTTAGCCTTCTGGTATCCCCATTTTATTTGGTCCCATTTCTCTGATGTTATCAAAACTGTCTCTATTAAGATAGGAAAAATAGTTTCTTGTAAGCTTTGTAAGGTTCTTGTTCATTCCATTGCAAACACATTTATGGAGAGTTCACCATATTCTTGTCTTTTGCTAGACATGGGTTATCCTGCATGTTTCCCAGCTCACAGTCGGCTGGTTAGGAGACAGATAAGAAAATCAGTAATTATCGTATATTGTCTACTATGATTAACCAACCAGAGAGCATTATGGGACTGCTAAAGATATATTCTTACTTTCGAATATTAATTGGAGAACAGTGTTGGTATTCATCCATTTCAGATAAGTCAGTCTTTAAATTTTATAGTTGACAATAAACTCAGCAATTTTAAAGCAAGACTTAGGCTACAGAAAAATCCAATTTGATCTGGAAGTGTGATCTTCATATATCTAGGGCAAAACATGGGAAATCAGAGAATTACTAAAATGATACTGAATGCATTGAACCTATTTTTATCCTCCATGTTGATAATGCAATACTTTTCCCATGGAGTCTTTGAAGTATGTGTGTTGTGTCATGTTTTTAAAAGCAAGCAGATGAAAAAAAAATAAATAAAAGCAAGCAGATGGAACTTATTAAAGAACATTGATTCTTTGGTTTTTGAGGAAATTTCTAGCTTGTTCCAATTTTGTTTCATTACTGTATTACAGGTTGCATTGGTGGATGGTATATCTTCATTTTAAAGAAGAATAAGTAGTGAAAGTGAAACATTTTCTTTGACTTTTTATCCCATTTGGATGGAAAAAGTGTTGTTTGTTTTTGTTTTTGGTTTTGTTTTCTTCTGGTTTACACCGTGAATTGTTGGCTTATTTATCCTACATCAAGTCCCTTAGAGGGAAAAGGATGTCTTGGGGCTTGGTGCCCAAAGGACTCCCTTGTCCTGGATGCCACCAGTTTGTTCTCATCAAAATTCAAGAGCACTGGTATGACAGGAGGGGTAGGGAGGATAGAACCAAGAGAAACGTAAGGGAGGCAGAGAGATGAAAGTGGGACTCCAAAAAAGATAAATGGTTTTGCTGTCAGTGCAGTGTAATGAAAATGAAATCAGTGTAGGCAGCACCCATTTCCCTCATCATGCCTAGCCCCAAACACTGCTTTAAATAAAACATATTTCTTTTATTTCCCATTTCTTGCTTGCTAACTTAAAGATAAATGACTTGCTTGCAAGTGCAGTGAAAAGGAAATAAAATCAGTAACAGGCAGTGCCCAAAATGCCCCAGCTGCTTAACGGTCTGGCCTTGAGCAATACAGTTTTTATGGAAAAGTTTTACTGTTTGCTGTTAAGGAAACAAAAGCAACTCTCCCGCACCCCCTCCCCCAACTCTAAAAATAAATAAATAAATAAATAAATAAATAAATAAATAAATAAATAAAAATAAATAAAATCAAAATAAAATAGAGCTCCAAAATGAAAGCTCAAAAAAGCCAAAGCAATTCAGAGTCACGCACGTAGTTGGTTCCTGGGGCCACTGCGATGTGAACTGTGTGAGGAGAAACGTGGCCACTGGAATTTTGTGCTCAGCGCTCGAGCTCAAGGCTGCTTTCCTGCGATGGGAGAACTCCTGGTCGTGCTCCTGCAGCGGGGGGTCAGCCGCTGGTAATGAGGACCAGGGCTGTTTCTAGGTAGGCAATTGGATAAGCAATTAAATAGTTTATGAGCAGCAGTTTGGGGCACTCTGAACGGCTGGCAATTAGACAGCTCCATAACTGAAGCCACGAGGCAATTGGCTACACTGGGCAGGAGAGTTAGCATTAAGAAGTCAAATAAAAGGGCTTTCCTAGCAAAAATAATGGGAAACATTTAGTGAGTATCTCCTCCTGTGCCTGACACTAATCATAGATCGTTAACTTCTCCAGTTTCTTTAACTTTTAGAACGGTGCTTCTCAACCTTAGAATCTGATTTCCCAGGGCTTAGCAGGGATCGTGCAAATTCAAGACAGCTCTCTCAGTGAATTTTACCTGACCAGAGGACATTTCATTGCTTTGCCATCAAAGTTGTGAATTACATCTGGTATGGAGCTGCTCACGTGTGATTTCCCTGTACTTCGGGTGTCCAAAAGAACTGTGAAATACAGACTTCTGGGGAAGGTGGTATTGGGTATGGTCAAGTATGCTGGGTAGAAAGAACCTCATGGAAGAGGTGGCACTCAAGCCAAAGATGTTGGCAAACCCAGATTTCGATGGGGGAAGAGGAACAGGTAGGTTATAGGTGTTCTACATGATGGGCATGCATTTATGTGCATGTATTGAGGAAAATGGCCCAGTCTGCGAGGAAGGTGGAAGGGAGAAGCAAAAGGTAGGAATGGGGAGTCAAATATGGATCAGTTGGATGTCCAGGATGCAAAGTTGAGTTTAAAAATGGTTTGATCAACTCTATAAAAGAGAAAAATTGAGTTGAGATTAACACACTCCTTCTCTACATTCTTTTCTCCTTTAATTATGTCTCTTCCATGACTATTCATTCCAGAGATATTTACTGAGCATTTACTATATGCTGGGCAGTGGGCCAGGCACTGGGCCAAAGTGAGGTATAACAGACCGACAGAGACAACTGCCCTTGGAGAACTTCCAGGATAGCACCTTGCTGCTCAGTGCTCTGGCAGTATCAGCATCAGGCATCATCTGCAAGCTTGTTAGAAATACATCGTCTCAGCTCCAGCCTAGACCGACTGAGTCAGAATCTGCATTTAAGCAAGATTCCCAGGTGATTTGTATGGACATTAATGTTTGAGAAGTACTAAACAAGTCAGCTTTTAGCACTTGTCTCTATTCTCCTTCACTGAAGTTATTACTGTCTGTGAAGGAGAGTCTGATTTAGGAGAAGATGAATACATTTCCAAGAATGAACAAAGTAAATAGGAACATGTAAAAATATGAAGGAAATAAAGTCCCGATGGTCATCTGGTACTTGATTTAACGTCTCTGGTGATAGGGAGGATGCTCATTACCTTTTTATCTCTTCTTCAGCTTCTACCTCAGGGCCAAGCACTTTGGTGGTGCCCCATGAGGACTGATGGATTTTTCAAATGGTGAGAAATGAATAAAAATTAAATAAGAAAATAGAGATTATTTCTGAGTATTTACCAATATATACTAATGTCTTACTGTGAGATATAAACCTAGGAGAAAAATTGTAAGGAAAGCTACTTTTAGCAGATTTGAAAGTTGTCTGAATTGAGGAATGTTAAAAATTCAGAATTTGGAATAGGAAAGAGAGGTAATCCAGGTGAAGATAATTGAGGTCTAGTTTTAGAAAAGAAGGTGGTTTGGGGAGATATTGTGACGAATTTGTGACAGTAATGGGATTAAAATAATAGCTCTGCACTACTGAAGATTTCTTGTTCCATGCAATAAAAATGGATGGACACGGGCTGAAGGGACCCAGTAGGTGGAAATTCACCAACCTTGATGATTAGGTATATATTAGGTCGGGAATGCATGGTTGTGCCATTAGTAAATCTTGTTTGATCCTCTTGGTTATGTAGCCTGGATACATTTCTGAAGATAGAACTGGGGACAAAAAATACTAATACCACCAGACTGAGTCAGTGATTTGGATTTGGGGCTGAGATGAAGGGTTATTTTGAAACTTGGTCATCTGTATGTTTTTTTTCTTATGTTTTTTTATTGCAAATCTTGTTACTTAAGAAACAGAGGGTTTTAAAAAAGCGTTGTGACACTGGATAATTCAAATTTAAGTGACAGTGCATGGAGAGAAGTGATGTTTTTATGGTCCAGATATTTGGGGATGAAAGTCAACCTCTGATTTTCTATAGCTAGTGAAATGGGATAATTTTAGGTTTATTCAGAGGACTCTGAATGACTTTTCTAATTACTCTCTCTTCTTTTGATTCTTTTAAAGTGGAAAGAGAAGACAGCAGTGGCTTTTACTGTTAGAATTGTATTTCAAGGGGCACGGTGTAAAATAATAACATTATAGTGCTCACAGAGAGCAAGAATCTTTGTGTAATATATTGTTCAGCAAATCATTCATCATCATAATTGCCATACTCGACACTTGGCTCATTTGTAGATTTTTCCTTTCTCGCCAGAATTTTTCTTCAGTAAAAATGATTTAAAGAGTAGCTATAGGGTTCAATCCCATCCTTCACGATAGAACAGGGACAAGAAGAGTTCTTTTCCAAAGCTACTTCCACTCAAATTCTAGTTTATTGTGATTGCACATTCCTCAGGAGCTTGCCAATCACAGCATTTTCTTTATGTTCTCTTGGGGGCGAATTCCATATTCTGTCAAGAGGTTTTAAGAAGTAGACCCTGTGACTGCTGCAAAACCCTTAGATGCCATTTTGTATCTATTTTAGGAAGACTCATTCTTTGAGGCACAGAGTTGAAGTTCAGATGAACCAGTGGGCACACAAATTTAATGCTAGAAATTACTTTGGCATTTAGGCATCTTTTATTTCAGTCTTTTCTTTGATGGGCCAGAGAAATAAAGATGGAACTTAAGACAAGTGACTTGGCACCAAACACTAGACTACACTCTGGGTTGCTTCCCCCGGTTCCTGCCAGCCACCTCCCGGCACACACACAGCACCCGTTGGGGTATGAACCTCCGGTCATAATCACGCAGGTCTGTCCCATAGAACCTTATGTATAGGAATTCTAAGATGAACATCTATCAATTTGAGTTTATTGAATAAAGAATTTAGTAAAACATTTCCCAGAGACTGCGGCAGCAATTCAGAATACTCAGTTTTATATTTCTGGTGATAATATTTTTCAGCCAAAAATTGGAGACCATTGGTTGATGAGTGGGCAGAATATTTGAAATCAGAGCTGCCTTGAAAAACCTAGGGTGTATGCTTGCCCTGTGTGTATTTCTGTTAAAGAATAGTTTCATGAGCAATTATTTCTAAAATGCTTAGTGAGCAAGTGGGATAATACATCGAAAGCATTAAAAAAAGAAAGGAAATGTGTAAATTCAATGTGATTTTCCTTAGACATAGCACTTCCCGAGTAGTCAGGAATGGAGCAGGATGGGAGGGAGAGGAAAGCATTTAGGGTGAGGTTGGAGATGCAATTTATTTTAGGTGCTAGTAAAAGGGAAAAAGAGCTTTAATATTTATTAGGAACCGACATTTGTTCTCTCTTCTAAAACCCAGCAGACAGGTTGTTTTTTCCCCCAACTTTATTGAGAAATTATCAACAAATATAAATGTGTATATTTATAGTGTACAAGGTGATGATTTGGTATGGTGGAATGATTAGCAAGGATTTTTTTTATTGTTTCCAATTTATTATTATCATGTTTAATTGTATTAAAGTACACATAACCTAAACCTTATCACTGTAACCATTTTTTAGTGTACAGGTTAGTGGCATTAAATACATTCACATGGTTGTAGAACCATCACCACCATTCATCTCTGGAACTTCTTCATCTTGAAAAACTGAACCTTTGTACCCATTAAGTAGTAACTCCCATTTCTCCCTCCCTCTCACCCCCGGCAACCACCATTCTGCATCTTTCTCTGAATTTGACTACTTTAAGTACCTCATGCAAGTGGAATCATACAGTATTTGTCATTTTGTGACTGGCTTATTTCACTTAACATAATGTCTTCATCCATGCTGTAGCATGTGTGAGAATTTTCTTCCTGCCTAAGACTGAATAATATTCCATTGTCTAGCTGTACCATGCCTTATTTGTCCATTTATCCATGAATGGACACTTGGGTTGCCTTCATCTTTTGGCTATTGTGCATAATGATGCTATGAAAATGGGTGTTCAAATACCTGTTCAGGTCCCGGCTTTCAGTTCTTTTGGGTATATACCCAGAAATGAATTGCTGGATCATATAGTAATTCTATTTCTAATTTTCTGAGAAACCGCCATACTGTTTTCCATGGTGGCTGCATTTTACAGTACCACTGGCAGGGTCAAGGGTTCCAATTTCTCCATATCCTCGCTAGTACTGTTTTCTCCTGTTTTGATGTTATTGCTGTTTTTAATGGCCATCCTGACAAATGGGAGATGGTATCTCACTGTGGTTTTGATTTGCATTTCCCTAAAGACTAGCGATGTTGAGCATCTTTTCAAGTTCTTTTTGGCCATTGGAATATCTTCTTTGGAGAAATTCAAAAGACTATTTAAGTCCTTTGCCTATTCTCGAATAGGGTGGTTTGTTTTGGTTTTTGAGTTGTGGGAGCTCCTTATGTATTTTGGATATTAACCTCTTATCAGATATATGATTCCCAATGAGTGGGTTGTTTTTTCATTCTTTCATTCAAAGGCCATTTGATAGTATCCTTTGATGTACAGTAGTTGTGTTTAGTTTTTTTTTTTGATATAGCCCTATTTATCTTTTTTTTTCTTTTATTGTCTTTTGGCACTCCTGTGCAAGAAATCATTGCCAAATCCAACATCATGGCTTCACCCCTATGTCATCTTCTAAGAATTTTATAGTTTAGCTCTTAACATTCTGGTCTTTGATTTATTTGGAGTTAATTGTTGTGTATTGTTTTATTATGCTTATTTTACTACTGGGAATCTGAAGCTCAGAAGAGGCTATTTGACCTAAAAGCCTATGCTATTTGTACTCCACACTCTTCTTATGTTAGAGCACTGTAAAATCTCATAGACTAACCCAAGAAAGTCAGCAGCTACTAGAATCCCTCTTAATCCTCAAAATATCCATATTAATCACGTACGAATGAGTATCATGGGAATTTCCTGGGTACTCTTTTCTGATAATTAATTACACTAATATCTTTTCTGACTCAGTTCAAAGGATTGTGACCTCTTCAAGGAGCTTGCTTTCTCTATACCTCCCAGGTTAGGTTAGGTGCCTATGGCATGTTACCATATTGTGTTTTAGTTATCTCTGTGTCTGTCTATCCCAAGGAACTAAGCTCCTAGCCCCTTATTACTCAGAGCTCCTTATTACTCAGCAGCATTGACACTACCTGTAAGCATGTTAAAAACACAGAATTTCAGGCTCCATTCCAGACATATTAAGTCAGAATCTGCATTTAAGGAAACCCCCAAGTGATTTGTTTGCACCTGGATTGAGAAGCACTATCCTAGCACATGGTAAGCACTTATTTGAGCAAATAGATGCAACAACAAATGATATTTAAAATATGTGTAGCTTGCAGCACCTGAGTGGTACAGTGGGTTAAGTGTTGGATTCTTGGTTTTGGCTCAGGTTGCAGTCTTGGTGTCCTGAGAGCCCTCCCTCTGGCTTAGCACTCAGTGTAGGGTACGCTTGGATTCTCTCTCCCTCTTCTTCTGCCCTTCCCCCCCGCGCTCATTCTCTCTCTCTTTTTCTCTAAAATAAATAAGTAAAATCTCTGGGGTGCCTGGTGGCTCAGTCAGCTAAGTGTCTGACTCTTGGTTTTGGCTCAGGTCATGATCTCAGGATCATGAGATTGAGCCCCACTTGGGGCTCTGTGCTCAGCGAGGACTCTGAGATTCTTTCTCTGTCTCCCTCTGTCCCTCCCTGGGCTCACACACATATGCAGGTGGTCTCTCTCTCTCTCTAAATAAATTAAATTAAATTAAAAAAAAACATGTAGCTCAATTCTATGCTTGGGTTTTAGAAGAGTGTGGACGGTCTGATTTCCTGGAGTGTATTAGTGTGTGCTGAGAAAGGTACTGCTCTTCTGCTTCTGCACCTGCTCTTTATAGTCCTGGGCTGCATGGCTAGAGAGAAAGAGAGATAGTCATGCTCCTCATGCAGGATAGACTAGCTACAGGCACCTACCTGTCTAGTGCTCTGTCCCAATATATCCCAGGCAGGAGCAAACAACTCTCCATATCAACATGTTTTGATGCCAAAAAGAAAGGAAAGGAAAAGTAAATCTAAAACTTCATTTTTAGACTTGCTTCAGAGACAACGAATAGTTCTTCTCCTTAATTATTTATGGTGTTACCTTGGTGGTATTTATAGATTATGATCAGGTTCCCTCCTTGAAGCTCATTCTCTAGACTGTATAAATTTAGTTTCCCCGAGTGTGTCTCATATGTCTTTTCCTCTGAGCCAAACCTGAAATGCATTCTATTCCCCTTTGCTTGGTCTGTGATTTATCTGCATTATTCCTAAACTGCTGGAGTCAGAAGAGTTCCTGCTTATGATCTTCGGCTGGTTTAGATTCACTGCTGCCTCCCTGGTTTCACACGCTGTTCCTAATATGCATAGCTGAGAGTTGCCCTGGGATTATTATTATTTTTTTTATGGTCAGCCTGGTGCAAATGTTTCAAGGTAGTAGGGTGGATAAATACACCGTTTTCCTGCCTCATGGACTTGGCTGTGCTTGAGCATGATGCTAAGAACTCTTTTAGGTAGGAACTTGAGATCTGTGAAAACATCCACAAAATCAAATAAATCCTCAAACAGATCCTGGAAAAAAATAACTTGTAGAAATTTCAGATTAGTAGGAATTTTCTGCTAATTGAAACTTGTAAATATGTTTCAGATGACCTTTTAAACAAATGTCACTGTGCTGCTTATGTTTTCACACAGGGCATTGGAAAGGAATGTGTTTTCTCTTTCTCGGCTAAACTTATTTCTTAGATTGATGCCAAGCTTTTCCTCTGAAGGTTTTTTATTGCCAGTTTGGGGCTTTATTCCACCATCCTACCTCAGGCAAAAATCCTATTGCTTTCTAACGAAGGATGGTGGTGATTGCTTTTTTGCTTGGCAGCTGTTACACCAAAGATCACGGTTTCTTGTATAGACAGAATATGACTTCTCCAATTGGGTTATTTCCTTCTTGGAGCACTTACCTGGTAAGTTTTAAAGAATTCAGGGATGATGAAGAAATAGATGCTTCATGGCTAAAGTGACCTTCAGAGTTTGGAATTATTGAAAGTAGAGGAAAGTATTTGAGTATCAGTGTATTTCCATATTTGAGTATCAGTGTATGAAGGTATCAGAAGTACTGGGTCAGGAGTTAGGAATAGGTTCTAGCTTTGGTTCTACCATGTGCTGGTTATATGACTTTGCCCAAGTCACTTGTTTATACTAAGGATAAATTTCTGCTTCATAATACTTTAAGGAGGATTGAGTGGTTGATGTATGTAAAGCCCTTGGCAAACAATGATGTGCCATAAACATATCAAGTAGCAGATGATGATGAAGGTGCTGCTTCTGCTCATGGTAATGAAACTTATGTCCCATAAGGAAGACATATTCTAAATGAATTTTGTGAACTTGCAGCATATTTTTAGAAAGAGCTATGAACAAAAGGAGACTATTAGTATACGACTTCTTTTTCTCCCAAGAATTCCAGGATTTAACAATCAACATAATTTGAGTTCTTTAAAAAGAAAAAGAGCTTAAATGTTTTTTCTTTTAGAATTGGGCTTACATTTTTTCCTAATAGCCAAACCCTGAAATCAGTCAAGATGTCCTTCAGGAGATGAATAGATAAATAAACAGTAATACCTCCCGACACTGCAATATTATTCGGCATTAAAAAGAAATGAGCTATCTAGCCATGAAAAGACATGGAGGAATTTTAAATGCATATTACTAAGTGAAAAAAGCTAATCTGAAAAGGCTATAGACTGTATGATTCTAATTATATGGCATTCTGGAAAAGAAAAAACTATGGAGACAGTAAAAAGTTCAGTGGTTGCCAGGGATTGGGGGGGGGGCGGGGATTGGAGGTGGTAAAGAGCTAAATAGGAAGATATAGCAGACAGAATTTTTAGGGAAGTGAAAATACTCTTTTGATTATATAATGATGGATATATGTTTTTATACATTTGTATAAATCCATAGAATGTACCTCAAGAAAGAACTCTAGGGTAAACTATGGCATTGGGTGAGAAAGAATTGGTCTTATTACATAGGGGAAAAGGATAATAAGTTGAACAAATTCAGTCTACCTATGTTTTCAGTAGAATATTTTTTGAAATGAAAATTCTAAAAGTAACTTTTCTCCTTTAAGCATTTACTGTTGTGACCTGGTGTATGACAAATAACGGCCATCACACTTTAACTGAACTTCTGGCGTGGTTGAACAATCCCCTATCTAGATGCTCACCGTCTGCATATCTCTTCATTTCCTGAGACACTCCTATAACATTTTTACAAACTTTCACCCTTTTGACATTCTTGCATACTTTTATTCAGTTTTCACTAATGATTTGTATCTCCCATTTTGCTCAAAATATTGAAGCTCTTACCTTCAAATTACCTCCTTAAATTACCTCAATATTTTTTTTTCTTCTTTGAATCAATACTAGCTTCTTTTTTTTTTTTTTTTAAAATACTAGCTTCTTTTATTGCTATCATAACAAATGAAGTATCATTCCTTATTTCCTTATCTTCAAGATTATTTTGGTCTTTGGCTCAACTGTCATTCCTACTATGTACCTAATCTCTAAAAAATGTCATTGTAGATCTGATGTCTTACTGCAACTTTGTCTTCCTCTCTGGCAGGACTTTGCTTCCAAAGTTATCATTTCATGAGCCTCTTCTATTTCTCCTTTATTCATTTTATCCCCTCTGCCTGAAAACAGACATCACTATTCATTGGTTTGATTGTCCATCCATCCATCCATCCATCCACTTATTCAAAATTAAATATTTTTTTCAGTATTTTAAGTATCACATTATTTCCAAACAAACAAGACACAGTCTCTCACTATAGTGGATACTATATATATATAGTGGATACTACCCATCCCCCTGTTCCTGAGACTACCTGCTGCTAAAGAATCGTACTTGAGTCCCCCCTTGGGAATTGCTCTTGGCCAGAGTTATCTTTCTCATTCCAGGTTTATCTCCCTGGAAAGTGAAAGGGGGTGCTGGCAGTAGGAGAAGGGGCAAAATAATATAACTGGTTCATGTAAAGGAAGCAAGGCCTACTCCCTTGCTTTTGTGACAACTCTGAAGAGCCACTCTAGCCCCAGAGGGCCCTCCTGCCCCCTTGGATGGGCTGGTGCTGCAGGTCCATCTGGTTCAACTTAATTGCAGGTCAGCCTCTCCCTCTGCCCAGTCTTGCCTTACTTGCTTCCTTATAGATATGTTTTTTGAGAATGCATCCCAAGAGATGTCGTGTATGCAGTTCTCTCCTCTGAGAGTTGGTTTCTAGAGAAACCAGTCTAAGATGCTGCTTTTCAGGAGTTCATACTTCAGTTAGTATAAGAGATTGACAAGAAAACCAATCATTAAAAGTAAATATGGTAAGCACAATGGTGAACTGCTGAGTTGTGTGAGAATTCACAGGAAGGGTAAAAGACGCTTTGGATTATGGGAATCCAGAAAACAATAAGGAAGTAAAGATTGATGACCTGACACTTGCGTGTATAGAACTAGCTATTTAGATGGAGGGAATAAAAGCAATCCAGGCAGCAAGTGTTTTTGCTAGGAGAGCTTGGTATATTTGGGAAACCCTAGATAGAAACGAACTCTGCATAAAATGAGGGAAAGGGTAAATGGAGTGATTGAAAATCATGAATGGCTATGTGCAGTGGGCACCTATTGTTTTATTCTTTTTTTTTTTTTTTTTAGAGATTTTATTTATTTATTCGACAGAGAGAGAGATCACAAGTAGGCAGAGAGGCAGGCAGAGAGAGAGGGGGAAGCAGGCTCCCTGCTGAGCAGAGAGCCCGATGCGGGGCTCGATCCCAGGACCCTGAGATCATGACCTGAGCTGAAGGCAGAAGCTTTAACCCACTGAGCCACCCAGGCGCCCCTATTGTTTTATTCTTGTCCAGCATCCATTATTCTTTCTTCCAGTGTTAACATTTTCAGTTGCTATGAGGAGCTGTTTTAGTTTAGTTTGGATTTGGCTACAAGTGATGGAAACCCCACAAATAATAGTGGCTTAAACTAGAAATGTGTCTGTTTCTCTCTCACATAAAAAGAGTAGAGAGGTAGTCAGTCTAGGGCTGCTATGGGTTTCATGGTAATAGTGACCTAGCTTCCCTCTATGCTATTATTCCACCAGAGGTGGCTTCCATTCCCAAAGCCGCTTGATGTCCAAGATGCCTGCTGGACTCATCTATCCCCTCAGCATTTCAACCAGCAGAAAGGAGGAAGGGGAGAAAAAAAACCGTGCCCCCATCTTTAATGATACTTCCTGAAGTTGCACACAACAACGTCCATTTATGCTCCCTTGGCCAGAACTCAGTCACACTATTTTTAGGAGGATAAAAATGTGGTATTTATTATAAGAGACTGTGTATGAAGTAAAAAATATGATGAAAAGATACAATATTGTGAATAATTAATGTTCTCTGCCATGGAAACTGTCACCTCCCATTGGATACAGTCTTGTTAGACACCAAGGGGTGGACAGATGATTTAAACCTGCTAATCATATGCTCTGTCCATGATATTTGTATATCATCTGAATGACCCAAAGACTGACATGGTTGGTATTCTGAAGAGACCGTCCGTGTGTTCCCGCATCCTGGAACTCCTTTTCTAAGTCTATTTAATCAATCTTTTCTTTGATTTTGTGAGCCACCCTGTGTCTTTCCTTAGTTCAAAGTTGTTTCTGTTACTTGCAAAAAATTTCCTAACTAGTATACCATATTAACGACATTAAAGGAATCAGACATAATTCTAGAGATGAAAGAGTACATTGATGAATTTTAAGCAGGATAGAATGCTATCAGATTTTTGTCTTGGAAACGTTTTTTAAAACCTTCAGAATTGGATGAATTGGAAGAAGTTAAGATTGGAAGCAGAGAGAGCTCTGAAACTAGTGCATGAATCTAGATAAGAAGTGGCGAGGGGCTGAGCTTAGAGATGCCAATAAGGATGGGTCCAAGATGCAATATTTAAAAGATATTTGGAAGGTAGAGGCCACATGATTTAAAAAACTGCATATCTATGGACCAGTAATATTCATTAATAAAAGATGAGGCTGGTGTTTACAAAGACAGTTCTAAAAGAACCTTCTAAAAACAAATGAAATATAATATTTATTTAAAATCCTGGTCTTATAAATTATGGGTATATGTTCAGAAAGAGAAAATATTTGAAAAAGGTTTTGAAAGGACTAGTCTACAGAAATGGTGAGCTACGAAACAGCAGGAAATGGGTAAGTGGTAGAAAGGATTGAAATACAATTCAAAATCAGTGCTCAAGATACAAATATGAATAGAAAGAAAAAACTTTAATTAAAGTCCTAAATTTTTATAAATATTGAGCTATGTGAAATAAAATTGGAGCTCATTTAGAGAAAGAGTTGCCAATATTTGATATTTGTCTTCCTGAATTGTTAGTATGTTTTATTGTTATATTTTGATTCTCTTCACTTACTTGCATCATTGTACAGTAACCTAACTTAAAGAAAACTGTGGCTGTAACCTTTTTCTTAAACTGGCAAATACTTGAGAAATACAATGTGGTGTATTTTCAAGTACTTGCCAGTATTTACAGTGTGGCGTAAGTAATACGAGTTAAATCTACCAGTGCTATAGACTTGTTTTAGTTCTCAACTAATCATTTCTTTTTAGATATATACTCTAAACTAATTTTTAGTGTTTTGAACTCTTGGAGAACAGAATAGGTTTTCAAGAAGAGAGAAGTTCCCTGTATCCACTAAAAAGCAAGGAGTATATCTTTGAGTATATTCTATTTCCTAAAGAAAGCAATAATGAAGAGAATATGGTTAGTGTAGGTGATTGAGATGTGGAATTGGAAGAATAAATCTTTTTAGTTTTCATTAACTTGTGAGGTAAGCAGTTAATGAAAAAAAGAGCACCATTTGAGCATAATTTATGTATCATATACATAGATTTAGCTAATACCTCTGAGGAAGAATTAGGTTTATTGCCTTAACATTAGAGGAAGATGAAGCTGAACATATAGAAATTAGAACACATTCATTGCTTTTCTCTCTTTATTATAGTGGCATTTAATATAGTTGTTTGAACATGATTCTCAGATAGAAATTTTTTCTTTCATTTTTTGGAGTGCAGCCATTGTAGAAACTAGGCTTTGGGATATGTCTTAGTCAGTTTGGGCTGTACAACAGAATACCATAGACTGGGTGGCTTAAACAACAAACATTTATTTCTTATAGTTCTGGAGGTAAGGAAGTCTGAGATCAAAGTACTGACAGATTGGTGAGGGCCATCTTCCTGGTTTGAAATGCAGCCTTCTCACCGTATTCTCACACGGTGGAGAGAGATAGAGCTGGCCTCCCAACTAATCCCATCAGGACAACTCTACCTCATCTAAACATTGTTACCTCCCAAAGGCTTTACCTCCAAATCTCATCATGTTGGGTGTTAGGATTTCAGTATGCGAATTTGGAGAGGGATACAAACATGCAGACCATAACGAGATATTATTTAGTTTCAACAATGATGCTAATAATAACAGCCAACATATAACATTTATTATGTGTCAGACAGTTTTCCAGGTGCTTTGCATATAATACTCCCAGTATCCCATGAGGTAGGTCCTATTACTATCTCCATTTTGTAGATTAGAAAAGTGAGGAGCAAAGGGGTTATATAACACAGCTAAAAACGATCAGAATCAGGATTCTAATCCAAGCAGTAAGGCTCCAGAGTGTATGGTCACTATGCTATTTAAATAACATATATTGGGATGTCAACCATACCCAAAGAAGAAATCAGAGAAAGTCACTTTGCTGTATAGATATTGGTTTGCAAACTTAAATGTTAAGATTTATATTATTCTTTTTTAAAATTTTATTTAAATTCAATTAATTAACAGAGTATATTATTAGTTTCAGGGATTCATCAGTTGCATATAACACCCAGTGTTCATTACATCATGTGTCCTCCTTAATGCCTATCACCCAGTTACCCCACCCCCCCACCCACCTCCCTTCCAGAAACCCTCACTTTGTTTCCTATAGTTAAGAGTCTCTTATGGTTTTTCTCCCTCTCTGATTTTGTCTTATTTTATTTTTCCATCCCTTCCCCTATGATCCTGTTTTGTTTCTTAAATTCCACATGAGTGAAATCATATGGTAATTGTCTTTCTTTGATTGACTTATTTCACTTAGCATAATACCCTCTAGTTCAATCCATGCTGTTGCAAATGGTAAGATTTTATTTTTTGATGGCTGAGTAATATTCCGTTGTGTTTTATTACCACATCTTCTCTATCCATTCATCTATTGATGGACATCTAGGCGTTTCCCATAGTTTGGCTATTGTGGACATTGCTGCTATAAGCACTGAGGTGCAGGTGCTCCTTCGGATCACTACATCTGTGCCCTTTGGGTAAATACCTAGTAGTGCAATTGCTGGGTCATAGGGTAGCTCTATTTTTAACTTTTTGAGGAACCTCCATACTGTTCTCCAGAGTGTCTGTACCAGTTTTCATTCCCATCAACACTGTAAGAGTGTTCCCCTTTCTCTGCATCCTTGCCAACATCTGTCAATTCCTACCTTCTTAATTTTAGCCCTTCTGACTGGTGTGAGGTGGTATCTCACTGTGGTTTTGATTCGTATTTCCCTGATGCTGAGTGATGTTCAGCATTTTTTCACGTGTCTGTTGGCCAGTTGCTGAATATATCTGTGGAGTCCACCTGGTCCGGTGTGTCATTCAAAGCCCTTGTCTCCTTGTTGATCTTCTGCTTAGATGATCTGTCCGTTGCTGTGAGTGGGGTGTTAAAATCCCCTCCTATTATTGTGTTATTATTAATGTGTTTCTTTAATTTTGTTATAATTGGGTTATGTAATTGGCTGCTCCCAAGTAAGGGACATAAATATTTGTAATTGTTAGATCTTCTTGTTGGATAGACTCTTTAATTATGATATAGTATCCCCTCTTCATCTCTTATTACAGACTTTGGCTTAAAATCTAATTTGTCTGATATAAGGATTGCTACCTCAGCTGTCTTTTCATGTCCATTAGCATGATAAATGCTCCACCCCCTCACTTTCAATCTGGAGGTGTCTTTGGATCTAGAATGAGTCTCTTGTAGACAGCATATCAATAGGTCTTGTTTTTTTTTATCCAATCTGATACCCTGTATCTTTTGATTGGAGCATTTAATCCATTTACATTCAGAGTAATTATTGAAAGATAAGAATTTAGTGCCATATTCTTTTTTTTTTTTTTTTAAAGATTTTATTTATTTATTTGACAGAGAGGAGAGAGATCACAAGTAGGCAGAGAGGCAGGCAGAGAGGAGGAAGCGGGCTCCCTGCTGAGCAGAGAGCCTGATCTGGGGCTCGATCCCAGGACCCTGAGATCATGACCTGAGCCGAAGGCAGAGGCTTAACCCACTGAGCCATCCAAGCGCCCCTAGTGCCATATTATTGTTAACTATAGTTCACAGTAGTCTATATTTTCTTGTCTTAGACCAGGTGAAATTAATAAACTTATTATCTGTTACTTTATTTTCTTTTTAAAGATTTTATTTATTGATTTGTCAAAGAGAGAGAGAGAGCACAAGCAGCGGGAGTGGCAGGCAGAGGGAGAAGCAGACTCCCACTGAGCAGGGAGCCCGATGCAGCACTCGGTCCCAGGACCCTGAGATTATGACCTGAGCCGAAGGCAGAAGCTTCACTGACTGAGCCACCCAGTTGTCCCTATCTGTTACTTCAAATTTAATTTTATGTGCCCTTCTGCTTACTGAGCTGAGTTTATGTTGTCAGTGTCAGTTGTTTGAAATAGTTTATAACTGATGTTTGAGTGGCATGCTTCTCAATGGATATACTGTCTTAGAGGTTTTTTTTTGAAGAAAAAAAAATTAACATGACTAGGGATATGGTACAGAGAGACTTAAAGAATCTAAAGAAAGCCTAAGCTTCCTAAAATATCTTCTAGCTCCTTGACTCTAAAAGGAGATCTCTGTCCTTCTCAGGGCTGGAGAACTGATTGCTAATTTATATCTTGGAATAGGTCATTATATTGTATTGCTTTCACTGAAAACTTACCTTGTGGTTGTTATTCTTGTTTGTCTAAACCAGCTCTACAGTAGAATCATATTTAATTTCCCTGGACTATATTGATTACTTTTCTTATAATTTGTTGTCATTGGACTCACTAATATTTGCTTTTTAGTACAGGATTTACTGAACATATGGCTGGATTAGATGGGCTGCTTCTTTATTAATATTTTAATAATCATTTCATTGGAATTTATTGCAGGTTAAACACTGATTCAAATACATTATTGCTTTGGTGGGAGTAGATAAAGAGCTATTATTTGAGTTCTCTGATGTGAGCATAAACTTTTAAAGCCTCAGTTTTTGCCTTTCTAAAATGGACATGATAATAGTACCTAGCTCCTAGAGTTGAAGTGTGAGAGGATTAAAGTGAGATAGTCTCTGGAGAGCACCAAGAACAGTGCCCAGCATGTAAGTGCTTAGCAGATTTTGCTGCTATAATTCTCACGTGTAGTGTCTTCTTTAGTCTGTGCAGCAAGGTGAGATTTATTTATCCTCCCTACTAGGAAACTGAAGTCCGAGGAGCTTAAATGTCTTGTCTGATGCCATGTAGCTAGTAGTCATGGACCAAGCACTGGTGCCCATACAATTCATTTATTCATTAATCCAAATCAAGCTTTTGAGTCCTACTGTGTGCCAGGCCCTGGGTTGGCTTCAGGTGGTAAAATGATAGAAATAAAAGGGCATCCTATTCAAGTGAGCAACATGAGCAAGGGCTTGTTGGTCGAACAACATGTTGTGGGAAGTGTGAGCATTGCAGTCAGTCTGCTGCAGTTGGCATGCAAAAGGCATGAGTGGGATGGGGCCCAGACTGCCCCTTAGAAGTCTAGTACCTCCAGAACTGTGTCAGGGCACAAGCTGAAGCCATGCCCAAGCTCCCACCCCTGTGCTCTGACCGTCTGCAGTTCTTTTGTCTTTCCACTCCCGGCTCAGTCATCCTGGCTTATGGATGAACATATCTGTCCCCTGAGTGCACACCCCAGGAAGCATGATCCCCTCTTGGAGGAAGGATCAAAGAGGAGGCCAGTGCTGGCTCTAGTAATGGACTCTGTGCCTAGTAGTATGTAAACATTTAACAACTAGCTTTGAGAAATAGTTCTGTGGCGTTTGGGTATAGTTCCTGCATGCATGGTGGCTGACACTTTTATTTATGTTAATGAGTAAGATGAAGGCGAAATAGTGAGGAGGAACTTCAATTGTTCCTTCATGACATGGTGATTTTGCTAAATTATGTAATAGGTTTTGAATAGTGGTTACATTATTTTTTTTTAAAAGATTTTATGTATTTATTTGAGACAGAGAGAAAGAGAGAGAGTGGGTGGAGAGGGGCAGAGGGAGAAGCAGACTCCCCACTGAGCAGGGAGCCCAATGTGGGGCTTGATCCCAGGACCCCAAGATCACGACCTGAGCTGAAAGCAGATGCTTAACCAACTGAGCCACCCAAGTGCCCTGTGGATACATTATTTTTTTGTGCCTATATGTAATGGCTAGAGACAAAGTACGTTTTTTGTTTTGGTTTTGGTTTTTTAAGATTTTATTTATTTGCCAGAGAGAAAGAAGGAGCACAAGCAGGGAGAGGAGCAGGCAGAGGGAGAAGCAGGTTCCCTTCTGAGCAAGGAGCCTGATGGGGGACTTGATCCTAGGCCCTGGAATCATGACCTGAGCTAAAGGCAGACTCTTAACCGACGGAGCCATCCAGGCATCCAGACACAGTACATGTTTCAGTTTACTCTGCATTATTAACATTTTCTCCATCACTTTCTTATGCCTAAAGAATCAAGAAAACATTAAATCAAGTCCTGATTTATAGCATTTGCTGATTTCTCTGGTGTAAATACTCTCACCATGACCAGTTTTAAGCTACTGACACGATATATGCAGGCAAATTTGGGAAGAGATGGGAGTAGCACACTATTACAGTAGAATCTACCGTACAGATACAGTAGACGTAAATAACTTCAAATTATAAATATAACAGCAAAATGATTAAGAAATTACGAGTTTTTAATATTTATTATGTTTTTAACATAACTTGTTTAGGCTTATGGAATTTATTTTTAATTATGAGCACTTTTAATATCCTGCTTACTGAATTTTGGAAATTTAATAGTGGTCTTTTGTGAACCAGTAGAAGCCAGGTCCAGAACACCACTGTGCTGTTTGGGCATGGGATTCTGGGTTCTTGGATATCTGAAGCATTGTCTAATGGGGTGGAGAAATGTGTCAGCTTCCAGGGGGCATATCTCCTTGGCCCTTGGGGAGAGACGCAGGTGGAGAAGAGGAAGAGAAAGGTCCTCCAAAGCTTGAGGCCAGTGTATGGGCGCTGGTCCCTCATCAAAAGACAATTCTGAGGCCTGATCACAGAGTGCCTTCTAGTCTGCTTTTGGTACTTCTCAGTGTTTAAGGACCTAAGTGTTCCTCAGAAAAGTGAAGCTACAGTGTGAGCATAACACATCTTGATACAGCATCAGTTTTACTCAGATGTTTGAGAGGAAAGAACATTATTTTTTATTACCATAAGAATGAATGTATCATGGAGATGTATGTAAATTTGCATTTATTTTTCAAAGTAGATACCACACAGAACAAATTTCATGTCTGAGGTCGTCTGTTTCTGTATACTAGAAGATTCTATCATTTTCCTCTGCTACTATGGGCCAGTCAGTAGACATAGAGCCCTGTTGTAGGAGCCAGCTCTGGCAAACCACTCTTTGGGCTGTTTGAGCATGGGATTCTGGATTCTTGGAATAGCCCCAACAAAGAATCGGTGGGGAGCTCTGAAGAAATGTTAAGTTTTGAAAGATCTGTAAGGGTAGGGAGGTAGAGAGAGACTGTTACTCAGGTCTGCCATTAATGGCTGTGGAAGTTGTCTCCTCATAACAGCATCCAGCCAGGAGGGTGGATATGCAGGCTGAAAGCGAGTTGGTACACCCCTACCAAGTGTAATTCTTCTGCCCAGATAGAACCAATGGAGTTGTCTGCCCATGCGCTGTAGTTTTGTCTCATTGTTCTTTCAGGGTAACATCTTTCTATCAGTTCATCCTGCCTAAGGGAGCACCATTTTGCAATTTGTCTGCCTGGAGATGACCCCTCTTTTCTCAAGCACAAGATACCCTTTGTGCTAGTGCACTAATGTCTGTGGCAGCTGTATCCCTTGTTTACTGCTGAATGTCCAGTACTTAGTTTAGAGCCTGGCATATAGAAGGAACTGAGTAAATACTTGTCGAATAAATGAATGAAGAAGTGCAGTGACACGTAAGATTCATATTTCAGATAGATCTCTCTTGGCAAGTGTGTAGAAGATTATGTATTAGTTTACTAGGGCTGCTGTAATAAAATAGCACAAACTGAGTATTTTAAACAACAGAAATTTATTGTCTGATGGTTTTGGAGGCTAGAAGTCTGCAATCAATGTGTCAGTAGGGCAGTACATCCTCTGATGGTAGGAGGGAAGGATCTGTTCCAAGACTTTTTCTTAGCTTCTGGTAGTTCTTCGGCTTGTGCCAACATAACTCCAGTCTCACATGGCATTCTCCCTGTGTATGCATCTGTGTCCAAATTTCCCCTTTCTATAAGGACACCAATAACATTGGATTAGAGACCCACCTGTTCCAACATGGCTTTATCTTGATTAATTACATCTGCAACAACCTTATTTCCAAGTAAGATTACACTTTGAGGGTTAAGACTTTAACCTATGAGTTTTTGAGGGATGTAAACCCATAACAGTGGCTTCAGAGGGAACAAAACTAGAAGCAAATAGAAAAGTCTAAGGTGAGAGATACTGATGTTCAGGAATTGAGTAATATGAATTGGGGTAAGACAAGGACCTTTCCATTCTAAAATCAGTAATATATTTATTCAAAGCGGAGGCCATTGAGATGTTTTGTTGAGTATCGTATGTTATTTTTCACTATGTAACAGATTATGTCAAAAATTGAGTGCCCTGAAACAACAGCATTCATTATCTCATGGTATAGGCTGGGGCCTCCTTTGGCTCGGGGTTTCTCATGAGGCTGTCATCAAGGTGTTGGCAGGGACTATGGTCGTCTCAAGGCTCGACTGGGGCAAGAATCGTTTCCAAGTAACTTACGTGGTTATTGACAGGATTCAGTTCTTTGTGGGTTGCTGGCATTGGCTGGAGGTTGCCGTCAGTTCTTTGTCATGTGGGTCTGTCCATAGGGCATCTCACAACATGAAAGCCAGCATCATGACAGTGAGTAAACTAAAAGAGCCAGGTAGATGCAAGACAGAAATCATAGTCTTCTATAACCCACTTTCAGAACTGATAGCCCATTATTTCTGCCATATCCTGTGCATTAGCAGCCTGTTACCAGGTCCAGCTAACACTTAAGGGGAAGCAATTACACAAGGCCATGAATACCAGCAGGCAAAGATCCCTGGGGACTGTCTTAGAAAGTCTGTCTACGCATATGCTTTGTTCGTGTGAGTAAAGATTTGCACTTGAAGTAGTTGCTCATCTTTTAAAAGTTTATATGTGCCAGTCATCTTGGAATTTATTTCTTTAATCCCATTAAAGTAGTAGAAAGCCTCCATTTTCTGGTTTAAATCTCAGTGTCTATATGCTATGTCACCTCTCTTCTGCATTACTCTGGATCGTTGGTAAAGCAGTTACTCACTTCAGTTCCTGACAGTGGCTTGATCTTTTCTCTCTAGGAGGGATGCTATGTGAGCAACTGTCTAATTGATTCAGATTGTTTTTCTATTTTTTTGGTGTGTACTACTTTAAAGAGATTGTTCAAAGGGCCATTGAAAGTCTTAGCATATTTAAATATGTTGAGGGGGTCAGATCTCTCTTATTTGTCCCACTCTTAATAGTGGAGACACCAGGATTCTCTTCCAGATTAAATGTCATTTGGAGTAATTTCACAACGGAATTGAAAACTTGGGACACTTCACATCAAATTTGTGGTAGCTAATATAATACTTTCTTAAACTAAAAAAAAAAATGCATTTTTGTACCCTTCAATTGACACACATTCTTTTGAGATCTGTACACTCAGAGAAGTATGTTAGCACTTTGGATCTGTATTGCCAACATAATATCAACCATATAAATTTTCTGGAATTTTTTTGTGACTTTAAATGATTTATTTCTATATTTGTTTTGAGTTGGAAACATTTTGTTTAGTAGAGGTCTTTTTTGCTAATAGATTTTTTCCAGTAGGATATGGTATATGGAAAGTTTGATTTTTTTGTTTCCCTATTTCATGGTTAATGGATTTTGCTTTTTCAAGCTGAATTGTATGTCTTTCCCTTCTGACATGTTTCTAGCTTCAGGGAATGTAGTCCCCTCTGGTCCATTAATATTAGGAACCGTCAGTGATGTAATCCTGTTTCATTTCTACTGTGGATTTTATACCGTAGTTATGACTTCTCATACATAAAGTCGAGTTTAGCAAAGCATGCATTTTTACCATTTTTTCCTATGAATATCTTTGCATTCCTAAAAATGCTAACCATATATATCAGAAATTCATTTACTCATACAAATATTCTGCAATCATCGTGGAAATACATAGTTTTATTTCTAATCTGCCTGACTTTGTTTTATTGCCCTTATTAGACAAATAGGTGTTCTCTATGCCTCTGAAATTTCTAAGCATTTTATGGCAATCTTGAAAGGAATATCACCAGCAATGCTGTTATTAGAGTGACTTTATTTGATGCCTGGGAACAATGAATGCAAACATTGTTCATTTTTTTCTTTCCTGTTTTTTATTTTTCGTAAGAGGATTTCCTTAAAAGGTAATTGACATTGTTTTGGCTTGTTGACAGATATATACTCATACAGTGTCCTGAGCAGTAAGACCTGCTTACTTTACACTGAGGCCTAATTGTTGAGGATGGTAATTTGTGACTATAACTAATTGCGTGTGCAACTCTGATCAAAGAAGGCCAACCTGTGTGGCTTTGGGATTAACTTCGGTATAGAAGAAGAGCATGGACTTTGAAATGAGAAAACCTGGTTTAGGTTTTGGCCTGTAATTTCCTAGATGTCTGACTATAAATGAGTCACTTCTTTGGGCTTTACTTGCCTCATCTGTAAAATGGAAAGAGCTGTCATGCATTTCTCATTCATGGTTGTTAATTATACACCAGAACATGCTTGTTTTGACACAGATCTGAGAGGTAATACAAAATAGAGATATTGGATTCTTCAGTTGGTGGAATATACCATTTTCCATATACCATGTACTTTTTTCTTCAGAACTACAACTTACTCTTTCATTTAACCTACTCAACAAACACATATGCAAACACCACTTCACACCGTCTCTCTATACTTATTTTTGCTGAACTTACCTATTTCTTTAAGTCTTAATTTTATGGTTAAATGCATCTTTCAATATTCCAGGAGATAGAAGATTATTGGCATAATTTTTTTTCCCTCTTGAGCATCTCTCCTTCTTTGGTGAATGGCCATGCCTGGAGGCAAGTGGGAAACATAACAGTGGTGACAGCAATGATGGTGATGATAGCTCCCACACACAACTCTCTGTGCTATGCACTTTATATATCCCAACATATTATATACTGTGTAATATAGTGTGGAACATAATATATTTTATATTAATTTTTTATGTGAAACTGAGGCTTGTGTAGGTTGAATAACATGCCCAAGGCCATATAACTGGTAGGTGGTAGAATATCAGACTGATACCAAAGCCCATTTTTAAAAAAAGATTTATTTATTTATCTATTTGTTTATTTATTTATTTAGAGAGCAGGAGGGAAGGCAGAGGCAAAGGGAGAGGGAGAGAAAACCCAAGCAGACCCCTGCTGAGCACAGAGCCCTGAGCCCCATGAGAGGCTCGATCCCATGACCCTGAGATCATGACCTGAACCAAAACCAAGAGTCAGACTCTTAGCCAACTGAACCACCCAGGCACCCTCTAAAGTCCATGTTTTTAACCAGTGCTGCCTGTTCTGCTGTATGGGCCCAGAATTCCAGCAGATGGTTATATGCTTATTCTACTTGGTTAGGTTAGGATCTTCTAGGTACCAAACTCCCTTATTGAAGTTGCTCATGAGAAATGAGGTTTGATACAGGATGCAGATGTATCCTAAAAATTAAAACTGGGTGTGTTTTCAGAATATGTGAATGGAGGTTAACAAATAAATCTAATAGTCCATTTAGAAGAGAACGTGGCAGAAACTCACAACATCCATAGTGGTAATGGCTTAGCAAGAGAGACAACTGTTAATCTGGAAATCACACAAACACACAAAGATGAAATTACCCTGAAGACATGATCATGGTCAGTGTTTACTATGAGAGTCTATAGTGAAAGAATCCAAACCTAGCCAAATAGAACTACCCATTTGCATATAATTGACTGTGAACTTGAATGAAAAGTTGTAGCAGAGCCTTTAAAACATGTTTCAACATTTCTGTCATACATTTGTTCAACTAGTAGTCGACCCAAGGAAAAGATAAGAAATTTTTCTGAATTTTTACAGGTAAACGGTTTTATAAACTGGAAAAATCCTTGGAAAAAAAAAATGAAACCCTGGGAAGTGGGCATCCTATGTGTGATAATCTGACATTCTGAAGAGGAAAGCAAAATTAACAGCAACGAAAATAGGGTTAAATAGGATCCTACATTGGTCTGGAAAATCGGTTCTGCCATGTCACAGGAGTGTAGATTGAAGAATATCTGCAACTAAAACTTTTATTGTAAATGGCACCAAAAACGATTTCTTTAATGGATACATGAAGAATTCTGCCTGGGTATCCAAACAGTTGCAAGCATGTAGTTTCTGTTCAGTCTGCAGGATGTAACTAACTGGCAGCCGTAATAGAAAGCAGTACAATGCCTGAAGATTCTTGGAGAAATTATAAAAGAGGATTTGTTGCCTATTCTAGTCTTACTTAACTCATCCTATTTTTTTTGCTGCTTCCATATCTCTAGATCCGCTATACTTCTCTTCATCTCCGTCACTACCACCTGAGTTCAAGTTACTACTATCTTAACCGGAACTCTGGAAACATTTTTACTTGCTGCTCCCCCAATTCATTCCCTGAATTAGAGCCTATTTTATTTAAATCCTGTCACTGGCTTTCCATTTCACTTACAGAGTAAACCCTTAAGGTAGCCAAGTAGCTGGGCACATTCTGGACCCCTCCCAGCATTACCTTCCATCTCCTTTATACATTCCCTTCCTGCCATAGTTGTGGACTCACCACATTCCCTTACATGATAGAGTTTTGAACGTGCTGTTCCTTTCACCATCTTAACTCATCTTTTCCCTATTGATATTGGCTCAAGAAGGCTTTCTCTAAGCTTTCATACTAGATCAGATTCTTGTATTATAGACTCTTATAGGAACATTGACCATGATCCTGTCCTTCAGGATAATTTCACCTTGGTGTGATTTTCAAATTAACATTCTTCCTTGCTCAGTCAAAACCATTAGGGATGTTCAGGTTTTACTCATAATTGTAACTCCAGAATGTTCATTAAACATAAACTGAATGAATCTGTCTATCAGCTTTGGAATTTGTTGGAGAAGAAGAGATTTGGACAACTTTTTCATAATTGTGTCCAATTTACCTACTAAGAATATTACTCAGATAGAAACAAGTCATTATTCACCAAGATGCCTTCTCAATGTGTGAATTCTTATCTACATCGTTTCCATTAAAAATAAAAAAAAAAAACACACAACATACAGTGGCATGAGGTATTAGAAAGCTATCTGGGTAGCAGGTGAAAGTGGTGGTGATTGGTCATTATTTCTATGTCATATTTAGCTATGATTCCCCACCCCCGCTTTTATATAGATTGCACACCTTCAAGATGGAGACAATTACTTTTTTCTTCACTGATACTTTCGAATCTCTGCTTAAAAAATATGATCGAGTAATCATAGACTTCCTATATAGATCTGAACCGAGCAGTTTTCTTGCCACTATGTTGTCAGTTTGTGTTATGTCTTGAGTTGCTAGGAAAATGCTTACAAATTTTGAGGCTCCCCACAAAGATTTCCCTTAAACACTAGTTCTATCAAATGTTTATTAGGGCTCTATTTTGGAGTTTTCTAAGATTTTCTGTGTGTTTTTCTAAATGGTTACTAGAATTTTATTAAAAGTGGCCCTTTAACGGTGATAAATAGTTCCTTTGGTAGTCTTGCAGAAAATTATACTGTTTTGGCAGCCCATTGTAGGGATTGTTCTGGTTGAATAATGAGTTTGAAATTGAGACAAAGTACTTGTCTTTGATAGCATTTGACAAAATCAGTAGCTCTTTGTACTCTCTTTCTGCTTGTCTAAAAAATTACCTAATAAAGCCACAAATAGAATTGTTTAAATTTTTCACTGTGGAGCTAGCTATTTCCCCCCCTTCAGTTGGGGCTTTGTGTGTTGTTGACTTAGAAAAATGGAATATAAATTAAATTTTATTTAAAATTTATTGACCAGATTAAAAATACATTGAGATTCAACATTTTGTTCACAAAAATGACCCAGCAATGCAGTGAGCAGAGAAAGCAAACAGCTGGAGCTCTGTTAAGACAAAACTGGCATGTTTAATCTCTGATCACTCACTCACTTATTCATTTAAACACATTTTCAGGGAATTGATATCCAGAATATACAAGAAGCTCGTGTAAACCAGAAAGGAATGTATGGAAAATATAATGGAAAAATTATTAAGGGATATAAATAGAAAATTTATAGAAGAGGAAACTTGAATGAAAGATAATAGAAAATAATTAAACTAAGTGATAATAGTAGCCAACTTTAAAAAAAAATTTTTTTTAAAGATTTTATTTATTTATTTGACAGAGAGAGAAGTCACAGGTAGGCAGAAAAGCAGGCAGAGAGAGAGGGGGAAGCAAGCTTCCTGCTGAGCAGAGAGCCCGATGCGGGGCTCGATCCCAGGACCCTGAGATCATGACCTGAGCCGAAGGCAGAGGCTTTAACCCAGTGAGCCACCCAGGCGCCCCTAGTAGCCAACTTTTATTGAACACTTCTTTGTGCCAGATTTTCTTGTAGTGCTTAATTTTTAAACCATTTACTTTCTCATTAAGGAAGTATTATCCGCCTTAGTTTATAGAGGAAGCAACTGAGTCATAGAGCAATTAATGATATACTTAGATGCGGACTGAAAATCTGGCTTCCGATCTCTCATAGGTTTGTGGATATTTGATTTTACTAGGTAGCAGAGAAACATGTATCAAAATAATAATCAAAGAATGCAACAATCGGATTTTCAGAGATGTGAAAATCAGATAATATTAAATTCTAGGTGAGGGTGAAAAGACAGGAGAGCCCTCTTCTACTACTGGTGGGGGCTTAGGCTGGTATGGCCATTTCAGAGAATAGCTTATAGCTTTTAGGGAAATTGGGTATGGTAATCTTGACGTCCTGGCACTTCTACCCTTGGGCATGTGCCAGAAAGAAAGTATCAAGTCAATGCATGTGGAGACAAACACTAGGATGCTTATTGCCTCGATATTGGGGTTATGGGGAGTTGAAAGAAACATGCAGGTTTTTTTTTTGTTTGTTTTTTTGGTAGTTTCAAGTTTTTATTTAAATTCCAGTTATTTAACATATGGTGTAATAGTAGTTTCAGGTGTATAATTTAGTGATTCATCACTTACATGCAGCAGGTTTTTTTTTCCTCCTGGGGGAATTGATACCTTGGCATATTTATAAGATGGTATAATATGGAATACTCAGAAGAAATTAACTAGATTTTACAGTTAGAAACATGGATAGATCTCAAAATTAGTTGAATGGACAAACAGTAAAAGTGAAAAAAAAATGAGATGATAACATAATATCATATATAAAACTTTAAATATACACTACTGTATGTATTCCTGGATATTGTTACATGTAAAAACAGGTACGGTAGATGGATAGAAAGTACATATGAGTAGTTACCAATAAGGAGAAAAGAACGGCCTTGAAAATAGGGAATGTAGGAGGAAACAAGAATAAAAAACAAATATAAAACTGAAGAGGAAACTTTTGCAGGTCACTGAAGCAAGCATGACATGACAGAAGCTCAATGCAGGCAGAAATTTAGTTAGTTTTATTTATTGCTGTATCCCTTTTGCCTGAATCAGTACTTGGGATATAGGAGATACTCAGATAAGTAAAATTGGTATGAAGACTGGATGAATAAACAAAGAAGAATGACAATTCAGTCCCATATACCTGGGAACCAATCAAAACTATTGCCCTTCCCCCAATTTCATATTTTATAACTAAATACATACTACATATAGGCAGTAGGCTGGTTGTTAGAGAAACAAAAGTGAATCTATTGTATTTACTTATGCACCCTAGGAGCTCATAATCTATTTGGGGAGATTGAGTGGAAAACTATTAGTAATATCAAGTACAATAAG